>CADEHL010001240.1:203966-738966 GCA_902827135.1 Harpagifer antarcticus
GACTCTTAATGGCAGTTTGTGATTTTGAGGCTATTTCAGTGAAACAAGGCTGTTTTGAACATTTGACAGATTTATGCTTAAATTCTCTGAGAAAGTTACTGAAAGATACACTTTTCTTTTTAAAAGCTGAAAAGTTGATAATGAAGTACTCCGTTTTATTAGATTTCGTTAGGATTCTGACTCTTGATGGCAGTTTGTGATTTTGAGGCTTGAAACAAAGGCTGTTTTGAACATTTGACAGATCTATGCTTAATTCTCTCAGAAAGTTACTGAAAGATACACTTTTCTTTTTAAAAGATGAAAAGTTAATAATGAAGTACTCCGTTTTATTAGATTTCGTTAAGAATCTGACTCTTAAGGGCAGTTTGTGATTTTGAGGCTATGTCAGTGAAACAAGGCTGTTTTGAACATTTGACAGATTTATGTTTAAATTCTCTGAGAAAGTTACTGAAAGATACACTTTTGTGTTTAAAATCTGACCACTACCATGAAGTACTCTGTTTTATTAGATTTCGTTAGGATTCTGACTCTTAATGGCAGTTTGTGATTTTGAGGTTATTTCAGTGAAACAAGGCTGTTTTTAACATTTGACAGATTTATGCTTAAATTCTCTGAGAAAGTTACTGAAAGATACACTTTTGTGTTTAAAAGCTGACCACTACCATGAAGTACTCTGTTTGAGTAGATTTCAGCACACAGGGTCTCTACTGTAAACAGAAAAAAACACAACATTTTTAAGTATCTAATAATATACTATCCACATAATATACTAGTTTAACCCCTACCAAAAAAACAACATTTAATAATTACATGATATTATAAAATAAAATAAAAAGTATTTACAAGAGTTTTTCAAGATCAGATACAGGTCAACAAAATGCATAGAGGAGGTATGGTGCTGGCTCATTAGCCCTCTCACTCTTCTTAGAATGATCCTGTGCAATTTTTAAAAGTTGAACTCCTATCCCCTTATAAACCAAAATAACAATAGCCCTTAATTAACACTAATCATTTAAAAAAAAACTTACATCTAATTTTGAGAGGACAACTAAAAAGTGTAAGGTGACTGTTTTAAACTAATTCCACCACATATATATCTTATTTTAACCCTATAATGTATTTACTTTAAAGAGTCCTCTCCTGCTGATAATCAGGTATGCTGGTCGCCATGTCTCTGCTTTAAAGAGTCCTTTATCCAGTTGATTAACGATGCGTCTTTTGCCCCCCCACAGAGTGAAACTTAGTTATCACTATTAAAACCTAAATAAGATCTTTTTTAAATTAATATGAATACCCTCTTTGCAAACAGATACTTCCTTTTAGTTAACAGTTTCACAAAAACTTGAAAAGAAACATCCTTAGCAAGCACAAATCATTTAAAACAAAACCCTGAATCAAATCTAGAGAGGACAAGAACGTTTTTAGGTGTCTTAGTGAGTGAAAATTAATGGCTGTTTTATTTAGTTTGAGCGTATTTCTATTACTAGTACTCACAAAACATAAAATATTAGTTTTGGGTTTTTAATTATTATTAAACTGTGAATATTCACTCAAATAAATACAAAATATAATAAAATAAACATTAAGGTGCAGCATTTCGATGAACTGAAATAATCTGTATTTGAACTGTACTGTAGTAGTACCTAAGCCGACAGAAGACCTTGTTTATATTGGCATCATATTGAGAGGTGCAGCCAGTGACGTGTCCTAAAACCAGGAAGTAAGCTGCTGGTTCCCTCGACAAAAAGCAATGGGATTTCTCCACAGGGTTTTGGAAAATAGCTGGAAATAAGGTCTGTGGAAAACAAACCTGTTTGATAAATGCACCATTTGTTCAGCCGGATAATCTCCACACCCTACTTTTATAATTTTCTAATCATAAATCTAATCGATAGATTTATGATTCGGAAATTATAAAAGGGGTTTTGGACGCGTCACTGCACCACTCTATAGAAGCCAACTCCATCGATTTAAGCCAATGTGGCTGAAACTTTCTCTCCCTCTTCTTCTCATGCTCCTTGTCACTCTCCTTTAACTCCTCCGGTGACTTTCTTTTATTTGAAGATCGTTTTTGCCCGGCGCTTGGCCGGTTACCGCTGCTATTAAAAACATTTGGCGAATGGTTGGGTGGTGTGCTCACGGGAGCCTGCTCGCGCTGCGCTCCGCTGGAAACAGCTGTTTGCTTTTCAC
Source organism: Harpagifer antarcticus (assembly GCA_902827135.1). NCBI lineage: Eukaryota > Metazoa > Chordata > Actinopteri > Perciformes > Harpagiferidae > Harpagifer > Harpagifer antarcticus. The sequence goes on from CADEHL010001240.1 coordinate 206,157, forward strand.
CCAACAATGACAACCGACTCACGAAACGCTATGTTGTAGCGTTAATAAACGAGACAATTTAACAAAATGGCTTGTCAAAATACCTATACCACAGGACCATTTTTTTTTTTTTAAACCAATATTTTTAGTGGCCCGAGCGGGCAAGTGGAAAGTCTTCTTCTTCTTTAGTGTTTATTGGCGGTTGGCAATCCAACTTTTAGGTGCATTACTGCCACCAACTGGACTGGAGTGTGGACAAGAGACTATGCAGAAAACAATAAACAAAAGAAACAAAACAAAGAACCAAAACTCTAGATTATTTTAAATGTATCAATTTCTCTTAGAAACGTAATAATCTCACAATATATATTGCCTGATGTTTTCCCTAACAGCCCTGATAGCGACAAGTCATGGCATTTTGCTTTCTTCAGTGTCTGGAAAAGCACATTTCTCTGAGTACTATATTTCCTGCAAAGCAGTAAAACATGCTCAACAGTTTCTGGCTGGCTGCAGTGTATACACATTCCGGTTGGATGCTTTCCTATTATACTTAATGTATGATTGAGACCTGTATGACCTATTCTCATCCGAGAAATGACATTTTCCTCCCTTCTTTTAAACCCTACCTTCCTCCCATCCCCCACATACCTTTGCATTTTATAAAGATGTCTTCCTGTATCACTAAGATCCCAATGTTTTTGCCATGTTTGTGCATATTTCTGTATGAATGTTTGAACCTCCGCTTTGCTGAGTGGAACTTCTATGTCTATGTTCATCATTCTGAGTGTTTGTTTGGCCAGAATATCCACCTGTCCATTACCCTCCACACCAACATGAGCAGGAACTCAGATGAAACGAGTTGCTATGCCTTTGTTTTGCATTTGATATAAAATTAGAAATATTTCATTTATTATGTCCATTCTAGATGAAGATCTGCCTGATCGTATACTTGATAATGCTGAACAGCTGTCAGATGCAATTACACTGTTATGTATTTCTTTCTCCTCTATCCATTTCAATGACAACACCAATGCCAACAACTCTGTGGTGTATACTGACACATGGTCTGTTACCCTTTTCTTTATGTGTGTATTACTCACTGGGATATAAACTGCTGCCCCTGCACGCCCTGTCTCTGGATCTTTGGAGCCATCTGTAAATATGATTGTTGAGTCTGAGTGATATCTTGCAAAGTGATTCTGGACTATGATCCATACTGGTAGTTCTTTCTTTTCCTTTAACTCCTCTTGTATATTGAGGTCTTTGGCAATGGGAAAAACCAGGGTGGAATGGACGAGATTGGAGCTGAGGGGCAACACTGTATTTGATTCAAACCTATACTTGCTGCTTTAACATTGCCAATCCATCCAAAACTTGTTAAATGTGACTCATTGTGCTCCCAGCAGTCTTTCAAGATACTTTTCGCAGGATGACTATCACTGTGCCCCTGAAGGTTTACCCAGTATGCCAACATTAACTTCACTCTTCTTATCCTTAAAGGCATTTCTCCCATTTCACCTGCATTGCTAATACTGGAGATGTTTTAAAAGCTCCACTACATTTTCTCAGGGCCTGAGCTTGGAGGACATCCAGCTTTTTAAGGTTTGATTCTGCTGCTGCCATGAACGCTATACACCCATAATCGAATACAGGTCTCATGAGTGCCCAATATATGTTCAGAAGTGATGACCTACTCGCTCCCCACTCCTGCCCCGCCAAACACCGAAGTACATTGTTGACCTTTTTACATTTATTTTTAACTTTTCCTTTATGATTGCTCCATGTTAACTTTCCGTCAAACCAAACACCTAGAAATCTTATTGTGTTTACCTTTTCAAGAGGTTGCTCATACAATTTTAACGATATAAGAGCAATGTGGTATCTCGAGCTGAGCGCTCATTGGTGGTTTTTACCCCGTGCTGCTGATGAAACTCTCCAATTGGCTCGGCAAAAGTTTGTTGTTTTGTGTCAGTTTTACGTCGCCACATCCATTCCCATTTTTCATCATTGTTCCACAATGTTTATCATCATGAAATTAATATCTATATATTTTATACTATACTTGCACTGCTTAACGTTTTCATACTTTATATATCTTAGCATATTCATATACACTGTTCATACTGCTCACAGGCTGCTGTGTATATCTAGTGTATTCATACCCCTCACTGTTTATTCATCATTCAATTAATTTTATATGTCATTCTGTCATTGTGTACATTACTTTTCACTTTACTACTTGTTGCACCTGGTTAGAAGCTAAACTGCATTTCGTTGTCTCAGTACCTGTAATATGTGCAATAACAATAAAGTTGAATCTAATCTTGAGCAGGAACAAATGTATTTACTTAGTACATATCTGACATTAACGATTAAACACATGTGTGCATTCTTTATAAATGCAAACCGAGTCAAGCCGACTCCGGAGGTGGCGGTATGCACCTTAAAGTTGTTTGCAATCCGCCAAAAAAAACGAGAAAAGAAGAAGACGAAGCCGACTCGGAGCTGTCCGACTTCAGGCGAGCTTCTTGAGACCTCCCCCGGCTGCGATCGGCTATTCTCGTCTACTTTCGAGGCGAGCCGCAACGCGTCTCAAACAAGCCTAATGTCGAGCCCTGCATAGATTTGACAACCACGCCCTAAAACTGAAAAGTTTTGTGAAGTCGCCATTGAAATTTGCTAGCATTATTAGCTTTAGCATTAGCCCTGCGCACCAACGGAGAGAGACTAGCTTATGGCAACACAAAAAAAACATGGGAGATGAGGAGGTGTCGGCGTTCTGGCGATTTACTCGGAAGGCTTCAGTAGAAGCTGCTGGGAGTCCCAGCAGCAAACCCAAAGCAGAAGAAGTGACGTCAGCGGCTTCATTTGCCTAATCTTCGCTCAGGGAATTTATTCCGGTGTGAACGCGATTGGCTCTTAGTTCGATGGTGCTGGGAAGTACTAAGTGCTGGGAACTAAGTACGGCAAAGTACTTGGTGTGAAAGCGGCTATTGTGACATTTGCAGTACTTTCCTCTCATGATCTGCATTCACATTTACATTTCTGTGTACGTGTGTGAATAGACAACCTATTGTAGGCTACAGCTAAAGAGGCTGTGTGAGATTTTTTTTCTCAGAATGTGTTTATAGTTTAACGTTCGACAACAGGCTTCAAGTTAATGGGTTTAATACCTCCTTTGATTGCATACAGTTACAGGCTACAGGTTACAGGTTGCATGTTCATCATCAATCCGTACTCCACTCCCTAACTCACACACACAAGCAGGGTCAACGTCACAACTTCCCAGCCCTCCCCCTCTGCTCCCCCAAACACAGGCCCGCACACCGACCAGCATGACTGTGCAGCTCTGTGATTGGCAGAGAGATGGGGGACGTTTGAGTGACACACCCAGCACCCTAGACAGGGTCGCTACAATAGTCTCTTATCCTTGTATTTGTTTTTTGCTGTGCCTTCAGGAAGAGAGCTCTTACATCAACGGCAAGGCCACCCATAAAATCAGTGTCATCCCCAAGCTGAATCTGACCATCACCTGCAGCGTCAGCAACCGGCTGGGAGACGACACCCTTGCCATCAACGTTTCCTCCGGTCAGTTAATGCATCGCTCGTCACTTGAGAACAATGAGAGACCATTAGTCTAACACAACTTAATTTTAACTTAGATTTAGTTGCTCCTGTAATCACTGAAAGTTTTCCAAAAGATAAGATAAAACATCAACGATTCAAGTGAAAGCATCAACACAATGATATGGACTGTAACAAAGCATCTGCACAGAAAGAAGGAATTAGCAGTTGTATGGTTTTATAAATAAACAGATAAGAAATATATTGAATCTGATTAAAGCACAGCTGGAAGGGAGCATGACGTTCAAGCAAAACATGCAAAAAGAAAGTTATTTAAGGATCCTCCGGAGTCTAAGATTACCACTAAGAGTTGGTATTCATATGAATCATTCCCATCACAGCAGTGTTTGTGGAGATCGGGCTGTTACTCACAGCACTTGAATGTTCAATTCCTTTTTTTACTTCTCGTTGAGACCACTGTTTCAGTTGTTACATTTTCAATAACACCATTTTTTTGATGAATCTAACGGGTGTTTATGTGGAACCTTTAAACCAGGGGTGTCAAACTCAATTTCATCGCGGGCCACATTAGCATTATGGTTGCACTCAAAGGGCCAGTTGCAACTTCAAGACTATATAAATATAAATATTAAATAATGTATTATATTATATTATTGGCTCTGCATTGGATTATTATCAGTCCTGGTAATAACTTCATAAATAACTAAGTCTGAAAGCAGAAGTCTAGGGCAAATAATTGAAAGTAAATATTCAACAATTACATCAAAACTTTTGAAAGAACATCCATAACATTAACCTGTTTGCAACTTATATCAATATTCCAATTACTTTTATATAGACTATTCTGCACTATTTCTATTATATTTTATTTTATTAACTTGCACAATTGTATTGGGAAACCGGCTCGATTGGGCCGGATTTAGCCCCCGGGCCTTGAGTTTGACACCCCTGCTTTAAAAGTTTGCTTTGCCAGCGCACCAGCAGTGGTTGGAAACACTATACCAACCATGCATTCTGAAATACAATTAAACTAAATAAAAAAGTATTATTTAAAGAAGGGCTAACACTAAATGCTATAGTAATCACCATTCAGTCTGTGCCTGCTGACATGTCTGAGCTCCCCAACCAAAAAAAAAACATTTTCTATTTAATGCCCATATTTATTACAGAATATATTTGGCTTTCCGTTTTTTTGGACATTTGTTTTGCTTGTCTTATTTTTATGAGTTCTAATTTATTTATGTTTCGATTTCAGTTTTCAAGGAGGAAAAGGAAGAAAAAGGTAAGATTTTGTTTGCTTTGCCTTTATATTTAACCAGAAAAGCATTCGCCACTTCCCCTGCGCACACAGCCTCATCTCAGATGTGGCCTGGCCTCATGTTTTATCTTGAAACTGGCTTACAGGCATATTTCTGAAAAGTAATGAAAACAGTCAGCAGACCGAGTCATGTGACACGAAATTAGACATGACCAATGAGGGCACGAGATAAGTTTGTGCACAGATGGAAGGCTGACAGGCAGGTAGGCCATCCAGTTATTTTAGCCGGGCCGGCTCAAATGATTGGTCGTGCTTGTTACAGCGCTACAGCTTCCACAGATGAAATTATTTTATGTATTTATTGTCAAAGCACTTAATATATTCATTGCTATCAGGATATTAAGAGCATTCCATGGAATAAAACAAAAAGTGTATCTCGAGCCGGTTTCTCAAACTTACCTACCCCACCTTTAAGCTTGCTGTATGTTAAAACTAAATTACGTCATTAAACATTGATTTTAATTTCTTACAGCAGCTGCATCTAACCTGGCTAGAAAGGAACATTGATAGTGAGTCAAAATGTCCTCTCCATTAAGGGCAGCTCTTTGTGGAATAGCCTCCCAACTGAGATACGGGATTGTCCCACTCTCAATAGTTTTAAAGGTCAACTAAAAGAATGGTTGAGAAACAAACAAACAAACAAACGTGCAATCACCGCTAAATGCACTTTAACACAAGGGTATCTCCTCTTGTACTTAATGTGGCTCTTGTATCATCTCTTGCACTTTATATGTCGTTGCTGCTAGATTGTACTGCCATGTGGTAAATAGTTGTGTATGCTGCTCTTGCTCTTTTGCAATGTTTCGTTATCATGTATTTGTTTTGTGTATAATTGTTATGTTCTTAAATGTTTTATGTGAGGGACTGCGGATGGAAATGATCTCCAAGCTAAAATCCGGCAGATTTACACTATTTACATTTTTTTGTTTTAAGTGTTCATTAATGTGCATTGTCCCTGCTGAATAAATGATTAAATGAAATGAGTCAGTCTGAGGCCCCCCAGGAGCCTGACTTATGGCGCATTTCCACTACAGCGCGGTTTAAGCGTGCCGTGCTGTGCAGTGCGTGCACGGCCCGTTTTTGGTTGCGTTTCCACTTGGTGTAGTACCGGCTAGCGGGTAGGGTTGCCAGAAACTGACCATGATCAAAATCGATTATTCGGCAGCCCTGGCGAATAATAATCGATTATTCGACCGACCCCCCCCCCCCCCTCCGCAGAAGAAAAAAATAAACTCCGACAAAAGGAATTCCGTTTTTTTTTTAACTGAACATGTTTAACAGTACAAATAACATAAACGACAAATAAACCTACATCAACATGATGTAGGTTTATTTTTTGTTATTTTCTAAAGTGCCTGCCATCACCTTTTATTTGGAGATGCGCGCACAATGTATTTATTGCAATGCTGCCATTATTAAATACAGGCTACAGCTTCAATTAATAATAGCAGTATTGCAATACATATTATTATAGCAATTTATGTATTGCAATGCTATTATTAATACAGGCTGTAGCCTGTATTAATAATAGCAGCATTGCAATAAATACATTGTGCGCGCATCTCCAAATAAAGGCAATGACAGGCACTTTAGAAAATAACAAAAAATAAACCACCATCATGTCGCCTGTATTAATAATAGCAGCATTGAAATACATGTCCTTCACTAGCATATTGGTGATTAGTGCAGTTATTTCACCTGCACGCATGTCATCACAACGACGTGGCCTCGAAGTGAAGTTGGTAATGGCCGTCTGTGCTGCGTCTTTCTCTGTAACCTCTTTGGCTTCGCACTCAAATGCGAACGCATTGTTGAGGTTGAGCTATGATATACCAACGTCTTTTCGCAGAGCTTGCATTTCACTTCCTTTGGACTTGTAAGTTCAAAGTAGTTCCACGAGGAACTCTTTTTACCTGCCGCTTTGCTTATCTTTAGTCTCACGTGTGAGGGAGGGGGGGGGGGGGGGGTCGGTGTGTAGCGTGCTGCAGCAGCAGTCTGCTTCCTCCATGTTTACAATAGAACCAACTGGTGGTGTGACCAATGGCCATTTACAATTATTAATACTATTACTATTATTAGCATTAGTCGATATGTTGGTTGAAACTAAGCCAGAAAAAAAAAAAATTAAACATAAATAATAAAAAAAAATATATATAAATAAAATCGATTTTTAAAAATAATATTCGATTATGGAGAACATATTTGACCGTGATTAAATTGTAATACACATTTCAAAATAATGCCGAAGTAACAACATACTGATACCGGTTAGTAAAAACCATGAATTAATGCTTTGACAAGTCTGCAGACAGACGGCAGAGAAACACCTTTTTAAAATTCGTGTTTTCTGAATGGAGATCGGCTAAGCTAACGCCTATACAGACTAGTGTTGCACGGTGTACCGATACTTAAAAGGTACCGCGATACCCTGCCGTTAAAAACGTTACGATTCCTCCGTTTCATTAGTATCGGTACTTTAAGAATGACGGGGGAAAAGTACTCCGGTGAGAAAGTGCTGTTTTAATAAGAGCCGTGTGTGTTCAGCGCTCTGCTTCCACTCCCTGCACTGCAGCCGTGCCTACAGTCCCTCCCCTCTCAAGCACGCTCTAAGTCCCTCCCCTCTTTCGTGCACGCGCTAGCTGCCAGAGCATGTGAGAAAACGAGAAGCAAGTGGGAGTGAAACTGCCGCTGCGCCTCGGCTTGTTGACAAAAAAGAAGCGAAATTTGGAAGTATTTGAGCGATATCTCTGACAGTGAGGGCAAGCCTACGGACACCACGAGGCCTGTCTGTAAGACATGTTTTAGATCCCTGCAAACCAAGGGAGCCAACACATCGGACTTGGCTAAGCACCTCGCCGACCGGCATCCAGAGCTGTTTAAAGAATTTAAAGACAGACAGGTTAGCGAACGTGATAGATAACATAATTACATCATGCTCAGCCCATGCCCTCAAATCTAAGTCAAACAAGTGTATTTTATTTTGTGACAAACGAACGTTTTTGTAGTTTGACGAGGCAATTAATGGCAATGATAACTGTCTACTATGGCTATCTTTTTAGCTAACTTACCAATGTGGTTCTGGTGTGAAATAAAGCACCACATTTTTTTTTTTTAAAGTATCGAAAAAGAATTGGAATCGCAATTCTTGACTTGGTATCGGTATCGAAACCAAAATGTTGGTATCGTGACAACACTCAGACATAAATAAAGCAGCGACTGTATTCTCCATGACACAGACAGTCTGTGGTTTGTACTTGTTTAACTTCTGTCTAGTTTCTGAACAGATATGAGGAGCTGTGAGCTCTGAGTGCTAACAGCTAACGGCTGTGTTGTTTTTTGGGGCGCTCATTGAAGATGACGTCACGGCTCCGCCTACACTGCGTTACTATAGTAACTACCCCAGTTCCTAAACTGTAATGGAAGCGCAGCATAAAGTGAGTCTGGCCTAAGAAGGCCTAACTATACCATACTAAGCCGAGCGAGGTCCTGCAATGGAAATGCGCCAATAGTGTGTGCTTCCTGTGCTGAATACATGTGGGGGGGCTCTCCTGCTGGAGGGACAATTCATGCTGCTGAGGCACAACGCAGCTCAGGGTGCTTTGTTTCTAAGTGACAAGTCATTCAGATACCAACACAGATGACACTGATTGTTGTGTGATGAAGTGTCACTTTGTTGCTTCAGTATTTATAAGCTTAAAATGAACCTTTATTGAAATTCAGTTTTCTCGCAGTTTTTTAAATGTATACAAGCACATGCAGTACAGATTCAAAACACACAGTCATATGCACGCATGCACATGTATTTTGAGAGGCTCCAGGTAGGGTGACCAGGTGCCAACAAGCCACATGTGGGACAAATAGGACGTTTTTGCGGGACATGTTACTCCGTTGCTAAGAGCTAGATTAGATGTTTATAGAATTTCTATCTAACCTTTAAGAATAAACATTTCTATGAAACTATAAGCTTATAAATATTAATAACAACGCTTTACTTTGGTTTAATTGTTTGCACAAACTATGCAAGTGAAGGAATTAAATATATTTGTTTTGAATGAAATTAACATAACAAATTAGCCTCGCTGCGGGGGAAACTGTGGCACACATAAATGTGTCGCATTTGCGCATAAGATGCAGCCCCACACACTCTAGAGCAGGGGTCGGCAACCCCTGGCACGCGTGCCAGCATTGGCACGCGGCACCGTAACCAGTGGCACGCTAGGAATAAGTGGAATAAGTGTGCAAAAATATTTAAATTGTATTTTGGGATCCTGAACGAGGCCGCCGCCAGAACGCGTCTCCCCGTTACCCGCAGAAGGAAGCCATGCACACAACGCAGCCCCGCTCTCTTTAACTCCAGGTGACTTTCTGCCGCTTTCCTCCGTGGTGCTGATCGTTTCACCACAGAGGAAAGCACTTCACTAACTGCAGTACCCTACCCATAAGGAGCTGTACAAATGCCGCAGTTTCTGCGTGGCTGTGTATTTAGTTGAAAGCCCAGTGGCGATCTGATCATCTCTCATTGAAATAATATGCTACAAAGGGGCGGACTGGCCATCTGTGTGTTGAACTTTCCTGTCGGCTCCCAGACCGTGGTCGAGGAGTACAGACCTCTGTTTTTCTGCTTCCTCGTTTCACTTCCAGAAACATACACACGTTCTCTCACTGTTGCTCTACCATCCACAAACACGTATGCACAAGCCACACCTCTCTCTCTCTCTCTCAAAGGGACAGCGATCTCATCTCACTCTGCGTGACCTTAATATCATTACATGTGTGTTCTGGAGAATCACAGAACGGACAATCGTCCTTATTATTATGCTGTTTAAACCAATTATTTAAATGTGTTTGTTAAATTCGACATCATGTAAGTTGCGCTGACAGGTCCACACACTGCTTCCCCGCAGAGAGACTCCCCCGCCCTCCTGCTGATAGTTGACAAGCGTCAAGCTCCTCACCCCCCCCCCCCCCCCACTTGATAATTCTCGATCGTTGGCACGCTGATAACAATTTTTTTTGAAAATGGCACTTCATATGAAAAAGGTTGCCGACCCCTGCTCTAGAGGCTTCTCAATACTCAAATTTCCCCTCCTCGACTCCTCGGTCCTCCGGTAGTGACCCGGAAGTGCCATTTTGAAGGACATCTCATTTCTCTAAATGCACACCGAGGACCGAGCATCAAGCGTCGAGGAGGCTCTCTGGATAACCGAGGATACACTGATGGTTCCTCCACGAATGCATTTCCGGGAACGGTGGAGGCGTGACGCACGGCCGGACTTATCTCAGCCAATGACAGCTCTGCATGCATCCCCTGGATATTATTTTAGAAACTGCTTTCATCGCGTCGCGATGTTTACAGTGAGAACAGCTGTGAGGTCCGTGCAGAAAGCAGAGCAGTGTACAATATATATCACTCAGTATAACGGCCTACATTACTCTCTTTATTTGCTTTAGTTTAGTAGATATCTACAAACAAAGAGTCGATATTTTTCGAAGACCATTTAGTGCTTCACATAATAAAATACACAACGGCTGTAGCCTGATTATGCTTTAGGAGCTGTGTGTGTGTGTGTGTGTGTGTGTGTGTGTGTGTGTGTGTGTGTGTGTGTGTGTGTGTGTGTGTGTGTGTGTGTGTGTGTGTGTGTGTGTGTGTGTGTGTGTGTGTGTGTGTGTGTGTGTGTGTGTGTGTGTGTGTGTGTGTGTGTGTGTGTGTGTGTGTGTGTGTGTGTGTGTGTGTGTGTGTGTGTGTGTGTGTGTGTGTGTGTGTGTGTGTGTGTGTGTGTGTGTGTGTGTGTGTGTGTGTGTGGGTGTGTGTGTGGTACAGTGTGTAGGTGTGGTGTGTGTGTGTGTGGTACAGTGTGTAGGTGTGTGTGTGGTACAGTATGTAGGTGTGTGTTGTACAGTGCGTAGATGCGGCGGACAGACGGGTCTCAGTTGGTGTGGTGTCCTCTGCTTACTTTTAATACTTGTAAATACAACTTTTGGCCTGTAATTTTAATTCCCCATTTCAGCCTCCAGAGAGAGGGGGGGATATATCCAGTCTCTGATTGTGTTACGTTATTATGAGAGTGCTCTCATACTTTAAATTGTATATATTTATATAAATATATTTGTGTGTGTGTGTCCGCATCTGTAGCCTGTTATTGTCTCATTATACCGCACTGTGAATGAATCAAAGTAAATATGTGGGGAAACAATGTTCAGCTGATCGAACAGAGATTATAAAATACAGCTATGACAAAACACTCGACAGCTGATGCAGCTGTTGCCACATAATAATGAACGGACGTTGCTTTAATATGACCGCTCATAGGAGAGGAGTTCTCATTTCTTTAAACGTCTGCTGCTTCCCCTCCTCTCTCCTCGGTTCCCCTCCTCGGTCCTCCGCTCGCATCTACTGTGGGCGGGACTAAGTCTCGAGGAGGGGAGTCGAGGAGGGGAAATTTAAGAATTGAGAAGCCTCTTCTGCGTGTTCTGCCCATAAGTTAATAGAGAGGCGAAGTCCCTCCCTTTCCGGGGGAGCTCCATGGGACCTTATTTTGGAAAAAGTATGTATTGAAGTCAATGGAGAGAGAAAGATTTTCTTTCAATCCTGTTTGAATTGTGCCACGAATTACACATATGATGTTTGTCAATCTAAAAGATAATTTTGCAAGTCAAAAAAAATGTGAAAAAAAATGTGTCGTAAAACTGAAGTAACACATTTTCTTGTGTGAAACCGCTCAATGAACTACATCTCCCGTCTCTCCCGTGATTTGCAGGAAACAACGTCTAAGGAACCTTAATATTTAATAAACTATGAGTATGTTATATCCATATAACGGGAAAAAACTAATTTAACTGATCTTTTTCATTTTTTCCCCCAAAAAAAACACACAATGCTAACACTGACCCTCTGAATTAGCCCCGAGTGTAACATGCTAACCTATTACTGCACCGAAAATCACTCCTAGCTTTACCCTTATCACTTATCCTAGTTGCACATCCAACACATCGTTTATGATCATAAAGATACATAATCTAACGGCGCCCACCTCAACACTGAAAGATACAAACTCGCAACGTTATCAACACAAAGGTACATCAAAACAAGTGGCGCTAGGTAGCCTACAACGCTAACATGACTTACCTTGGTCAAAACTGGTCTTCAATGGCATTAAAACGATAAAAACGATGCTGTAGTTAATCTATAGGTTAATATCCAATGTTGCCGTGTCCCCTTTGAAATGTTCTGATAATCTATAAGCAATAAAACTGCAATTCCGTTTTAAAATAGTAGAGCAGGCCATTCCTACGCAAAGACGCTACCTTTTTTTTTTTTTTTACATGTGTGTGTGCGGGACGATTTCCCTCCGATTCCATTGGCCCTGACGGTCAGGAAGAGATGTCACATGTCAAAATCCAGCAAGGGGGGCCAGAGATATGGAAAATCCACCCAAATGGCCCCAGAAGAGGGTTTTTATTTGCAAAATCTGTCTAAAAAGGTCAAATATGACTTGTTTTGCATCAATCTTGATACAGGGTACTTATTATATTTTGTACTTTGGATTCCTAAAGCTTTTAGTCTACTAACCCATCATCCAAGGTTAGTTTTCACTATAAGTACAACATATCTTTAGGACGGACACTATAATTTACAGTTTTTTACCATGTTCAATCTGAATTTTCTTTAAAATAAAAAACAACTATATTTATTCTGACTTTTCTACATCCAACTCACAGGTTCATCATTACTTTGAGAAAAAAGATTATTAATTTAACCCTTTTAGAAGGGAAGATATGGCCATTTGTTCTGGGAATGTCATTTTCGAGCCTGAAACCTGAAAAACAGGATTAGGGCTTGAGAGCTTAAGAGCAATGTGGACAAGTTCATGAAGATACAATGGCAAGCAAGTCCTAATGTCAAACTAGTACAGTACAGTTCAAGTACAGATTATTTCAGTTCATCGAAATGCTGCACCTTAATATTTATTTTTATATTTTGCATTTGAATGAATATTCACAGTTTAATAATAATTAAAAACCCAAAACAAATATTTTATGTTTTGTGAGTTCTAGTAGGTGTGTGTTGTCTGTGTGTGAGTATGTGTGTCTGTCCTCACAGAGTTCTCGTCTGTTGTCAGGATCTAAGGAGGAATCGGAGGACCAGTCCAAGCTCATCGTGGGGGGGGTGGCAGGGCTCCTCATAGCTGCTGCTGTGGTGGGACTCGTCTACTGGCTCTACATGAAGAACTCCAGGTAGAGAAACACACACATGTACAACCAAAAAGTGTTTCTCCGTGTGAGTCCCGAAGACAAATCCAGAATGTGATGTGTGAATATGAAGAAGCTGATGCTGCAGGTTAGGGTTAGGAGGTCTGGAGATGGTCAGAAGGTGATTCTGTGGCAGAGGTTCTTCTGCTTCACACTTCTGTTATTCTGCACTCAGACAAGGAAGCTGGAAAACTGGTGAGAAGGAGGTGGGAACATCAGAGGAGAGCAAGAAGCTGGAGGAGAACCATCCCACGGTTTGAACTGCAGGGCTGAGAGGTGAGAACACTTCCAGTGTCCATGTAACAGTGAGCTAGACGTGAAATTAAAAGTAAAGTATCATTTCACTTATTATTTATCATTCACTATTCAGTATCTTTTTTTTAGGTCTAGCCATCATTCATTTAAGTACTCAGTACGCAGATACTCCAAAGAAATAAAACTGTATAATCAAACTTATTGGGAATCGAAAACAAAGATTTATGATAAAGTCATTTCCTCTGTTATTGTCAATATTTAAGGTGCACTTCTTATCCAAAGGGTCAGAAGCAGAATGCTTTGTGGACGCATGAAAACATTTGAAGCTGTATTCTGTATTATATATTACATTACATTGTTAAAGTGGGCTCAGAGATTACTTTAGTGAGCACAAGGTTCCGTAATTAATTAGACTGATGACCAAACCTTGTACAATTTAGATCTATGACTTATTAACTAATAATTATCCTTTAGAATGTGAATGTAAAAGTGTTTTTTTCTGGACATTATATGTTAAACTTTAGGCTACATGATTGAAATGATAATGATGCCTTGATTCCTCTGTGTGTGGGGCAGAAGCAGTTGAAGCAGCTGTTCAACAGTAAGGACCAGACTCCCCCCCCCCGCCCCACCCCCACCCCACACTGTTCCTGCACTGAAGCTGCTCAGTTACTGTTCTTTAGTGTTCCTGGTGAATGCTCCATGTTCTGTGATGGTTTTTTTGCTCAGTTCTTCCTTCAGGATTTTGATTGTTTGTTCGTTTTTGAAATCCCTCAAAGAATGTAAAAACTCAAATTTTGAATATTATATATATATACATATATATATATTAGGGCTGTCAAACGATTAACATTTTAAATCAGATTAATCACAGCTTAAAAATTAATTAATCAGATTAATCACCATTCGAACTATGTCCAAAATATGTCATTTCTTTATGTATATTGTTGTGGGAATGGAAAGATAAATGAAAGAAGGCGGATATAACCATTTAACATGTTTATTGTAACATTTTTCTGTGTGTCAAAATGAAAGAGAGCACCTATCAATCATCAAACCGTGGGGTCTTAATTCAGTGTTGATTTCTATCAACTGGGGAGTACTTCAGGAAAGTCGACGGGGGGGGGGAGCGCGCTAGTGGAGTAGGCTGCTTCGTGACCACAGAGCGTGAACGTTGTGATCAGCTGTTTTAGCGCAGTTCTCCAGTGAAGGGGGGGGGGGAGTCTCCCTCCGCAGCCGGTTGGCGTAGTTTTGGCACAATTCCGTTTTACAGACCGACGTTAACAGCAGCCGGACACGGAGACCGACTCTGTCGTCCGGTGATCCTTCTGGAAAAGCTTCACAAGTACGTCGGTACGCAAATGCGCACCGACGGACAAAAAACAAAAAAACATAACAAAAATCATCCATTCCCCATCAGTAGGTGGTGCTCGTCCCAAAACAGAAGCAATACAAAAAAAAAGCCTTCACTTTTTCATTTGTTCATATTTCTCGTGTGAGTGGATTAATAATATGTTTGACTCAACATATTGAACAGTGTTTTTAGACTGCATTTTCAGCACCTGGCAAGAAAGTACCGGTATTTCAAAGGACCAGGGTCCAAGATGAGGGACATCTAGTGATCAGCTGAATGCCCTTTCACCCCCCCCCACCCCCGGTAAACTAGACATGTGAAGTTTTTGTTTTTTGTTCAGGGCTTCTGTAGAAACGTGCGCTATAACATGGTGGATTCTGTGGAAGAGGACCCGATAAGTGGGGCTCATTCTAACAACCAGGCTTATTGTACACCAATAAAAGCCAAGGTAAAAAATGCTTCTCCATACATCACACACACAGTTCTGAAGAGCTGATTGCCTGATCATTAAACGCTTGATGTTGGAAGGAACCATGCTCCGATTGATTTGATTGAAATGTCTCGTTGCCAGTTTTCCAATCTGAAG
The DNA here is from genome assembly GCA_902827135.1 of Harpagifer antarcticus. Taxonomy (NCBI): domain Eukaryota; kingdom Metazoa; phylum Chordata; class Actinopteri; order Perciformes; family Harpagiferidae; genus Harpagifer; species Harpagifer antarcticus. The sequence goes on from CADEHL010001240.1 coordinate 221,484, forward strand.
CAAAGCGATGACATTCCATTCTCTTTTTAACTGTATGTCAACATTACCAATTTCCCAATACCTTCAAAAATGGGGAGCGTAAAGATGCTTTGGGATGGTTGCCTGGCAAAATGAAAGCAGTAGTAGTAGTACCACCTCTATTTTCATGCTTTTTTATGCTTTTCAAATAATAAGGTCAGCAGTGAAACCAAAGATGGACCGATCAGGAGGCCATAGTAGAGTTGTAAATACAGACTTTGTTTTTGTACTGTTGTTGACAATAAAGTGTACATTTTGAAACAAAATGCATGTCGTCACGTGTATGTGATTATTTGTAAAAAAAAAACACAAGTCCATATTTACAGTAGGCTATATGTACATGGCAGTGAGCTGCATCTCATCTTTTTAATGAAGTATTTAATTTGCATAGAAAATTATTCATCCTGTCACATTTGTAATGCCAATGGTAATCCAGTATTGCACATCACCGGGTCCATGGTGAGTCTGAGGAGAACGTTTGGACTTCCCTTCACTCAGACATCTAACTGCCATGACTCCCCTGAACAGGTTTCAGAGACAACTGAAAACTTCAAGGAAAACCGATCCCAACATATTGTCCAAGGCATTTGTATACGTTTATAGCGTGTTGTAGAACAAATCCTATAACTGATGCTCTGATCAAACAAAACAAGCCAAGGTGCCAACATATCAAACCCATTTTTAGCAGTGGTAGTATGTTAGCGGTAGATTATATTAAACTATAAACCTATAAAATCACTGACCAACAATGCAAGTGTATTTGAAAATGTACATTGTAATCCTACTAGTAATCCCCAGTTTTTATAAATATAAGAAATCTGATTATATCTTTTATTAATTAACTGTAAGGGAATACACCTTGTTTTACATCCTGATGATGTAATGCTGTCACATTAATTACTCCCCAAGCCTGGATATGGTCTGATTTTTAGACAGCAGTCAGCTCACTGAGCGAGTTTGGAGGTGTCATGTGTTCTGTGTTTTGAACAAATATCCATCAAACTCTAAAATTAAAAAAATAAAGTCTGAATCCTTAGACACATACTATATAATCTGCTTTATTAAAGCTAAGTAAAAAAGGGATTTATTAAAACACAGTAAAAAACACAGTGCAAGAATGAACCCTGGAGGGAAAGGGGAATGCCACTGAATATACAGTGGGGCAAAAAGGTATTTAGTCAGCCACCAATTGTGCAAGTTCTCCCACTTAAAAAGATGAGAGAGGCCTGTAATTTTCATCCTAGGTACACTTCAATTATGAGAGACAGAATGGGGGGAAAGAATCCAGGAAATCACATTGTAGGATTTTTAATGAATTAATTGGTAAATTCCTCGGTAAAATAAGTATTTGGTCACCTACAAACAAACAAGATTTCTGGCTCTCACAGACCTGTAACTTCTTCTTTAAGAGCCTCCTCTGTCCTCCACTCGTTAACTGTATTAATGGCACCTGTTTGAACTCGTTATCAGTATAAAAGACACCTGTCCACAACCTCAAACAGTCACACTCCAAACTCCACTATGGCCAAGACCAAAGAGCTGTCAAAACACACCAGAAACAAAATGGTAGACCTGCACCAGGCTGGGAAGACTGCATCTGCAATAGGTAAGCAGCTTGGTGTGAAGAAATCAACTGTGGGAGCAATTATTAGAAAATGGAAGACATACAAGACCACTGATAATCTCCCTCGATCTGGGGCTCCACGCAAGATTTCACCCCGTTGGGTCAAAATGATCACAAGAACGGTGAGCAAAATTCCCAGAACCACACGCGGGGACCTAGTCAATGACCTGCAGAGAGCTGGGACCAAAGTAACAAAGGCTACCATCAGTAACACACTACGCCGCCAGGGACTCAAATCCTGCAGTGCCAGACGTGTCCCCCTGCTTAAGCCAGTACATGTCCAGGCCCGTCTGAAGTTTGCTAGAGAGCATTTAGATGATCCAGAAGAGGATTGGGAGAATGTCATATGGTCAGATGAAACCAAAATAGAACTTTTTGGTTAAAAACTCAACTAGACGTGTTTGGAGGAGAAAGAATGCTGAGTTGCATCCAAAGAACACCATACCTACTGTGAAACATGGGGGTGGAAACATCATGCTTTGAGGCTGTTTTTCTGCAAAGGGACCAGGACGACTGATCCGTGTAAAGGAAAGAATGAATGGGGCCATGTATCGTGAGATTTTGAGTGACAACCTCCTTCCATCAGCAAGGGCATTGAAGATGAAACGTGGCTGGGTCTTTCAACATGACAATGATCCCAAACACATCGCCCGGGCAACGAAGGAGTGGCTTCGTAAGAAGCATTTCAAGGTCCTTGGGTGATGGTTTGCAAAGTAACGTAACGATCACTTCGGTTAGATAAGTCAAGTAGACCATGCTACATACAAATACTCTCTTACAAAAGCCCTGCATTTAAACATGTTAATGTTACTTTAGTAAAAGTATGCTAGTATAATTAGGAAAGTGTTGTTAAAGTGTTTAAAGTAGACACAAGTTATACTATTATATTATATCATTTGTTTTATTGTTATTACCGATGCAAGAGTTGACTTAGCTGTTGTAGTTGGAGCTCATTTTGAACAATGAGCTAACTAATGATTACTTTCATAATGGTTTAATGTGCTGACTATTTTCTACATTAATAGATGAAGGTCTGGTTTGTTCAAACTCTCAAAATAGTAGGACATGCTGTCATAATTACCCAGAGTCCGAAGTGACACCTTTACAATGTTAAAGCTGTTAGATCAATGTAGTGATGTAAAAATTAAATATTCAAGATAGTGTAGTGCAGTGACCACCAACTGGCGGCCCGCGGGCCACATCCGGCCCGCCAGACATTCTCATCCGGCCCACACGACGGGGGTGACTGTGGCGTTGGCGAAGTGGTTACTGCGTTCGCCCCCCACCCATTTTTTCTTTTACAACGTCTCATGAGTAATGTGCAGTACCGGAGTCCAACAGAGAGGCAGCAGCTGCGGGACAGTAGACTGCGTACTGCGAAACCTTCCCTTCCTTGAAGAAGAAGAAGTGATCCTTCGTTGTGAAGAGTCTGCTTTGTGCGCTCCGCACCACAGCAGCAGCCCCGCTGCGACAGAGTCTAACAGAGAGGCAGGAGCCTAGAAGTAGCCTAGAAGCAGGGTTGGGTTGTAACGGAATATATATAACGGCGTTACGTAATCAGAATACAAAAATCAAGTAGGCTAACTGTTTCCTCACAAAATGTAATATTCATTAGTGTGCACACTGCTGCAGCATGTCTGTGAGCGAGAGAGATGCAGCGTGTCTGTGAGAGAGAGATGCAGCGTGTCTGTGAGGCCCCGCCCCCGCACGCAGATGAGAGAGATCTCTTTTAAACTATATTGAAAGTTAGAAACGGAGATGGTTAGACAAAATGTGCAAGATAACGTTTATGTAGCATTTCTTTATTGTCGAAATTATGACATTTATAACGGGATCAAATCAAAGTGAATGGCCTGCTGCTGCTGAATGCATGGGGCAAGTGACTGGAAACAGTTTTAAAAGTGATTACATCGTTTCAGATAATAATGATAATTCATTCTATTTAGGGGCGCCTTTCAAAGCACCCAAGGACACCTTACAATTCATAACATATTCTAAGGAAAGGTTTACAGTAGGAGAATGCAGTCCGGGTGATGTTATGTGGGGTGCAGATGAGAGGGAGCTGTCCAGAATGACACCAAGATGTTGTGTTTGAGTTCTTGATTAGCCATTAAAACAGTAAAACAAGTGTCTCCTGTTTACCAAAACATACCCATCTGTTGTGGAAAAAGAAAGTATTCCAAAAGTATTCTAAAAGTAACCTGAACACGTTACTTTTTTAGAGACACGTAACTGTATTCTGATTACTTTCAGAGCATGCATTCAGTAATCAGTAACTGATTACATTTACAAAGTAACCCTCCCAACCCTGCCTAGAAGTGATCCTTCGTGAGCGTGAAGAGTCTGCTAAGCTTTTATGCAGTACCTGTAACCCCCCCGCTGGCCCGCGATAGTGTCTATTGGATACATTTTGGCCCTTGGACAAATGTAGTTGGTGATCCCTGGTGTAGTGGAAAAGAGATAATGTTTTAAAAACATGTTAATAAAACAAAATCTCTTGTTTTGGACTAACAGTAATGATTCAAGAAATAGTAGATAAATAAATACACACACATCAATTTGTTGTGGATGGAACACAACAAATGGTGCTCTTACCTGTGATGCCTCCTCCAAACATTATAACCAGACTGTATCATTCGAACTATAAGTAACAGTTCTAGCTACTTGACTTTAGACAAACAATTCAAGAGACAAAATCAACACAATTTATTGAAAGACCAATCTTTATTTGACGGTGCCTCTCCTTTTATTTGTATTATTAAACCCTGTCAATCTAAAGAACTGAGCAACTCAACAGTTAACTTTATATTTCTTATTGTCCAAAGCATCTGTTATACTATTTGTTCCCCTCTCATATTCACAGGATGGACGATTAGAGACTTTGGGGGAAACCTCAGCTTTATGAACGAGAGGGCTGAGGGTCTTTCCCTGTGAGGAGGACCAGGCCTGATGGAGGAGGACCAGGCCTGAGGGAGGAGGACCAGGCCTGAGGGAGGAGGACCAGGCCTGAGGGAGGAGGACCAGGCCTGAGGGAGGAAGATCAGGCCTGATGGAGGAGGACCAGGCCTGATGGAGGAGGACCAGGCCTGAGGGAGGAGGACCAGGCCTGAGGGAGGAGGACCAGGCCTGAGGGAGGAGGACCAGGCCTGAGGGAGGAGGACCAGGCCTGAGGGAGGAAGATCAGGCCTGATGGAGGAAGATCGGGCCTGATGGAGGAGGACCAGGCCTGAGGGAGGAGGACCAGGCCTGAGGGAGGAGGACCAGGCCTGAGGGACGAGGGCCAGGCCTGAGGGACGAGGGCCTGCACCAGCTGCACCTTTTTTTTTGCCAAACTTTATGGCCTGACAATAATCACACTGTCTCTGAGGTGCAACGTAAAACACAAAACAACAAAACAATTAAGTTCCTGTTAGACTACAAAACTAGTCAGTGTGCAGGCCCTTTCTCATTTCATCAATTCCCCCTCCTCGACTCCTCGGTCCTCCGGTAGTGACCCGGAAATGAATTTCAGCGCGCCATGTTGAAGGACATCTCATTTCTCTAAATGCACTTTGAGGATCGAGCATCGAGCGTTGAGGAGGCTCTCTGGAGGAGCTATAACCGAGGATACACTGATGGGTCCTCCGCGGTCCTCCACGGCTCCTTCGTGGATGCATTTCCGGGAACAGAGATGTTTCACGGCCGGACTTATCTCAGCCAATGACAGCTCTGCATGCATCCCCTGGATATTATTTTATTAACTGCTTTCATCGCGACACAATGTTTACAGAGAGAACAGCTGTGAGGTCCGTGCAGAAAGCAGAGCAGTGTGTAAAATATATATCACTCAGTATAACAGGCCTACTCTCTTTATTTGCTTTAGTTTAGTAGATATCTACAAAGAGTCGATATTTTTCTAAAACCATTTAGTGCTTCAAATAATAAAATACACAACGGCTGTAGCCTGTTTTAGGAACTGTATGTGCGTGTGTGTGGTGTAGGTGTGTGTTGTACAGTGCGTAGATGCAGCGGACAGACAGGTGGTCCTCGGTTTACTTTTAATACTTGTAAATAAAACTTTTGGCCCGTAATTTATTTTCCTCATTGTCGCAACCAGAGAGGGGGGGGGGGAATATATCCAGTCTCTGATAGTGTTACGTTATTATGAGAGTGCTCTGTTTGATTCTGAAATTGTATATATTTATATAAATATATGTGTGTGTATTTGTCCGCATATGTAGCCTGTTATTGTCTCATTATACCGCACTGTCAATGAATCAAAGTAAATATATAAGTGGTCATGAACACATCTGTCCATCAGACAGAGGGCTGCTGTGCCTCCTGTCATCATTAATGGACGTCTCTTTAAAATGACCGCTCAGAGGAGAGGAGTTCTCATTTCTCTAACCGCCTGCTGCTTCCACTCCTCTCTCCTCGGTTCCCCTCCTCAGTCCTCCGCTCGCATCTCCTGTGGGCGGGACTAAGTATCGAGGAGGGGAGTCGAGGACGGGAGTTAGAGAAATGAGAAAGGGCCTAAGTGTCTCTTAGTGAATGTCCTGTACTGCTCTTAAATCAGCTTCTCCTTTCCCTCTTGGATGTTCTTCTGGACCCTCGGAGAAAGAGAACATGGTGAAGCAGTCCTGTCTCTCAGGCATGTCCTTTCCTAACAGAAATATCAAACATATTATTGCAGAGCAAGTGTGTTATTTTGTTTGTTTGTTCAGGGGCTATAAATATAATGATTTTTTTTATTTGAATGTGTTTTTTAAATCCAACAGTGTACTACAAAGATAGTCAGATTATGAATTAACCGTTCTAAATTCATCAACATTGAAATAAATGTATTAAAATAATATTTAACTGTTATCAAAACTTAGTGCAACTGTAGAAGCTTGCTCTGTTCGGTTGTCTCACTGAAAGAATCACTTTTAACATGTTGTTTTACAGTCAGTATGCAGAGACAAAGGGTCGCAGTTCTCACTATGTTCAATAATATTTGCCTTAAATACATTGAAATGTGAAAGTTGAACAAAAAAGTGATAAAGTGTAAACTTTTGCTAAGAAAGTACACTCAACATCACTGATGTGTAGGTGATCTAATATTTAGTCATGTTTAATGGCATGTGTATCAGTGTATTAGAGTAATTACTTTAGGCATTCTTTGTAAAGTATGAAAAAGGTGTACCTTGGAATCCGTGCTGAAGTTCTCTGCTGTTAAGAGTCCAGATCTGTCTCTCTTCCTCTGGTCCAGCCTGTCTGGATCACCTTAAGGACACTTTGAACAAACAGATGTAAAGTTACATGCGTGGGTGTAGTGGCCAAAATCCCAAAAAGTTTGTCTTTGACCTTCACCTCAAAGGTTATTGTTCTTGGCCACATGTAGAGCTTGGGCCAATCCATAGGACGTTTCGGTTGCTTTTCAACATTTATTTCCAGCAAAACATAAACAAATTACGAAAACAATATTTAACATAAACTTAAACAGCAGATCCTAATAATCTGTATTTGACTAAGTATAAGGTTGCGTCTGCGTGTCAATGACGGTATTGCTGCCGCCTGCTGCTCTCCCGTCACATACCGCACCTCCAACTTAAAGCCTTAGCCCCGCCCCCTTCACCTGAGCAAAGCACACCTCTCACTGAAACAGAAAAATGCATTAATAAAGGTTCCAAATAAATCAAAACAAAATAAACTTAAATGCGGCTCCTACAGTGGGTTACAGACTTCTTTACATGCAAACAACTTTTTATCTTCTTTTAAAAACAGGTCATAATCTTATTGTTATACTTAAGAAATGGCTGGATATCACAGTCCTTATACTGTATCAGTTTGATTGAGTATCATTGTGTAGGTCCTTTTTATGTTACTGTTACTTTGGATGAGTCAGTCAAATTAATTTGTTGTCATATGCCATATTCATATGTATCACACACGTAAGGGTAAGACACAAACCTATTGAACAAATGCAATGCAATGGATAAGCTTCATTTTCACTGAAGTCACAGATAACGTCATATCTAATATGTGACCTGCTCTATCGAAATCAGTCGCATTGACCCGAAGACACATTTTGAGTTGTATACACCGTTGGAAAGAGGAGATTCCTAGCTTTCTAATGATATCAGGATTGTTTTTGTACTCCAAATATTAAGCGAAATATGTCACATTATATAATGACTGTCACGGAGTCATAATTTTGAGAAAAAGGCCTTCAAAGTTTTCTGTTCTCTGGAATCCATCGATCTGATTGATTATTAGCGGAGCAAATGATCAAAATACTACGGAGGGAAGATATTTTCATTTGGATTACTGGTCTGGGGGAAGCTTGCGAGTGTGTGTGTGTGTGTGTATACGTGTGTGTGTTTGTGTAATTTTGCGTTTGTGTGTATTGCGTTTGTTTCCCGGGGAAAACCCTCACGAGAAACACCGGCTGTTGTTATGCCTGCTGTGACGTTAAGTTACTCCGTTCTCCGATTGTAATTATAACGTCACAAGCTTCAAAGCTGTATTTATCAGCTGAATTTGCCGAAACAAGTTTAATATTCTGAAAGCCAAGACTTTGTTTAATTGAAATCAGATGAAAACAAACTGTAACGGACCCTGCCGTGTTATTTATGATTACTCTACACTTACATTCATAATGTCAGCCGGAGGGAGGGGGGGCAGCGCTGCGGAAGAGCAGATTGCCTGTCATCTTCCCTTTACAAGCTTAAAGAATGTATTTATCGTGTGAGTTTGGAAATAAAAGTTTCATATTCTGAAAGCCAAGACTTTGTTTGTTTAAAATCAAACAAAACACCCAAACCCCGAAAAAATAGTTTTTTACGCAAATCCACGTTTATTTTTAAATGAGCCGTTGAGACTTCCGACTGATTTCGATAGAAAAATCATTTCCTTGTCACTAAAGCATTGACTACGCTATTCATCGTCCTTAAATGCAGGCATTAAGTTGCATGTTCCGTTCTACAGCCACGATAAGGCTGTTTCTCAAGTGTGATGATAATACAATTAAAAGAGGCATTGGTAATAATATTAAAAACAACAATGTTTGTCGGATAGGCGGTTAGCTGCAATAAATAACTCCAGTTCAACAAAACGTATTACAATATCTAAGGGAGCGTTATTTCTGGACCATCTTGAAATGTGACGTTCATATTTTAAAGATACACATTGTGAGGTTGATTTAATATACACCAACCTCGCACAGAAGCCTTTTGGTATACAGTAGCATCCCACTTAATGTTTTACACTCTTGGATGCTACGCATAGCATCGTTAGCACAGATGGAGCTACGATTGCTCAAATGCTAACCCAACTCTAAACATTCATTAACGTTAGCTTAAAGGTGGGGTAGGTCAGTTTGAGAAACCGGCTCGAGATACACTTTTTGTTGTATTCCATGGAATGCTCTTAACATCCCGATAGCAATGAATATCTTGCTTTGACAAAAAATCCATTAAAAAAATGTCATCTGTGGAAGCCGTAGCGCTGTAAAAAGCACGACCAATCATCTGAGCCGGCCCGGCTAAAATAACTGGATGGCCTACCTGTCTGTCAGCCTTCCATCTGTGCACAAACTTATCTCGTGCCCTCATTGGTCATGTGCACGTTCGTGTGTGTTGGAGGAGGGGCTCTGTAAGGAAGTGGCAGATTTTTTCCGGCTGTGTATTTTCAAATTCCAGCGCACTCGAGCTGGTTTCTCCAAAATTACCTACCCCACCTTTAATAAAAACAACAGTAACATAACATAAAGTACGCAGGGTTGACTTACCGAAGAAACTGCATTCATGGACGGTCTGTTTTAACCGCAGATAAATCCTATATTTGCATGACGAATAGTCCACCAGGAACCAACACAACAAACACGGCCGAGTTCAAGTAATGTTCTCCTCATGAGCTGAGCCGCTGTAACATCACAGAGCCAATGGAGCTAACGGAGCTAGCAGTGAGACAGAGGAGCTAGGAGCAGCAGTCCCGTTGTCATGAAGGGGGAATCAAACTATATACAGAATATGTTTTTGTGGATCCAGGCTAGAAACATGTTCATTTTCTGATGTTAAATTGGACATTTTAACATTGGGTCTACGGGAATTGCTCCCATCTGCATCCATCGCCTACAGTTTGCAGCATTGGGCTTCACCGCACTGTCTCGGGGTTCGCCGCTTGATAGGCCAGAAGTCGGTTTGATTGCATTCGGGCTCGATTGCTTATCCTGTCTGAGTAGCCCGGATGATGCTGCATCGCAATTTTTGACATCGAATTTTATACACCGAATTATTTGACATCGAATTTTAAACACCGAAATATTTGGCGTAGAATATTTTTCACTTTTTTGGGATCTGAATTTGAACATTAAAAATGTTTTAACTTACATTTTTACATTTTTATTTCACATGTGAAAACCTTGTGAAGATTTACAGAAAACGTTTGACCTCTGTCATTGCCAACAAAGGGTATATAACAAAGTATTGAGATGAACTTTTGTTATTGACCAAATACTTATTTTCCACCATAATTTGCAAATAAATTCTTTAACAATCAGACAATGTGATTTTCTGGATTTTTTTTCTTCTCATTTTGTCTCTCATAGTTGAGGTATACCTAGGATGAAAATTACAGGCCTCTCTCATCTTTTTAAGTGGGAGAACTTGCACAATTGGTGGCTGACTAAATTCTTTTTTGCCCCACTGTAGTATGTGAATGTGTGTTGGGGACACCCTCAGTCCAACCTGCAGCATTAACAATGTTTCTGCTTCAGTGTTAGCAGCACTGTTAATTGTGGGACTTCATTCTTAAACGTCCTCATTGCATACAAATGCTCATCAGTCATTTTCTATGCACTGTTTTAGGCCCATATATTATCCTGTGGATATTTTAATGTGTAGTGGTGTTCCCCTTTATGGTGCGGATCAAAAAGGATGAGTACGGATGGCATTGGGACAGTCATTAGGGGCACAGCCCCACCTAGTGTCAGCAGAAAGTATTACAAATAATGATTACAACAAAATGCAAAAAAATAAATACATAAAATATATTTTAAGATCATGGTTAATCATCTGATTCGTCTGTACATTGCTGTTTTAGTCTGTGTTCTTCTAATTAGTGTCTACAGTGTGTGCCTATTGAGCTGTTTAGAGCCATGTGGGACAAAACCCGATCATGCCCCTCCCTCTCACTGTCTAAGTGAACGGTGACTGTAAAAACTACACTGCGCATGCTCAGAGTATTGTCCTATTTAATGTGTGTGGCAAAAAAATAATGACCATAGGGGCACTGAGCGAGAGGGGTCTGCCTGCAGACCTCCACTCTCAGGACAGTTCCGTTGCAGACCTCCACTCTCAGGACCGACACCTCCACTGTCAGTACAGGAAGTGACGATTCTGACGAACACGTTTTTTTTCCCGCCCACCGAAGGACTCGTCTGATGGAAGTTTTCAAATCACAATGGAGACTTTGTGATCACGGAGCTGATGAGTCAGCCCACCGTGCACTTTGGGTCGGCCTTGGTCAAGCCCTTTTGACCCCCCCAGCCTGGTTCTCGGAGGAATGTAACGGGAGTTGACAGGGGACTCTGCCCGCCTCACGAGTGCCTATTTTTTGACACTTTTTTTCACTTTTCCCCGGTTTTATTATTTTTTGGCTATTTCACCCGGTTTCTACCGGGGACACTGCCCGGTCTCGGGTGTCCCCCCACGGCCTGTGTCCAGCCCCCCCCCCCCCCCCCCCCCCAAACGCAAACGCGACCCACTGTTGGAGGGCCTCCGCGCCGGCCCAGCCTAGTGCCGGTGCTCTGGCGGTCGGTTCCTCCGAAGTGCGGGTTTGACTCTGATGGCCGAGAGGGTGTGCTGCGTTGGGGTGGGGGACTTCCCCCACTCTGCGTGTCTCTTCCTTCCCGGGCCGGCCGATATGAAGCGTGACCAAGACGCACCGTCTAGGGGTCCCCGGCAAACACGGTTGTTACCCACAATAAGAACGGACCCATATCGCCTTACCCCTAGTTTCCACTGGGTCCGTCTGCGGCGTGTTACGGCTGCGCCGCGGTTTTGGTCCGGCCTCCTCCGCCATCATACCCTACCGGGCGCGTTTCACGAGCGTTTCAGAAGCATTACGGAAGCGGAGCGTCGTGCATGCCGGCTCGCAGTTCTTGTTGATTTGGCCATATTTCCTGGACATTTGTACTTCTACAAGAAAGTAAGTAGGCTACGTAGTTAAATGGTTTATTTTTGTGTCTGTTTAAATCATGTTTATTGTTGTTAGTTCCTATTTTGTTGTGTTGTAGACTACAGACATAATTAACAATAATTGTAATAGTCCAGTTAAAAACAACATGAATCAAAGATGGGTTGCTGTATTCTGTATCATAATTATTCTATATAATTTACACACAACGCTGGCCTTTATTCTCCTACTGGAAAGACTACAGAGGAGGGATGGGGGGGGAGAAGGAACCGGTTTTGGGGGGTGGGCCGGATGCTGTCACCGTTCCACTTCCAGCCCGACATTACCTTACGGCTGCGTCGCGTAGAAAAATAGACTTCAATCCTATTTCGAGCGGAGCCCAGCGGCGAGACGCTTCTGGGACGCTTCTGAGCCGAAATGCGGCGCGTCTGGTGGAATAGCACCCATTGACTGGAGTGGCCGCGATCCTTGCAACGCGCCCGCAACGCGCCCGTAACACGCCGCAGACGGACCCAGTGGAAACTAGGGGTTACTGCCACGGAGCTGTAATAATGGATATATTGCACATGTTTGCTGTAATTCATCATTTGTAAAATATTATACTACATGGGCTGTATGATGTAAATCTTGTATTAAATAAAGTTAATATTACCGACGTAGATTAACATCCCTGTAGCTTCTTATTGGACTTGCAATATACCATTAAAGGAGTTGAACGTTGCTGTTTGCTATTACAGTATAATACCATGGGATAAGCCAGAGTTTACAACCTTTGCATGTAGGCACATCACGTTTTGACCCAGATTAATTAGCTATACCATATGACAGTGGTTCTCAAACTTTTTTCAATAATGTACCCCCTTTGAAAAAAAGATTCAGCCCTGATCAAAAAAAACATTTTGTTAAGGAAAAAATGCCTAAATAAAGAGGTACAGCTACAGTGCTGCACCATCAGTGTCTGATTTATTAAAACAACAACCTTGTAACTGAGAAACACTTAAATACTACGTTTCAAATGTTTACAATCCATCACTAAATTCATGGCAAACCAATTTTAACATCATACAATAACACTGGGACGACATTAGTTGCATTGAACTGATCTTTTTAATAAGTTGTACTTACAATGTAGTGAGAAACATGGGCTTGTGCTTCAGTGAGGACCTTTGTCATTCTGACAGGGAGGCAACTGCAGTTATTACACTTCATGTTTTGAAATATGTGTAACTGCAGTTATTACACTTCATGTTTTGAAATATGTGTAACTCTGTTCATATAAAACTCACACTGCTCAAACTTCGTTACTTTTCCTAAAATTGGAATATTTCTTTATTTGTGGGCGTGGGGAATGAAGAGAAAAAATATATATGAGCATTTTATGAGCATGGGATTTTGACCCCTCATATAAACATATGCATAATGCTGCGCTATACTTTGCGGCCACACGCCGTTGCCAAGCAACGCTTATTGTCAAGGTGTCCTTTGATAAGCAGGCAGTCATATCATTATCTAGAACTAGCTAGATTTGGACATAAACGTGAGTGAAGTATAACCGGACGCGAGAGAGAGATCAGATCAGCTGCTGCTGACGGAGAACACGCAGCTCTGCATTATCACAGCTCCGCCGCGGACCGTTGAGTGGAGCAAAATTAAATACACTAAGAGTTAGACTTAACACACTTACTCTGGAACTAGCTATACTAGTTATAAATATGTGTATTCTTTACTGTCGGGCCACTTATTACAGGTTCAGCGAGCTGCACGAGACTGACAGCTGTCAGGAGAGGGAGAGGAAAAGAGAGCACACCGTTTATTTTTCCCATTTTATTATCCAGAATTACTGTAAACCTTTGAATAAAGTAGTTAATATACTATTAGTAGTTTGTTTAAATGCATTACTTATGTTGTTTTTCTCATTAACATCAAATAAATCTCACGTACCCCCTGCAGTACTCAAACGTACCCCTAGGGGTCCGCGTACCCCCATTTGAGAACCACTGCCATATGATTAGTGATATTCAACCCGCTTCAATGACATTAGTATGCATGAAAAGTGACAGATGACACGCCCCCAATTATGCAAATGAGCTAAGTCCCGCCTCCCATTGTTCGAGATCCTTTGATGTGAGTGGGTACAATTATGTTAATGAGCTAAGTCCCTCCTCCCTTTGTTCGAGATCCTTTGATGTGAGGGGTGAGGTGTTATAACAGGTAGGTGTGAAAAGCCCCCCTGTGTAGTGCCTTTGTTGTCTAATCCTTTGATGTGTTGATTAAGGCAGTCTCTTTGAAGTTATGTTGTCTGGGCCCCTGCCCCCTCACACCCCTTTGTAGTCTAATCCTTTGATGTGAGGGGTTGAGGTGTTATAACAGGTAGGTGTGATACAAGCCTCTGATGTTAATCTAGGTGTTGATTAAGGCAGTCTCTTTGAAGTTATGCATGAGACTGTCTGTCCCCTGTCCCCTCAAAGTTGTCTAATCTAATTAGCCTTTTGATGTTTGCCCTTTGATGTGAGGGTTGAGGTGTTATAACAGGCAGGTGTGATTTCACACGATGTGTTATAAGCCTCTGATGTTAATCTAGGTGTCTCTTTGAAGTTATGCGTGAGACTGTCTAGCCCCCGCCCCCTCACAGCCCAGGCCTCTCCCCCTTTCTCCACCCCTTCCTGTCACACGCTATGAGGCCAGCAGATAGTGGGGGGTGGAATTAGGTGAAAATAGTAATACGCTCAAACTAAATAAAAAGACAGTCATTTCCACTCACCAAAAAAAAGAAAAATGGCCAAGAGACGCCTCGATATGGGTTTAATCAGCGAGACGCTGGGAAAACTTACCGCCATCCGTCCGGAGCGCCAGTCAATAAACGAATGCAGCATCTGTGCCTACAGCCGAATCTCGTGCCCTCTTTTGGTAATGTGAGCGCGTTCATGTGTGCTGGAGGAGGGGCTCTGTGAGGAAGTGGCAGATTTTCCCCCGGTTGTGTACCTTTCAAATACGTAAAGAGGGAAATAAAAAAATATCCTATTGTCCCCATGATCTTTGTCTTTTGTTTTTTATAATTACTTCACACAACTATAAGGAAACCCAATATGAAGTTATGTGAGGTTGTATGGGTGTAATATTAGAATTTGTTGTATGCAACAAAAAAGGTTTGACTGCAAAAGACTCTCACTTTTACAGAGGGCTCCTCATGTTTCTTTTTAAGTTTTTGTGAAACTGTTAACTACAAGGAAGTATCTGTTTGCAAAGAGGGTATTCATATTCATTTAAAAATATCTTATTTAGGTTTGTAATAGTGATACCTAAGGATATTCTCTTTAGTTGTATGGATTGTGAACTAATGTATAATTACTTTATTAACTCTAATAAAGTATATCTGAAGAGGGAAATAATAATTTAAAATATCCTATTGCCCCCATGATCTTTGTCTTTTTTTTATAATTACTTCACACAACTATAAGGAAACCCAATATGAAGTTATGTGAGGTTGTATGGGGGTAATATTAGAATTTGCTGCATGCAACAACAAAAAAAGGTTTGACTGCAAAAGACTCTCACTTTTACAGAGGGCTCCGCCTCCCCCTCAACATAACAAGTCCCGCCTTCCTCACCAGATCATTTAAAAGTGAGAACCCCTCAAGGACATTCGTTGAACACTAACGATGGATCTGAGAAAAAACAAGTCTCTCCCCGCGAGTTGCAGCCTGGAGCAAACACCTGGAGGACCCCCATCCTCTCCAACAATCTGGACACCCGAATCTTGCAGTACTACTGCTGCTGATGTTACTCCTGGGGCCAAGACGTCTCTGTTTATGGACACAGTGAAATCGGAGTTGGTTCATATTCTGGAGAGGGTGCTGTATCGGTACAGAGAAGAAATCTGCAACGGATGCCGAGTCAGTCATCCCGGCCAGAGGCAACACGATTGTCTGAATGACATGCCCGATTTCTTCTTCAGAAACAATTACAACGCGTTAATGAAAAGACTTTGGCTCACCAACTTCATTACTGTGATTGACCAGAGTCTTATTGATAAAGGCATTTGCGAGGATGAATGGAGGATCCGGCACGCTTCGAAGGCTTTTCTGCACAAGCTCAAAAACTGCAGACGCCTCTCTCTGGGGAGAGACTTGAAAATATCCTTACCGAGTTGTATGGAGAAGAACAAGACTAATAACCAGCCGGGGGATTTTTTTTTTTTCGATACTTTGACTTTTCTTTAAAGTAAAATAAAAATGGGAAACTACTATGCAAAACGCTCTGTATATATTGATCATAATGTAATCAATACCCTTTTAATAAGTGTGGTGATGGGGACGATTGAAAACAGAATGAGTAGTGACCCCCGTGTAAACAGAATGGCTGAAGTTTGTAAACTAGAAGACATTTTTGGATATCGTTCGTTCTAGCAGTACTATTCCGGGTAATTGGGAAACGATTGTAAACGAAACATTTAAAGTGGTCCTGGAATCTTCATTTTCCAAAAACATTCTGTAACATTACCGCATTACACATTACATAAAAATGTAAATAGGACATTTTTTAAAAATAAAAAAAGTGGTTTTTTACATTTAAAAACTGTTGTCTTCATTATAGCAAGGGGAGCGTGTCTGATGTGTATTACAGTCCTTCACATGCACTGTTGTCTTCATTATAACAAGGGGAGGATAACAGGGAAGATGTAGAATAAATGTATATTGAAACGTGCGTATTATACACCCACAGAAACACAGAAACGCAGAAACACAGACACACAGAAAACACTAGTATGGTTTTTGTGTTTTCAGTGTTTTCTGTGTGTCTGTACACACAAAGCAAAAATCATTTCAAACAAACCCTGAATCAAATTTAGAGAGGACCATTAAGAGTCAGATGCTTGACGAAATCTACTAAAACAAAGTACTTCATTTTCTACTTTTCAGTTTTTTTATACACAAAAGTGTATCTTTCAGTAACTTTCTCAGAGAATTTAAGCAGAAATCTGTCAAATGTTCAAAACAGCCTTGTTTCACTGAAATAACCTCAAAATCACAAACTGCCATTAAGAGTCAGAATCCTAATTAAATCTACTAAAAACAAAGTACTTCATGGTAGTGGTCAGCTTTTAAACACAAAAGTGTATCTTTCAGTAACTTTCTGAGAGAATTAAGCATAAATCAGTCAAATGTTCAAAACAGCCTTGTTTCACTGAAATAGTCTCAAAATCACAAACTGCCATTAAAAGTCAGATTCTTAACGAAATCTACTGACACAAAGTACTTCATTATCTACTTTTCAGCTTTTATACACAAAAGTGTATGTTTCAGTAACTTTCTCAGAGA
Source organism: Harpagifer antarcticus (assembly GCA_902827135.1). Taxonomy (NCBI): domain Eukaryota; kingdom Metazoa; phylum Chordata; class Actinopteri; order Perciformes; family Harpagiferidae; genus Harpagifer; species Harpagifer antarcticus. The sequence continues at coordinate 238,602 of CADEHL010001240.1, forward strand.
ATTTAAGCATAAATCTGTCAAATGTTCAAAACAGCCTTGTTTCACTGAAATAGCCTCAAAATCACAAACTGCCATTAAGAGTCAGAATCCTAACGAAATCTACTCAAACAAAGTACTTCATTATCTACTTTTTCAGCTTTTATACACAAAGTGTATCTTTCAGTAACTTTCTCAGAGAATTTAAGCATACATCTGTCAAATGTTCAAAACAGCCTTTGTTTCAAGCCTCAAAATCACAAACTGCCATTAAGGGTCCTATTCTTAACAAAATCTACTGACACAAATTACTTCATTATCTACTTTTCAGCTTTTATACACAAAAGTGTATCTATCAGTAACTTTCTCAGAGAATTTAAGCATAAATCTGTCAAATGTTCAAAACAGCCTTGTTTCACTGAAATAGCCTCAAAATCACAAACTGCCATTAAGAGTCAGAATCCTAACGAAATCTACTGACACAAAGTACTTCATTATCTACTTTTTCAGCTTTTATACACAAAGTGTATCTTTCAGTAACTTTCTCAGAGAATTTAAGCATAAATCTGTCAAATGTTCAAAACAGCCCTGTTTCACTGAAATAGCGTCAAAATCACAAACTGGCTGAAACTGTACAGTGAATTGGAGAAATTACAGAGTTTTCTACTACGAGACAGATAGTATAATCTATGTGACAAGACAGGGGCAGTCTCCAGTACTTTCATGGTAGTGGTCAGCTTTTAAAAAGAAAAGTGTATCTTTCGGTACCCTTTTGAGAGAATTAAGCATAAATCTGTCAAATGTTCAAAACAGCCTTGTTTCACTGAAATAGCCTCAAAATGACAAACTGCCATTAAGAGTCAGATGCTTTACGAAATCTAATAAAACAGAGTACTTTTCTACAGATGACTCCCCCCACTCAACGCAATAAGTCCCACCCCACTCAGCAAATCATATAAAACTAAGGACCCCACTATGACGACCGTTGAAAACTAGCCATGGATCTGAGAAAAACCAAATCTGATGTAGCCTCCCCTTATTATCACCAGGATAATGGATATGGGCTTAATGACTGGATGTTACAAAGTAGGAGAGAGGATGTTCCCGAAGAAGAGCTCTCCTCTATATCATATCCATGTAAGGCAGGGGTCACCAACTACATTTGTCCAAGGGCCAAAATTAATCCAAGAGACGCTTTCGGGGGCCAGAGATTTTATATATATATATAGATCATAATAAATTATATATATATATAAATTATATATATATAAATTATATATAAATTATATATATATAACTGAATAATGACTTCATATTACATACCAAGGTTCATGTGATGTGTACAAATACAAATTGAGCATTCAAACTTTTCTCTCTCTCACACACACACACACACACACACACACACACACACACACACACACACACACACAGGTATTTCCAGTTACTTTACATTCAGTATAAAATCACAGACACACATATACATACATCTGATTACAAAGTCTCATCTGTACAGGACGGTATGATTCAATAATCGATGGCAAAAACATGTCTATAGCCACTGTAAATGTCTCCATTGTGGGAGGAATAAATGATTAATTTAATCATCTACACATCTAATCTCACTTTTACACACCAAAATAACGTTAACACAGAGTAAACATTTGCTAATGGAGAGTATATTTTGTCCCAAGAAAAAGTTCATGACTATCGATAAAAAAATATATCAATAAACCTATTGTTCATTTTCGCGGTATTCCCCACACATTGCCAGTACACTATTACTGTAATATTTACACTTACCCATGTCCAAATGGATCCTTGTTGTTGTCTTTGTATTCTTCTTCTTCAGAAGAGTGGAAGACTTCAGGTTCTGAGGCTCTATCTTCACTGCTGCTAGCGAAAAAATTCGGCGACTGTAAAGTTTTTTTTAGCCATTTTCTCTGGCTCTCTCTCCTCACAGACGTAAACTGATGGGAGACAAGTGGTTTATGTTTTTTTTTACTTGGTGGGTAGGTCCTTAGTGATTTCTCGATGTCCATTGGTCATTTCAGACCATCATGGCTGCCGGCCGAGATTTCCTTGACTGACACACGAATCCACCCACACAGTGTAAAGTCAAGCTGCTTTGAGCGGCCATATTGGCTGCTGTGCCCTGGTTACAGTCTCACAGGAGGTACCGCTGGAAAGCTACCCTTCCAGCGATTCCGTGGATATCATATTTCTACTCCTTATAATCGAAAATATATGATTAATTACGTAAGTTATGCACACCTCCAGAGGGTTAATATGTTCACTTTATTGAATACATTATCTTTTTTTTAATAAGCCTGTATCTGGGGTAATAAAACTGAAAGCAGTCCTGATTGGCAGGGAAAGGAATTCACTTTTGTATTAATACCGTGTCCTGATTGGTGGGAAACGGTTGCCGGATATAAGGATGTGCTTTGCCATGCAGGCATGCAAAAATGTCATTGTCAAAGAGCCTCAAGCGCAAAGTTGAAGTGGAAAACCGCAGTTTTAATGAAGAATGGACAGATAAATACGCATTCATCATGCCATCGTTCAGTAAGGCTAAACCTGTTTGCCTTATCTGCAATGAAATGGTTGCTGTTCCAAAAGAGTACAATCTCAGGCGTCATCATTTAACAAAGCATGCAACTTTCTCTGAGTCGTATCCTGAGAAGTCCGAGGCCCGTTGCATTAAAATGTCCACCTTGAAAGCTGGATATGCCCGTGCCACCGGAATTATTACCCGGACTTCAACAGAGCAAGAGAGGGCAACAAGTGCATCTCTTCAGGCTGTGTGGGTTCTGACAAAAAATAATAAAGCATTTGCCACATCAGAAGTTTTTAAGGAGTGCATGGTGGCAGTTTTGGAGGAACTCGCCACCGACAAATCCATGGATAGGATTGTGGCATCCGTGAAGCAAGTACCGCTCTCTGCTTCGACTACCGTCTGCCGGGTTCATGTGTTGGCGGAGGATGTTCAGCGACTTGTACTTGATGAGGTCAAGAAAGCTGAACATATATCTGTGGCTATTGACGAATCCACTGACACCACTGATATATCACAGCTATCCGTCTTTGTCAGATACTTTGATGGAAAAGATTTTAAAGAGGATCTGTTGGCTTTGATTCCACTGGAAGGTAATACCACTGGGGAAATCATCTTTGAGAAAGTGGAGGAGCTATTTAAAAAACATGGCCTGTTATTACAGAAAGTCAACTTAATTGTGACAGATGGTGCTCCTGCCATGGTCGGCAAAAACAGGGGTATGGTGAGCAGATTTAAAAATGTTGCTCCAAAGACAAATGCCCTTCACTGTCTGATCCACCAAAGCGTGCTGTGCGCCAAGCTAAGCGGGGATTTGAAAGATGTCATGGACAAAACAATGAAAATAATTAACTTCATAAGAGGGAATTCAAGTACCCAACATCGCCTCTTCCGCAAATTCGTGCTGGAATCGGATGCTACCCACGATGACCTCTTACTCCACAATGACGTGTGCTGGCTGAGCAAAGGTAAAGCCTTGGAGCATTTCATTGAACTCAGGGATCAAGTTGTGGAGTTTGTCAAACAAAGTAAATCCAAAGGAGCAGCTGACTACCTGTGCATCATGCAAGACAAAACATACATGAGCAACGTCGCATTTTTAGCAGACATATTTTCACATTTGAATGCACTCAATCTGCAACTACAAGGCAAAGAAAAATCCGTGGTGAATTTGGTGGAAAAACTTGATGCCTTTCGGAGGAAACTGGATCTGTTCAACACAGATTTGATATCAGGGAAACTGCTGCACTTCAACACACTGAAGACAGTGGGGGAGAGCAACGTCACTCGTAATATGAAGCAATTCATGACACAGCTGAGGGAAAACTTCTCTACAAGATTTGATGACTTTGCCATAACCAGAGATGTCCTCGAATTTGTGCGTGACCCATTCTCGATCAGCCTAGTTGGAGAATTCTCCGCTAATGCGAAGAAGCTGCTGCAGTTGGATGAAGCGGCGATTCAGATTCAACTCATTGACATGCAGGCCTCCAGCGAGATGCAAGCTGCTCTCCGGGGTGCTGAAAGCTTGAGCACTTTTTGGGTGTCTTGTCCCCAAGACTATGGGACACTGAAGACGCTGGCTATGTATGTGCTCACCATGTTTGGGTCAACATACACATGTGAATCTGGGTTCTCAAAAATGAACAGTATCAAAACAAATGAAAGGAACCGACTGTCTCACCAGTCGTTGGAGGACTGCTTGCGTATAAGCCTAACAGCTGTCAAGCCTGACATTAAGAGGTTGGTATCAGAGGGGAAATGTAACTTCTCGCATTAAACCACCAGTTGTGAGTTATCCTGCCATGGTCGGCAAAAACATGTCTATTTTATTCAGGCTAGTGTAGCCAAGACATTGTTAAATGGAGACTTGCCGCTTTATTTTTGAGGTTATGTTCGACTGGTAACATATTTAAGACGTGTCTGTCATTTAAATTTGCCGTGTTCACGCAAATGTGCTATAGGCCTGTGTTTATTTATTTTCAAGTAATGTTACTGTGTTGGCAATGTAAACAATTACCTTCTTTTTTACAGAGAAGTTTTAGTTGTTTTATAAGTGAACAAATAAAATAAAACAAAATGTAAAATGACAGCTATAGGTACAATAATACAATACAATACAACTTTATTTATAGAGCACTTTAAACCTCCAGACCAAAGTGCTGTACAGGCAAATAGGTAAAACAAAGCATAAAAACAAGTACAAGTAAAAACAAAAAAACAATTTAAAAGCAAAAAAGCAACACTGAAAGATGTTAAAACGCCAAATGTTAAAACGCTAAGGAGAAGAGGTGGGTTTTAAGAAGCGATTTAAAAGCAGGCAGTGTGGAGGCCTGTCTGATCTCCAGGGGCAGAGCGTTCCACAGTTTTGGAGCTGCTACAGAGAAGCAACGGTCCCCTCTGAGCTTTGACCTGGTTTTAGGCACATTCAGGAGCAGTTGGTCCGCTGACCTGAGAGGGCGGTTCGGCGTGTAATGCTGTAGCAGCTCAGTAAGGTATGGTGGCGTCATGCCATTTAGGGATTTAAAAGTAAATAAAAGAATTTTAAAATGGATCCTAAAATAAATTGGCAGCCAGTGGAGAGAAGCTAAAACAGGGGAAATGTGGTCATACTTCCGTGTGCCTGTTAAGAGCCTTGCTGCGGCATTTTGCACCCGCTGCAGTCGTGCGAGGGAGGACCCACTGACCCCCATGTAAATAGAGTTACAGTAGTCCAGCCGGGTGGTAACAAAGGCATGGATTACTGTCTCAAACTGCTGTCTGGAGAGAAAAGGTTTTACTTTGGCTAGCTGCCTCAGGTGATAAAAGCTCGTTTTTACCACCGACTTAATCTGACTCTCAAGTTTGAGTTCACGGTCCATTTTAATACCAAGGTTTGTAACGGTGGGCTTGGTGTACTGATGCAAGGAACCCAGGTCTACAGAAGTGGTGTCAGTGGTGCTACCAAAAACCATTACTTCTGTTTTTCCTTCATTGAGTTTAAGGAAATTGCACGCCATCCAGGCCTTTACGTCATCTAGGCACTTTATCAGTGGGCTAATTAAGTAACCACCCTTCTTTGTTAGAGGGACATAAATCTGGCTATCGTCAGCATAGCAGTGGAATGCGATGCCATGCTTTCTAAAAATGGACCCAAGAGGGAGCAAGTAGAGGGAGAATAGCAGGGGGCCTAATACTGAGCCCTGTGGGACCCCATACAGGAGTGGAGCAGAGGATGACTCGGAGTCACCAAGGCTGACAGAGAAGGTTCTGTCCTTCAAATATGACCTAAACCATTCCAGGGCTTTTCCCTCAATGCCCACCCACTTCTCCAAGCGGGAGATCAGGATGTCATGGTCGACTGTATCGAAAGCAGCAGTTAAGTCAATAAGTAGGAGCACAACGCAGTCCCCAGAGTCAGTAGATAAAAGGATGTCATTAAAGACTCTTAAAAGCGCTGTTTCAGTGCTGTGCATAGTTTTAAAACCAGATTGGAAAACCTCCAGTATGTTGTTCTCTTCCAGAAAAAACATAATTTGACTGTAGACAATCTTCTCCAGGATCTTTGACATGAAAGGCATTTTGGAAATGGGCCTAAAATTAGCCAGAACTGTGGGATCCAGGCTGGGTTTTTTAATACGAGGTTGCACTACTGCATGCTTCAGGTTTTCGGGGACCTTCCCTGAGAGCAGGCTGCTGTTTAAAACTGCCAGCACAGATGGTCCAACAGTGGGGAAAACCTCTTTAAAAAGTCGAGGCGCGACAGGGTCATTTGGAGAACCAGAGGGCTTTAACTTGGAGACAATCTCCTGTACAAAAGACAGAGCTACATGCTCAAACTGATTAAAGACAGCAGAACACGGTGCAGGAACTGAGGGGTCAATTGCAGGCGCAGAGATTTGAGCTCTAGTGGAATTTACCTTATTAATGAAAAAGTGAAGAAAATCTTCACAGACCGCGGTAGAGGTCTCTATAAAGCTATTCTGGGGGGCATTAAGGACCAAATCAATAGTCTGGAACAGAACACGTGGCTTATGACGATTTGACAGAAAGATGTCAGATAAAAGTTTGCTTTTTGCCTCTTTCACAGTGATCTGATAGAAACGCCAACACTCCCTCAACATTTCAAATTAAACTTGCAGTTTGTCCTTTTTCCATTTACGCTCAGCTCTACGGCAATCCTGTCGGACAGCCCGAGTCGTGTCATTTAACCAAGGCTCAGATTTAGTTTTAGGTTGCCTGGTTTTTAAAGGAGCAACAGTGTCTATGGCAGCTTTGCAAGTAGAGTGAAACCATGAGCTAAGCTCATCCGTTTCAGGTGACATAGGTTCCCGATTCACACAGTTCTGTTTAAAGGCGACAGAGAACTGACCAGCAGTGGAGGGGTTAATCATACGAGCGCGCCGAGGAGCAGCGCGCGGTTTAACCGTTTCACAAGCAAGACTCACATCAAATAATACAGGCATATGATCAGAGAAAAAGGCGTCACAAATCTCCAGGTTAAGAACAGGCAAACCATAAGATAAAACAAGATCAAGTGTGTGTCCGCGTTCCTGCGTTGGGCCAGACACAGACTGCACAAGATTAAAGGAATCAACAAGGTCTAAAAAGTCCTTTGCCATAGCTTTGTCGGGGCAACACACATGAATATTAAAATCCCCAACAATAAGAACACGATCATATTTGGCATAATTTCAGCCAAGAAGTCAGAGAAATCGTTTAAAAATCCCTTATTGTATTTGGGAGGTCTATAGACCACAGCACACAGCACTGTGTGAGAGCGACCAAGCTCGAACACGCTCAGTTCAAAGCTGCCGGGTGAGAATGTCAGTGAAAGCTGCTGGCATTTATAGTCACTCTTAAAAACAGTTGCTATACCTCCACCTCGGCCTGACGTCCGCGGAGAGTTAAAATAACAGCAATGCTGCGGTACAAGTTCGGTAAGCGCACTGGACTCACCAATACTGAGCCATGTCTCAGTCACGAAGAGGAAATCCAAGCCCTTGGAAGTGAAGAAATCCTTTAGGACAAAAGTCTTGTTTGTTAGCGATCTTGCATTGACCAGGCCAAACCTGGCAGGGGCCGGCAGATTGGCGGCGTTAGAGGTCCGGGGAGCCCGACACAGAGACCTCAGGTTATGCGGATTAACCCCACGGCAGCGGGGACGAGGGGAGCAGGTCACGCGGTGCAGGAATGCCTTATCCGGGTCGACGACAGGTACCAGCCAGGCGTCGACAGGGTCCAGGAAGCGCCTCGAAAAAGAGAGACGAGGCTCATACTCAGTATGAGAGAAAAGATGAGCTGAAGAAGCCTTCGTTCTCACCAGTCGACCACTGCGTTTTCCCCGGCGGCGGTGGCGTTTACAGCGGGTAGGTGGAGCCGGGGTGCGGCACAGGTAAACTGCTCCCCCCGTTAAAAGCGGAGGCAGCGTTTTATCTCCACCACGAGTAGACTTTGCTGGAATAATGGCAGAAAACCGAAGGTCCAGCAGTGTTTGGCGATCGTACACCAGTAGAGAGTTGACATTTTGCATTAAACATGACAAAAACAGTACAAAAACACACAGCGTAAGCATCGGCAGACGGCAGGCCACACACACTGGCGCCATCTTGGAAAATGTAGGTTTGTAGTCCCCTTTCTTGAATAAAGATTTTGAACAAGCTGCATTCTATTAATCAAAGACGAGATTGGTTGTATTTTCAACTGTAGGTAACTGCACAACCCGAGAAGCAATCCCAGACTCATGCATCAGGCTGGCCAGGCTACTCCCGAATAATAAGCTGACAGATATATTTATAACACTTACCTGCAGTTCGAACTGGGTCGGTAAATTCCGTTTCAAAACCGAATGGGGAAAAATAGAAACTGGTGTTGGTTTTTTGTTTTTACGTTTTGGTTTTAAAATAGCAAAACAATAAAACAACACTGGTTTTAATTTGTTCTTATTCGGTTTTGAAACGGAAAAACCAAAGAACGAACGGATTAAACATAAACTTCTCCTTTTTTATAAAAGCAATCATCATCTTTTTTTATATATATATATATATATATTTATTTATGGATTATTATCACCTAATAATCCATAAAAGCTTAGCAGACTCTTCACGCTAACGAAGGATCACTTCTAGGCTACTGTCCCGCAGCTCCTGCCTCTCTGTTGGACTGTCTGTCTGTCGGGGCTACTGCTGCGGAGTGCATAAAGCAGGCTCTTCACAACGAAGGAACACTTCTTCTTCAGGGCAGGGAAGGCTACGCAGTCTACTGTCCCGCAGCTGCTGCCTCTCTGTTGGACTCCGGTACTGCACACTACTCACGAGACGTTGTAAAAAAAAAAATGAGTGGGGGGCAAACGCACTAACGCCGTCGTGCGGGCCGGATGAGAATGTCTGGCGGGCCGGATGTGGCACGCGGGCCGCCAGTTGATGGTCACTGATGTAAGGTCTTTAGGACAAAAGAGGACCATGATAACATGACATATGAAGAATATCTTTCTTTAAAAGATGGTATTATAGATAACCTTTATAGAAACAGTATATCTCATACCACTCGCCAAGATCACAAACGACAATTAGCAGAAAAGAAAAAGTAAAAAAAAACGAAGAAAAAGAAAAAGCAAAATGAAAAGGAGAAGAAAAATGAAAAGCAAACACAGAATGCGAATGAAAAGAAAAGGGGCAAAAGGACGGAAAACGAAAAAGACAAAAAGAAGGAAGGTGAAAAGAAAAAGGAACAAAGTGAAGAAATGTAAACTAGAGGATGCTGATGGTGTTATAGAGCCATTACCGGATCATAATAATCTTATAGATCATCTGCTGTGAATGTGTTGAGCAAATACCAAAAGCAATGGCAGAGCTTTGCTTCAATATAATGAGAGAAAAAGCGCGATACTGTGGAATTGCCCTAATTGGCGACAGTGCCAGAACATGTATTAAAAGACTGTTGGAGGATCTCTATTCTAGTATCGGTTGTCATTACATCGAAGGATACGCCAAAACGTGTGACGACATAGACAAAGCTTTTGAAGACAATTATATGGTACCTGTCCTTACAGCTAAACAAATCCTACGCCAGGTATTCAACAGACCACAAGAAGCACAAGAAGCCCCAGAAAGGATTACATTCAGAGCTAATAATGGTGAAACCGAAGAAGAAGCAAAGCAGATTATAATAGTTGCGGGTGAAAGGATAGAGCATTTGCATGTGATGTTAATGCATTTATCTGATATAAAAAATGCATTCGTATACTTCCAAGAAACTCCTAAACATCTACTTGGGCAATGTGAATTGAACAATAAACCGATCACTGTAAATGAAACGCGGAGAGAAGCAGCAGTGCAAATCGTTAAGTCTATTACCTTGTAATAGCAATCACATTGCCCAAGTAGATGTTTAGGAGTCTCTCTGTCGCCAATTAGGGCAATTCCACAGTATCGCGCTTTTTCTCTCATTATATTGAAGCAAAGCTCTACTATTGCTTTTGGTATTTGCTCAACACATTCGCAGCAGTCGGTTAGCGGTAGATGATCTATAAGATTATTATGATCCGGTAATGGCTCTACAACACCATCAGCATCCTCTAGTTTACATTTCTTCACTTTGTTCCTTTTTCTTTTCACCTTCCTTCTTTTTGTCTTTTTCGTTTTCCGTCCTTTTGCCCCTTTTCTTTTCATTTGTATTCTGCGTTTGCTTTTCATTTTTATTCTCCTTTTCATTTTGCTTTTTCTTCTTTTTTCTATACTTTTTCTTTTCTTTTCTGCTAATTGTCGTTTGCGATCTTGGCGAGTGGTATGAGATATACTGTTTCTATAAAGGTTATCTATAATACCATCTTTTAAAGAAAGATATTCTTCATATGTCATGTTATCATGGTCCTCTTTTGTCCTAAAGACCTTACATGGATATGATATAGAGCAGAGCTCTTCTTCGGGAACATCCTCTCTCCTACTTTGTAACATCCAGTCATTAAGCCCATATCCATTATCCTGGTGATAATAAGGGGAGGCTACATCAGATTTGGTTTTTCTCAGATCCATGGCTAGTTTTCAACGGTCGTCTTAGTTGTATATGATTTGCTGAGTGGGGTGGGACTTATTGCGTTGAGTGGGAGGAAAAGTACTCTGTTTTATTAGATTTCGTAAAGCATCTGACTCTTAATGGCAGTTTGTGATTTTGAGGCTATTTCAGTGAAACAAGGCAGTTTTGAACATTTGACAGATTTATGCTTAATTCTCTCAAAAAGACACTGGAAGATACACTTTTCTTTTTAAAAGCTGACCACTACCATGAAAGTACTCTGTGTCAGTAGATTATACTATCGGTGTCGTAGTAGAAAACTCTGTGCTGTAATTTCTCCAATTCACTGTACAGTTTCTACCAGTTTGTGATTTTGACGCTATTTCAGTGAAACAAGGCTGTTTTGAACATTTGACTGATTTATGCTTAATTCTCTCAAAAAGATACTGGAAGACACACTTTTATGTTTAAAAGCTGACCACTACCATGAAAGTACTCTGTTTGAGTAGATTCCGTGAGGATTCTGACTGTTAATGGCAGTTTGTGATTTTGAGGCTATTTCAGTGAAACAAGGCTGTTTTGAACATTTGCCTGATTTATGCTTAATTCTCTCAGAAAGTTACCGAAAGATACACTTTTGTATTTAAAAGCTGAAAAGTAGATAATGAAGTACTCTGTGTCAGTAGATTTCGTTAAGAATATGACTCTTAATGGCAGTTTGTGATTTTGAGGCTATTTCAGTGAAACAAGGCTGTTTTGAACATTTGACAGATTTATGCTTAAATTCTCTGAAAGATACCATTTGTGTACAAAAGCTGAAAAAGTAGATAATGAAGTACTTTGTGTCAGTAGATTTTGTTAAGAATCTGACTCTTAATGGCAGTTTGTGATTTTGAGGCTTGAAACAAAGGCTGTTTTGAACATTTGACAGATTTATGCTTAAATTCTCTGAAAGATACCATTTGTGTACAAAAGCTGAAAAAGTAGATAATGAAGTACTTTGTGTCAGTAGATTTCGTTAAGAATCTGACTCTTAATGGCAGTTTGTGATTTTGAGGCTTGAAACAAAGGCTGTTTTGAACATTTGACAGATTTATGCTTAAATTCTCTGAGAAAGTTACTGAAAGATACACTTTGTGTATAAAAGCTGAAAAAGTAGATAATTAAATACTTTGTGTCAGTAGATTTCGTTAGGATTCTGACTCTTAATGGCAGTTTGTGATTTTGAGGCTATTTCAGTGAAACAAGGCTGTTTTGAACATCTGACAGATTTATGCTTAAATTCTCTGAAAAAGTTACTGAAAGATACACTTTTGTGTATAAAAGCTGAAAAGTAGATAATGAAGTACTTTGTGTCCGTAGATTTCGTTAAGAATCTGACTCTTAATGTCAGTTTGTGATTTTGAGGCTATTTCAGTGAAACAAGGCTGTTTTGAACATTTGACTGATTTATGCTGAATTCTCTCAGAAAGTTACTGAAAGATACACTTTTGTGTTTAAAAGCTGACCACTACCATGAAGTACTTTGTTTTTAGTAGATTTAATTAGGATTCTGACTCTTAATGGCAGTTTGTGATTTTGAGGTTATTTCAGTGAAACAAGGCTGTTTTGAACATTTGACAGATTTATGCTTAATTCTCTCAAAAAGACACTGGAAGATACACTTTTCTTTTTAAAAGCTGACCACTACCATGAAAGTACTCTGTGTCAGTAGATTTCGTGTAGCATCAGACCCTTAAGGGCAGTTTTTCATTTTGAGGCTATTTCAGTGAAACAAGGCTGTTTTGAACATTTGACAGATTTATGCTTAATTCTCTCAAAAGGTTACCGAAAGATACACTTTTCTTTTTAAAAGCTGACCACTACCATGAAAGTACTGGAGACTGCCCCTCTCTTGTCCAATAGATTATACTATCGGTGTCGTAGTAGAAAACTCTGTGCTGTAATTTCACAAATTCACTGTACAGTTTCAGCCAGTGTGTGATTTTTACGCTATTTTAGTGAAACAAGGCTGTTTTGAACATTTGACAGATTTATGCTTAATTCTCTTAAAAGGTTACCGAAAGATACACTTTTCTTTTTAAAAGCTGACCACTACCATGAAAGTACTGGAGACTGCCCCTGTCTTGTCACATAGATTATACTATCGGTGTCGTAGTAGAAAACTCTGTGCTGTAATTTCTCCAATTCACTCTACAGTTTCAGCCAGTTTGTGATTTTGACGCTATTTCAGTGAAACAAGGCTGTTTTGAACATTTGACTGATTTATGCTTAATTCTCTCAAAAAGATACTGGAAGACACACTTTTATGTTTAAAAGCTGACCACTACCATGAAAGTACTCTGTTTGAGTAGATTCCGTTAGGATTCTGACTGTTAATGGCAGTTTGTGATTTTGAGGCTATTTCAGTGAAACAAGGCTGTTTTGAACATTTGCCTGATTTATGCTTAATTCTCTCAGAAAGTTACCGAAAGATACACTTTTGTATTTAAAAGCTGAAAAGTAGATAATGAAGTACTTTGTGTCAGTAGATTTCGTTAAGAATATGACTCTTAATGGCAGTTTGTGATTTTGAGGCTATTTCAGTGAAACAAGGCTGTTTTGAACATTTGACAGATTTATGCTTAAATTCTCTGAAAGATACCATTTGTGTACAAAAGCTGAAAAAGTAGATAATGAAGTACTTTGTGTCAGTAGATTTCGTTAAGAATCTGACTCTTAATGGCAGTTTGTGATTTTGAGGCTTGAAACAAAGGCTGTTTTGAACATTTGACAGATTTATGCTTAAATTCTCTGAAAAAGTTACTGAAAGATACACTTTTGTGTATAAAAGCTGAAAAGTAGATAATGAAGTACTTTGTGTCCGTAGATTTCGTTAAGAATCTGACTCTTAATGGCAGTTTGTGATTTTGAGGCTATTTCAGTGAAACAAGGCTGTTTTGAACATTTGACAGATTTATGCTTAAATTCTCTGAAAAAGTTACTGAAAGATACACTTTTGTGTATAAAAGCTGAAAAGTAGATAATGAAGTACTTTGTGTCCGTAGATTTCGTTAAGAATCTGACTCTTAATGGCAGTTTGTGATTTTGAGGCTATTTCAGTGAAACAAGGCTGTTTTGAACATTTGACTGATTTATGCTTAATTCTCTCAGAAAGTTACTGAAAGATACACTGTTGTGTTTAAAGGCTGACCACTACCATGAAGTACTTTGTTTTTATTAGATTTAATTAGGATTCTGACTCTTAATGGCAGTTTGTGATTTTGAGGTTATTTCAGTGAAACAAGGCTGTTTTGAACATTTGACAGATTTATGCTTAATTCTCTTAAAAGGTTACCGAAAGATACACTTTTCTTTTTAAAAGCTGACCACTACCATGAAAGTACTGGAGACTGCCCCTGTCTTGTCACATAGATTATACTATCGGTGTCGTAGTAGAAAACTCTGTGCTGTAATTTCTCCAATTCACTCTACAGTTTCAGCCAGTTTGTGATTTTGACGCTATTTCAGTGAAACAAGGCTGTTTTGAACATTTGACTGATTTATGCTTAATTCTCTCAAAAAGATACTGGAAGACACACTTTTATGTTTAAAAGCTGACCACTACCATGAAAGTACTCTGTTTGAGTAGATTCCGTTAGGATTCTGACTGTTAATGGCAGTTTGTGATTTTGAGGCTATTTCAGTGAAACAAGGCTGTTTTGAACATTTGCCTGATTTATGCTTAATTCTCTCAGAAAGTTACCGAAAGATACACTTTTGTATTTAAAAGCTGAAAAGTAGATAATGAAGTACTTTGTGTCAGTAGATTTCGTTAAGAATATGACTCTTAATGGCAGTTTGTGATTTTGAGGCTATTTCAGTGAAACAAGGCTGTTTTGAACATTTGACAGATTTATGCTTAAATTCTCTGAAAGATACCATTTGTGTACAAAAGCTGAAAAAGTAGATAATGAAGTACTTTGTGTCAGTAGATTTCGTTAAGAATCTGACTCTTAATGGCAGTTTGTGATTTTGAGGCTTGAAACAAAGGCTGTTTTGAACATTTGACAGATTTATGCTTAAATTCTCTGAAAAAGTTACTGAAAGATACACTTTTGTGTATAAAAGCTGAAAAGTAGATAATGAAGTACTTTGTGTCCGTAGATTTCGTTAAGAATCTGACTCTTAATGGCAGTTTGTGATTTTGAGGCTATTTCAGTGAAACAAGGCTGTTTTGAACATTTGACAGATTTATGCTTAAATTCTCTGAAAAAGTTACTGAAAGATACACTTTTGTGTATAAAAGCTGAAAAGTAGATAATGAAGTACTTTGTGTCCGTAGATTTCGTTAAGAATCTGACTCTTAATGGCAGTTTGTGATTTTGAGGCTATTTCAGTGAAACAAGGCTGTTTTGAACATTTGACTGATTTATGCTTAATTCTCTCAGAAAGTTACTGAAAGATACACTGTTGTGTTTAAAGGCTGACCACTACCATGAAGTACTTTGTTTTTATTAGATTTAATTAGGATTCTGACTCTTAATGGCAGTTTGTGATTTTGAGGTTATTTCAGTGAAACAAGGCTGTTTTGAACATTTGACAGATTTATGCTTAACCTCTTAAGCCCTGAGCCTGTTTTTCAGGTTTCAGGCTCGAAAATGCCACTAACACAAAGACTATATCTTCACTTCTAAAAGGGGTAAATTAATAATATTTTCTCTCAAAGCAAGGTTACATCTGTGAGTTGGATGTAGAAGTGTCAGAATCATTACAGATGTTTATAGTCCATCCATCCATCCATCTTCTTCCGCTTATCCGTGGTCGGGTCGCGGGGGTAGCAGTTCCAGCAGAGAGCCCCAAACTTCCTTTTCCCTGGCGACATCAACCAGCTCTGACTGGGGGATCCCAAGGCGCTCCCAGGCCAGCGAAGAGATATAATCCCTCCACCTGGTCCTAGGTCTACCCCTTGGTCTCTTCCTAGCTGGACGTGCCTGGAACACCTCCCTAGGGAGGCGCCCAGGTGGCATCCTAACTAGGTGCCCGAACCACCTCAACTGGCTCCTTTCGACGCGAAGGAGGAGCGACTCAACTCCGAGTCCCTCCCGGATGACCGAACTTCTCACCTTATCCCTAAGGGAGACACCAGCCACCCTGCGGAGAAAACCCATCTCGGCCGCTTGTATCCGCGATCTCGTTCTTTCGGTCATGACCCATCCTTCATGACCATAGGTGAGGGTAGGAACGAAAATGGCCCGGTAGACAGAGAGCTTTGCCTTCTGGCTCAGCTCCCTTTTCGTCACAACGGTGCGGTAAAGCGACTGCAGTACCGCTCCCGCTGCTCCGATTCTCCGGCCCATCTCACGCTCCATTGTTCCCTCACTCGAGAACAAAACCCCGAGATACTTGAACTCCTTCACTTGGGGTAAGGACTCATTCCCTACTTGGAGTGGACAATCCATCGGTTTCCTGCTGAGAACCATGGCCTCAGATTTGGAGGTGCTGATCCTCATCCCAGCCGCTTCACACTCGGTTGCGAACCGATCCAGTGAGTGCTGAAGGTCGCAGACCGATGAAGCCATCAGAACCACATCATCTGCAAAAAGCAGTGGTGCAATCCTTAGCCCAACGAACTGCAGACCCCCTCCCCCATGACTACGCCTCGAAATCCGATCCATGTATATTACAAACAGGATTGGTGACAAAGCGCAGCCCTGGCGGAGGCCAACCCTCACCGGAAATGGGTCCGACTTACTGCCGAGGACCTGGACACAGCTCTCGCTTTGGGAGTAAAGAGATTGGATGGCCCTGAGTAGAGACCCCCTCACCCCATACTCCCGCAGCACCTCCCACAGTAACTCCCTGGGAACCCGGTCATACGCCTTTTCCAAGTCCACAAAACACATGTAGACCGGATAAGCGTACTCCCAAGCCCCCTCCAGGATCCTTGCGAGAGTAAAAAGCTGATCCGTCGTTCCACGACCAGGACGGAATCCGCATTGTTCCTCCTCAATCTGAGGTTCGACAATCGGCCTGACCCTCCTTTCGAGTACCTTAGAGTAAACTTTCCCGGGGAGGCTGAGTAGTGTGATGCCTCTGTAATTGGCACACACCCTCTGATCCCCCTTTTTAAAAAGGGGAACCACCACCCCGATCTGCCACTCCTTCGGTACCGTTTCCGACTTCCACGCAATGTTGATGAGACGTGTCAACCAAGACAGTCCCTCAACACCCAGAGCCTTCAGCATTTCTGGGCGGATCTCATCCACCCCCGGGGCTTTGCCACTGTGGAGTTGTTTAACAACCTCAGTGACCTCCCCCCGGGAGATTGGTGTTGATCCCCCGTCATACTCCAGCTCTGCCTCTAACATAGAGGGCGGAGTTGTCGGGTTCAAGAGTTCCTCAAAGTGTTCCTTCCAACGCCCTAACACTCCATCAGTTGAGGTCAACAACGTCCCATCCTTACTGTACACAGCTTGGATGGTTCCCTGCTTCCCCCTCCTGAGGTGTCGGACAGTTTTCCAGAACAACTTTGGTGCCGCCCGAAAGTCATTTTTCATGTCCTCTCCGAACTTCTCCCACACCCGCTGCTTTGCCTCGGCCACGGCAGAGGCTGCTGCCCTTCGGGCCTGTCGGTACCTTGCAACTGCCTCGGGAGTCCCCCGGGATAACAAATCCCTGAAGGCCTCCTTCTTCAGTCGGACGGCTTCCCTGACCACCGGTGTCCACCAGGAGGTTCGAGGGTTACCGCCCCTTGAGGCACCTAGGACCTTGAGACCACAGCTCCCCGCCGCGGCTTCGGCAATAGAGGCTTTGAACACCGACCACTCTGGTTCAATGTCCCCAACCTCCACAGGAATGCCCGAAAAGCTCCGCCGGAGGTGTGAGTTGAGGCCTCCTGAACCTGGGCCTCCTCCAGACGTTCCCAGTTCACCCGAACTACACGTTTGGGCTTACCAGGTCTATCCAGAGGCTTCCCCCGCCACTCGACCCAACTCACCACCAGATGGTGATCAGTTGACAACTCCGCCCCTCTCTTTACCCGAGTGTCCAAAACATACGGCCTCAGGTCCGATGATACGATAACGAAATCGATCATGGACCTTCTGCCTAGGGTGCTCTGGTACCACGTACACTTATGAGCATCCTTATGTTCGAACATGGTGTTTGTTATGGCCAATCCATGACTAGCACAGAAGTCCAGTAACAAACCACCACTCCGGTTCAGATCAGGGGGGCCGTTCCTCCCAATCACGCCCCTCCAAGTGTCTCCATCATTGCCCACATGTGCGTTGAAGTCTCCCAGCAAGATTAAAGAGTCCGCTTCAGGAGCCCCATACAGGACTCTTTCCAGGGTCTCCAAGAAGGCCGTATACTCTGAACTGCTGTCGGGTGCATAAGCACACACAACAGTCAGAGTTTTCCCCCCCATAACTCGCAGGCGTAGGGAGGCAACCCTCTCGTCCACTGGGGTAGACTCCAACAACGAAGCACCCAACCGGGGACTTGTGAGTATCCCCACACCCGCCCGGCGCCTCACACCTTGAGCAACTCCGGAGAAGAATAGAGTCCAACCCCTATCCAGAAGTAAGGTTCCAGAGCTGTGCTGTGCGTAGAGGTGAGCCCAACCAGATCCAACTGGTACCACTCCACCTCCCGCACAAGCTCCGGCTCCTTCCCCCCCAGAGAGGTGACGTTCCACGTCCCCAAAGCCAGCTTCTGTCGCCCGGGTCTGGTCCGTCGAGACCCTCCGCTTTCACTGCCACCCTTCTGGCAGCGCACCCGACCCCATCGTTGTTTCCCGTAGGTGGTGGGCCCACGGGACGGAGAAGCGGAGGTGTTGCCCACGTTGCCTTTTCGGGCTGGGCCCGGCCGGGCTCCGTGGCAAGCCCGGCCACCAGACGCTCGCCGACGAGTCCTCCTTCTGGGCCTGGCTCCAGAAAGGGACCCCGGGCTTCCTCCGGGCCGGGTATCCTCACTCCTTGTGTCGTCTTTCATGAGGTCTTTTTGAACCAATCTTGCCTGAGACCAATTTGCCATGGGAGACCCTACCAGGAACACAAGGTTCCAGACAACACAGCCCCCAGGTTCATCAGGGCACACAAACCTCTCTACCACGGTAAGGTGCTGGTTCTTCAGAGAGGCATGTTTATAGTTTAAAAATAAATTCAGATGGAACATAGTAAAAACATGTCAATTCTAATGTCTGCCTAAAAAAAAAACATTACTTATAGTGAAAACCACCCTTGAATGATGGGTTAGTAGACTAAAAGCTTTAGGAATCCAACCTATAACATATAATAAGTACCCTGTATCAAGATTGTTGCAAAACAAGTGAAATTTGACCTTTTTAGAGAGGTTTAGAAAAATAAAGTCCAGGCGGACTCACCTCTGGGTAATTTGGAAATCATCAGTTCCATTTGAACTTTTTCACTGTAAAAATCATTTTATGACTTTGAATTAACACTATAGGTATTCATTCCATCCAAATACAACTGTTGTGAAAAAAATTTAAATAAAATATAAAAACATACTCTGTTATCCTCTTAGACTTAGACTATTAAATCGCGTCATTTGCAGGAAACAACGTCTAATGAACCTTAATATTTAATAAACTATGAATATTTTATATCCATATAACGGGAAAAAAGTCATTTAACTGATCTTTTTCATTTATTTTTTCAAAAAAAACACACAATGCTAACAGTAAGCCTCTGAATTAGCCCCGAGCAAAAAATGCTAACCTATTACTGCACCGAAAATCACTCCTCGCTCCCTTATTACTTATCCTAGCTGCACATCCAACACATAGTTTAGGATCGTAAAGACACAGAATCTAACGGTGCCCACCTCAACACTGAAAGATACAAACTCGCGAGGTTATCAATAAAAACGTACATCAAAACAAGTGGCGCTAGGTACTAACATGCATGGCTTACCTTCCTCTTTGCCTGGTCTAAACTGGTCTTCAATGGCATTAAAACGATAAAAACGAAAATGTAGTTAATCCATAGGTTAATATCCAATGGGGCTGTGTCCCCTTTGAAATGTTCTGATAATCCATAAGCAATAAAACTGCAATTCCGTTATCTGCTGTCCGCTCTGTGCTCCGTGTGCTCTGGGTCCTGCTGCAATTCCTGCTTCCTTCTTCCTTCCGTAGTAAACAATAAATGAAGTCGGATGCGTAATGTACTTAAACTGGCTGGCATTCTTTATACTTTATGCAGGACTATATCTCTGGAACCCATTGGTCGATTTGTGTGATTTACACCTTTCTTAACCATCAGAACCAATAGAATCGATGAGCAGTTCCCAAATACACGTAAACATTACCATAGCGGACGTAATAGAGAAGCGAACAAAGCATATCTGAAAGTACAAGCCTGGACGGCAAAACTTTATACCCAGTATATTGCCATAAATATGATGATGGATTATCAGTAAAAATGTCTACGTGACACAAAGTCATTGGATTAATCTTGAGCGGCGTTTTTATTCCGGTGAACACAACTTTTGATCACAAATCAAAAAAGGTAAGACTAAATTATTGTAATATTTTTTAAACCGGATGTTGTTTACTTTCTCTTTTCTGGCAGATAGCTCCGCAATTCGAGGTCCTACAGTGATGATATTACATGTCTGTGGAGTCTCAGCTTTAAATCGTATATCTTGTTTGTGCAGTTAAGATAGTAATAAGGGCATTTCTACCGTGGGTTCTGTGTAAAAAAGCGTTAGCATTTTTTCGCTCAATGCTAATTCAAAGGCTTGGTATTACTCTTGTGTTTTTTTTTAGCTAAAAATTGTTCTTATTGTCAGTTAGCGGAGTTTCTTACCTTTAAAAGGGTATGAAACATTAATAGTTTCGTAAATGTTAAGAAGCCCGGAGACATAGTCTCGAAAAAAAAAACTGTGGGGGGACCTTCGGGCTTAAGAGGTTCAATTCTCTGAGAAAGTTACTGAAAGATACACTTTTGTGTATAAAAAAACTGAAAAGTAGATAATGAAGTACTTTGTTTTAGTAGATTTCGTCAAGCATCTGACTCTTAATGGTCCTCTATAAATTTGATTCAGGGTGTTTTAAATGATTTGTGCTTTGTGTGTACAGACACACAGAAAACACTGAAAACACAAAAACCATACTAGTGTTTTCTGTGTGTCTGTGTTTCTGTGGATGTATAATACGCACGTTTCAATATACATTTATCCTACATCTTCCCTGTTATCCTCCCCTTGTTATAATGAAGACAACAGTGCATGTGAAGGACTGTAATACACATGTATCAGACACGCTCCCCTTACTATAATGAAGACAACAGTTTTTAAATGTAAAAAAACACTTTTTTTATTTTTAAAAAATGTCCTATTTACATTTTTATTTTTTCACACACAAAAATCAATAGTTATACTGATTGTAACATCTCCAGGACCGTCTCCAGCTTAGAATTCCCCATATTACTGGAAATATCATGGAGTTTTTTCACTTCAGTCAAAATATTCATGTGTATGCTGTTTTCGACACAAAGATGCATTACATCTACAAACAGAGCTTACAATGAGAGCACATGATACACTTTTGATGTTTGTTCCATTTCTGCGGTAATCTTACAGAATGTTTCGGAAAATGAAGATTCCAGGACCACTTTAAATGTTTCGTTTACAATCGTTTCCCAATTACCCGGAATAGTACTGCCAGAACGAACGATATCCAAAAATGTCTTCTAGTTTACAAACTTCAGCCATTCTGTTTACACGGGGGTCACTACTCATTCTGTTTTCAATCGTCCCCATCACCACACTTATTAAAAGGGTATTGACTACATTATGATCAATATATACAGAGCGTTTTGCATAGTAGTTTCCCATTTTTATTTTACTTTAAAGAAAAGTCAAAGTATCGGAAAAAAAAAAAATCCCCCGACTGGTTATTAGTCTTCTTCTTCTCCATACAACTCGGTAAGGATATTTTCAAGTCTCTCCTTGAGGCGTCTGCAGTTTTTGAGCTTGTGCAGAAAAGCCTTCGAAGAGTGCCGGATCCTCCGTTCATCCTCGCAAATGCCTTTATCAATAAGACTCTGGTCAATCACAGTAATGAAGTTGGTGAGCCAAAGTCTTTTCATTAACGCGTTGTAATTGTTTCTGAAGAAGAAATCGGGCATGTCATTCAATCAATCATGTTGCCTCTGGCCGGGGTGACTGACTCGGAATCCGTTGCAGATTTCTTCTCTGTACCGATACAGCACCCTCTCCAGAATATGAACCAACTCCGATTTCACTGTGTCCATAAACAGAGACGTCTTGGCCCCAGGAGTAACATCAGCAGCAGTAGTACTGCAAGATTCGGGTGTCCAGATTGTTGGAGAGGATGGGGGTCCTCCAGGTGTTTGCTCCAGGCTGCAACTCGCGGGGAGAGACTTGTTTTTTCTCAGATCCATGGTTAGTGTTCAACGAATGTCCTTGAGGGGTTCTCACTTTTAAATGATCTGGTGAGGAAGGCGGGACTTGTTATGTTGAGGGAAAGGCGGAGCCCTCTGTAAAAGTGAGAGTCTTTTGCAGTCAAACCTTTTTTGTTGCATACAACACATTTTAATATTACACCCATACAACCTCACATAACTTCATATTGGGTTTCCTTATAGTTGTGTGAAGTAATTATAAAAAAAAAAGACAAAGATCATGGGGACAATAGGATATTTTATTATTTCCCTCTTTACGTATTTGAAAGGTACACAACCGGGGGAAAATCTGCCACTTCCTCACAGAGTCCCTCCTCCAGCACACATGAACGCGCTCACATGACCAAAAGAGGGCACGAGATAAGTTTGTGCACAGATCTTCGGCTGTAGGCGTCTGACCCCCGCACAGATGCTGCATTCGTTTCTTGACTGGCGCTCCGGACGGATGTCGGTAAGTTGTCACAGGCGTCTCGCTGATTAAACCCATATCGAGGCGTCTCTTGGCCATTTTTCTTTTTTGAAATGGGACTTGGTGAGTGGAAATGACTGTCTTTTTATTTAGTTTGAGCGTATTTCTATTTTCACCTAATTCCACCCCCCACTATCTGCTGGCCTCATAGCGTGTAACAGGAAGGGGTGGAGAAAGGGGGAGAGGCCTGGGCTGTGAGGGGGCGGGGGCTAGACAGTCTCACGCATAACTTCAAAGAGACACCTAGATTAACATCAGAGGCTTATTTCCGTGTGAAATCACACCTGCCTGTTATAACACCTCAACCCTCACATCAAAGGGCAAACATCAAAAGGCTAATTAGATTAGACAACTCTGAGGGGACAGGGGCCAGACAGTCTCATGCATAACTTCAAAGAGACTGCCTTAATCAACACCTAGATTAACATCAGAGGCTTATATCACACCTACCTGTTATACACCTCAACCCCTCACATCAAAGGATTAGACTACAAAGGGGTGTGAGGGGGCAGGGGCCCAGACAACATAACTTCAAAGAGACTGCCTTAATCAACACATCAAAGGATTAGACAACAAAGGCACTAAACAGGGGGGCTTTTCACACCTACCTGTTATAACACCTCATCCCTCACATCAAAGGATCTCGAACAAAGGGAGGCGGGACTTAGCTCATTAACATAATTGTACCCACTCACATCAAAGGATCTCGAACAATGGCAGGCGTAATTGGGGGCGTGCCACCTGTCACTTTTCATGCATACTAATGTGATTGAAGCGGGATGAATATCACTACTCGGCCTCGGCAGTTAGCCGCTAGCTGCTAGCCGCTAGTTGCTAGCCGCTAGCCGCTAGCTGCTAGCTGCTAGCTGCTAGCTGCTAGCTGCTAACTACCGCGGCCGCCTCGTTATTCGTTAATATCAAATCCATCATAACAATCCAGAACCTGCATATACACTGTAACACTGTTACAGTGTATATGCAGGAATCCTGAAGTCAAATTTCATACCTTTTAAGACCTTTTTTAAGACCCTTTCCATACATTTTAAGACCTCATCGCAACTTCGAGTTCTAACCGGTTACATTGGCGACACACTTTACCTCACATTTACTATATTGATTGTAAGATAGCACAACTAAACAGAGTGCAGACAGACTACTGAAGCCTCCTCTCCACATGAACTTCAACCTCTCTGTGAAGGTCAGGTTTAATGCAGTATGCTGCTTTGTTGCTTCTGTACTCTGTGCTCTTTCATTCCAGTAGAACCCCTCAGAAACCATTAGAAACCAGTATTTGACCAATAAACAAAACAATTGACAAAACTTTGAACTATGAAATATATTAAACTTTGGTGTGCTTCAGCGGGGTAATGCCATATAGGAGCTCCCTCACAAATACCCAGGGGTTCAATTGGGCTGGGGCTGTCCGGGGCTAATCCTGGCACATAAGGACGATGCTCTGACGTCATCACCCTCACACATTTGTCATATGTTTACAAAAAACGATATATATGTTAAGACTTTTCTCGTTCTTAATATAGACTATATTTAGGGTCGATATGTGTTGACCTTACTTTAAAATAGCAGATCTCTGTGACCGGATATAGTTTGGCTTAGACCCCGGCCCCACGAGGACGCACACAGTAAAACGCATACGCAAACGCAAAAAAGTATTCCGTTCACATGCATTCGATTCATTAACGTGTCCGTTCACATGAGATCTCTGGAAATGCTGGAAACGCAAATGCCAGGCCTGTAATTGGCGCTGCTGCCGCCACAAAATACACCAAAAGCAGCGAAGAAGACCCCGGAGCATGGTTGTCATGGTTGCCCTTCTGTTTATTCTCCGCGGGGTTCTCCTGCTGTATATCTCTCAGGTAGTCCACCAGCAGATAACTCCCCCCCCCCCCCCCCCCTCCCACAGAGCGGAGCAAGGCAACGAAACTTAAAATAAGAAGCAGCATTTTATGGCACGCTATGCATGGGGCCACCTTGAGGGGGTTTCCCAACATGTTGTTTCAATAAATTAAAGGGTGTTTCATGTTGTCGTTGCTGTGGACCTTCTTAATACCTTGGAAAATGCAGTTTTAATACTTTTTAATAGCCTTAATTTTCGCTAAATTGATTTATCAACTTTTAATAATTTTTAAGACCCCGCGGACACCCTGTGTTACGTGTACGTAAATTGACGTGCTTGATGTGAACGAGCCTTTTGGGGGGCGTGGTTAAAGTTGCGCATGCTCTATGAGCGCACATACGGGTACTTCTTAGGCATGCTGGGTAATCTGTGACGTTTGACTCTCTCAAAAGTTGGGCCATTTTGTCCATAGATATGATTTTGTCATCCATGCGCCAATGAGCAGCTCTCATAGGAATGAATGAGGCCCCGCCTTCCACGCTGTATCCAGTTCTTATTATACATCCATGGCAGGCTCCCATGCACTGAGCTGCCATCCCAACCATACGTCATCTCACATAATTCAGAGCTGATTGGCTGTAAGTACGTGTGCCGCGAAAAGTGTGGTGTGTGAAGAGGAGGAGAGAGACGCGTCCTAAAACCCGAAGACGTAAGCTGCGCATGGCTTCCCTCCACAAAAAAGCAATGAGATTTCTCCATAGGAATTTAGAAAATAGCTCAAAATAAGATCTGTGGGAAACGTAGCTGTTAGATTACATGTACGTTTTGTTCAGCCAGATAATATCCACATGTCTACCCTACTTTTATAATTTTCTAATCATAAATCCATCATTTAGATTTATGATAGACTTTTGAAACTACAAGAAGGAGGACTTTTACAAAAAAGTAAGAAGATTTTTGTCCAGAAGGATAGGCAAATGGACTTCATCTTCAAATCAAGGTAAGACCACCATTTGATTGAAAATGGGATCTTACTAAGAGAGAACAATTCAATATTTAAATGATAAAATTACATTTTTTGGGTATCCTTCTGTTGAACTGTCTGTTTAAAATTAATTGAAGCATCAGACTAAAAAAGCTTTTGAAAATAATATTATATTTTGATTTAGGTCAAAATATAATATTTGTAAACCTGAAGAGTCAGTGCCAGTGCCTCACCAGCCATGAACCTCACTGCAGAAGCTTAGACATCTAAGTTTTTTGTGCCCCACCACTTTTGTACATATAAAAACGCCACTGAAGGTAACACACTTATCAACTCACATAACGTTTAAAATCCGGGTTAAGATCATGAGACACCTGTGAAGATTGTGGACTCAGGTTTGGTTTCACATTCTCACATCAGTACAGATGTGATGTAAAGCAGTCAGTGAGCAGTACCACTGGACCTGGGCCTTTAATTTCAATGTCGGCAGCCATATTTGAAATCTTTGAGCAGAAACACTGCGCCTCTCCCAGGAGACTGAGTTCAGTTATCATTTTAGAGAAACTACAAAACATCATCTCAAGTTAATTTGACAGCCAACACAGCTGAAGAAAAATGAGGGGTGGAAATGGATAAATACTAATCATCGCTGTGTTTATTGGGCCTCCTCCCTGGGTAACTCGCAGTAAGGGGGGGGGGGCTCTCGTTTGTTCAGAAACACACAGCCCAGCCTGATGCATCATGCCTGTCAGTGGTAGAGTTACTACATTCTGATCCACATTGCTGAGGATATCTCTGTTAGAAACGTGTCCTACTGACACAGAATGTATCCACCCTCTGGTGAGTATTTCTGTTGGCCCCATGTTTCCCTGACAGGACATCAGGTGGTTAAAGTAGCTTTGCTGTAATCTAGCTGTTCAGTGAGGAAGTCAGCACTGTTATACTGTGTAAGCAAATACTACCAAGAGTCAAGACATCCTCAGTCAACATATTTCAAAATCTGCATGTAGCAATTTTAACATCACACCCTGCAAAGTGCTGAGATCTGGAAACCCATCAACCCTGCTTAAAAAACATCAAACTAAAGAGAAACAGGACCATTTGTATGACATGAAAGAAAACACTGCATTGTCCTCATGTATGTATGTAACAATATCAATGTGTTCCGCATTCCAGAACTCAACATTTCATTTGGTGAATACAATGTTAGCACAACCAAAGGTCAAAACAATAACATAACATTCCAAATTATAAACGGGAGTTATCTTTTCTTGGTCTGAAATGAACAGCTGGGTAAACAGAGCAGCTTTATGGACAACATCTCACATCTCAACAGGAAGGAAAAATAATATGTTTTTTGCATTTGAAGAAATCCAATATATGCATTAGTGAGGCATATTGTAGTCATTAGGGAGACAAGAGGGCATTTTACTGACTACACGGTGAAGGTGAATATCGTTTGAGTGCGCTGCAGTATTCTCTTCCTCTATACTGTGTTCACACTTCAACACCACATCAGAAAATATCAAGTGACTTTAACTACATCAGACGCCTGAGCAATGCAGGGAATGTGTGTGACTGACTCTTTGAGCTCATCCGGTCCGCTCCTCTCATGTAAATGCTTCAGCTACAATCTAGGCACAGTAGTCTTAGCTTTTGTCCCAGAGCAATTTAAAGAAAAGCAAGCATTAGACATTTTCCACCCTCTAATCACTTGGCAATGGGCCTGAGAGGAGCTCACTGACAGAACAATTCATTCATAGGCTCACTGAAGTAGTGAAATCCCCTGGTCTAGGAACAGAATAAAAGCACAACTGAGCCTTCCAACCTTCTTCTTCCCCGGCTTCTGGTCCAAATAACTAACATGAGTGCTCTATTAGTTGTTGTACAGTTTGATGCAGATCTAGGTGGATCCAGGGAATCAGTAAGGCCACCTCTAGCTCCACAGAACTGCTCCTGACTCGCCAGCTGGTTTAAGGACTACAAGTCAGCCAGACCCAGACATGAAGAGAGGAGAGAACAAGAGAGAGAGAGAAACGGTGAACTCTGGCTCCCCCTACTGGTTATAAATGAAATTGTCTGCATGTACTGCAAGTGCTGTAAGCTTAACAGAGCGGGGGTGTTCTTTTGAAAGGCCCCACAAACTAAATGTAGAGGGTAGAAGGTGTCATAGGAAAAGCAGCAGCAGGACCAGGGCTTAAACCAGGCACAGAGTCCAGCCTGGAGACTAACAGGAGCCTCTGAACCAGAGTCCAGCCTGGAGACTAACAGGAGCCTCTGAACCAGAGTCCAGCCTGGAGACTAACAGGAGCATCCACTTCTCGCTGGCTCATCAGCCTGCTTCGGTCTAATCTCCCTTTTTCATTATCTGTGTTCTACTGTGATTTGGTTTAGGCCACTTTGTTTCGAGGGATCTCTCTGTTTGGCAACAAAAGGCATGTCTCTCCTCAGTCTGTTTCTGCGGAGTGTTGTAGTTCCAACAGTGTCAGGCCAAGCAGAATAAAAAAGCCCAATTCTGTCAGTCCGTCCCCAGGCACAGCTGTTTGGGGCTAGAGGTTCAGTCTTGGGGGCACCAAGGCGAACTCTCGCAGAATGTTTCGGGCCACGTCCACTTTGTACTGAGCGATCGTCAGCGCCCGCTTCACATCCTCAAAGGAGTAACCCTCTCCCATCAGCTTGGCAATTTTGGCGTCGACGTTCTCTGACTCCAAGCTGGGGGGTTTGCCTGGCTGAATGCATGGAGGGATCTTCCTGGGCAGGGGCTTGGGGGGCCTGGCAGGGGCCTGCAAACAGTCCAGCAGTACTTGGAGAGAGAGAGAGAGAGAAATCATGTCATCGGAAACACAGGCAGAAACCTGAGAGTGTAGTAAGTGGTAAAGGACAAGTTTATAGTTAGGTAGTAGAGGAGAGGACATCTCCAAAACCTTCTGAGTACAGACCTTTAATATTAAGTAATCAATGTGCTGCATGGCTAGAAAGCAGATATTTAGCTTTTCACTGCACACATGAGTTTGATGTCCTGTTCCTCACAGTGCCAGGACACAGGAAAAACAGGGGAGATTTTGGAAAATAAAAGTACTGAAACACAATGAACGGATTTTTTGAAGTAAAAGTTTGGACAAACTTTGCATGTCTCAACAAATCAGACTTCCTTCATGTATCGATGAGACTTTAAGAGAGCTTACTTTCTACCTTGAATTGCACAATTTCACTTTCAAAGACTCATACTTCCAGAACTGTAATCCTTGACATCCAAGGTTTGATGTGATTTTGGAATATGGAAAAGAATAAGTTCGATTTTGCTCTTGTGAAAGTGAACTTATCAAGACGTGGGTATGTGCTTTTGAAGCCGTGTGTGTGCATTTCCTCATGTGGTCATGTGCTGAGAGGTAACTACCCTGAGTGCCGGGCAGATGGTCGTACTCCAGGAAGCCTCTGGAGCCTGTCACATAATCTGTGTGTCGTCTGAGGGGGGGCAGAGGAGCAGCACTGCTCAGCATGTCCAACAATGTGTCTACAACACACACCACACAGAGACACTCAGGTAAACACCCCTGTTTATAACTGGAAGTTTTGCTGTGTGAAAAATGTAGGATTAGCATAACATACGGACATGCGCCAGATTGTTATTTTACACATTTTAAATCTGAATGAACCGTCACGAGTTTTCCAGCTCACCGGGGGTTAATAGCAGGTGATCATGTCCAGAGGAGGGCACCCCCGGTTGTGCTACAGCAGAGGGAGCGGAGGTGGAGAAGTTGTAGAATGAGGATGTAGAGGATGGGAGGTCGGTGAAGCTATGTCGGGCTGGTGGAGGAGGGGGGGGGCTGGGATGGAGGGCGGCTGTTGAAGGGGTCTTCTAATGCTGAAACACAACAGCAAACACAGAGAGAAATAAAGTCTCTCAGAGAGGATGTGTTTCAGGTTCACAGAGACAAGAGAGTGCTGTGGGTGAACAACACCCAGAGGTGATGCTGACATCAAACATATGCCAATAATGAGTAAACAGGTAACTGTTCTATAAACTTAATTTTTCGGTTTGGTTACAGCATTACAGTAAGAATGTGTATCTGTATATCCATTCCAACTCCAATAGGGCGAGGTTGCAGCTGAAGTGATGATCTGGCAGCGGAACAGATGGAAAAGTAGATTCCATCATTCCATGGAAAATGTCATTAAATGTGAACGGCCTAGGAGTTGACGACCTCAATATTAGTCAAAAATGCCATCACTTCATCATTTTATCTTATTAGACATTTGTGTAAAATCGCATGATAAGCAAGTACATCTTTGTGTATTTACATGCTCTTTGAGGTCACAGTTACTTTTGACCCCAAAATCTAATCAGTTCATCTTTTACTGCCATATTGGAAATAATTCCTTCAAGGCATTCCTGAGATATGACGTTCACCACGCAGAATCATTGGAAGAGCTCAATAGGTCATGTGTGACACTGGGGATTGTTACGTAACAAGACGGACATTTTACAGTTGGACAGGTGTAACAAAACACGGTCGACTGCTCAGACAGGACTGAGAAAGGGCACTTTGGCTGGGGGAGGGCAGTTGGGGTTGGCTACCTTGTGGGGGCAGCAGGATGTCATAGTCGGAGGGTGTCTTGTTGGTGTTTAAGGGACAGAGGGCACTATGGGCAACCCGTGAGACCCCCTGCCTGACCAACTCAGAGGGTCCACCTGAGGAAGAGAAGCAGAGAACATGCTTTAAGTTTCACATGGTGGTTATGCACTGGCACATACCTACACTTTGTACAGATGAACTCTAAGCATTGTTTTCATCCTGCCTAGTGCAAAGCCTCTTGAAGATGCCAATGATCCCAGAGTAACAGAGTGGTGCAGTGATGATGTATTTTTGGAGGCCGACTCAGAAGTTAACACCACAAGGGCTCCCTCGACTATAAGCAATGGTACTTTTCAAAGTGATTTTGGAATATTGCAAGTGAAAAGAATCTCTGTGTCAAACACACGTTTATGATACTCATAAATTCTGTTTAGCAAAATAACCTCCACATATTAACACCGCTTTAAGGTTGTTGGCGTGTAAATGCAATCGCCAGATGTAAAGAGCTAACAAGGCTATAAACAAACAAAATCACGGTCTCATGACAGCACGCCTCCACTGCTATGATATAAACAAGTCTCTTTTAGTCATCGCAACCACTGTTGCTAAAACACATCGAAGATTCAGACATTCCCCAGTGGGTAGAAATCTCTTCAGCGTGTGTTAACCACATATTATATTTCAGGCATCTAACCACAAACAAGTTAAAAAAATTGTTGACTTCCAGATAAGAGGACCGGAATTGCTAAAATGCGCACTTCCAGGTTTCAGGACTCATCCTACACCGCTCTTTGGGGCATCAGATAATAGATGTATTAGTTGTTAAACAGCGTATGCAGGACTCACCAGGATCAGGGGGCAGGAGCTTTTTCTCCTCAATACTGGGCTCTGAAGAGCTGCTCTCAAAGGGCCTGAAGAGAGGGGACAGCAACCTAGTTCACCTCAATACAACCATTATTACCTTATCACCATAGAAACGTTGATACAGAAAAATAGGGGGGTACCTGCTGGGTACAGAGATGCAGATGGGGGCCTGGCTCAGACAGAGGTTGGATGAAGGGATCTGATAGTTGTCTTCCATTTTCTCCACGACAGGGCTGCTGAACGCATTGGAGGGTCTGTAGAGATGACCCAGATTTATCACACAGCCTTTTCAATAGTGTCCCTCTTTTAGTTATTACATTCAAATGGCAATCACTGATGTCATCCCACAGGAGTAGTAGGATGGGGGATTTCACATGTTATTTTAACACGTTTCAAAAACATAGACACAAGGTGACCAGTGCCCTGTCCAACACATTAGTGTAACATGTATTCTGTAGTCATCCAGACAGATCCACTGGCATCAGATGTGGTGACTGCAATTTAATTAATCAGTTTTGTTTAATTGTTCAATCTTAAAAGTCCTTCAGCCGTCACTCCTGCCAGTGTGCCGCGGCTAGTGACCAGCAGGAAACCATTTCTGATTACTGCAGCTGCCCTTTAATGTGTTCTCTGTATCTTTATTATTATATCAACTGTATATATTGTGATGTCTCAATTCTGTGTAGTGTTGTTTTATTGCAATAGTTGTACCTTTGTTTTAATGTCTTATGCCTTCTCTTGCTGCCTCTTGGCCAAGTTGTCATGGTAAATGAGCTCGGCTCTGTGTGTGTGTGGAACGAGCCATTTTGTGTGCGTGCGCGAGCGAGAGAGAGAGAGCGCACCGGTACCGGAGATCGTTGTTGTTAGCTTCTGGTGCTAGCGAGCTACGCTAACGGATATAAGGAGTTTTTTCAACAACAAGCTGGAGGAGAGTCCTCTCCTGTCAGACTGAGAGACTCAGGTGAGCTGTGTTTAGATAGTTAACTTTAGTGGGTCTCAAACGGTTTGGTCACCATTAATGTAAACAATTATTTCCGAGGCACACGTTTATATGATCATTATAATTATAAAAAAATAAGAGAATAAATGAAAAACAGGTATGAAATACTATATGACAGTAAAAAAATAATAAAGTTTAAAAGGGGAGTGATTTGTAAAATATCCATAAAGAAAAAGTAAATCTGTTTACAGTTTTGTTTCAAATGGGTGTTGAGAGATGTATCCATGGATCTCTTAATTTTGCTCTCAAAGTGCACCAGATTGATGCTTTTAACTTCAATATTTAAAAAAAAATCTTCACCTATAAAAATAGGACTTTACCCCTGCTTACACCTATATGCCGTGAGCTGATTATCGAGCCTTCATTGTAATAGTTGCGGGTACACTGTGTGTGTGCGTGGGGATTGTTGCAGTAGCGCTGGTGCATTAATGGGAAACCCTAAATGTTTGAGCACCCTCTATTACATTACATTACATTACATCGCATTTAGCTGACGCTTTTGTCCAAAGCGACTTACAATAAGTACATACGACCAGGAAGACACAGCCCAGAAGAAAAACAGAATCATATAAGTACATCAGGTATCATAGAGCCAAACATTTCAAGTGCTACTCAGCTGCCTTTAGAGAAGCCAGTCCTTTGTTAGTATATAAGTGCTTTGTTAGTAATTCTATCGCTCGAAGTGGAGTCGAAAGAGATGAGTTTTCAGTCTGACTCTATGAAACGCCAAGCTACCCCACAGCACCCCCAAAAAGAAATCTCTGTCGCCGCCACTGAGCCTGACTTGTGTTGGGTGGCCCGACTTTTTTTTTTTCTCCAAAGGGGAGGCCTGACAGAAAAAGTTTGAGAACCACTGACTTATGTGGTTAAATAAAGGTAAAAAATGAACATAAGTCAAATTTACATTAGTTGCATTGTAAATTGTATTGTTAAGACCCTTTTTGGGTTTCTGTTTTCCATTTGTACACTATTTTACAATGAGAGTAAAATAAATAAATAGATTAAACCAGTTTACAATGCAAATTGGGTTCATATATATATATATATATATATATATATATACACAGTGGGGCAAAAAAGTATTTAGTCAACCACCAATTGAGCATGTTCTCCCACTTAAAAAGATGAGAGGCAATTTTCATCCTAGGTACACTTCAACTATGAAAGACAAAATGAGAAAAAAAAAAATCCAGAAAATCAAATTGTCTGATTTTTAAAGAATTTATTTGCAAATTATGGTGGAAAATAAGTATTTGGTCAATAACAAAAGTTAATCTCAATACTTTGTTATATACCCTTTGTTGGCAATGACAGAGGTCAAACGTTTTCTGTATGTCTTCACAAGGTTTTCACACACTGTTGCTGGTATTTTGGCCCATTCCTCCATGCAGATCTCCTCTAGAGCAGTGATGTTTTGGGGCTGTCGCTGGGCAACACGGACTTTGAACTCCCTCCATAGATTTTCTATGGGGTTGAGATCTGGAGACTGGCTAGGCCACTCTAGGACCTTGAAATGCTTGTTACGAAGCCACTCCTTCGTTGCCCGGGCGGGGTGTGTTTGGGATCATTGTCATGCTGAAAGACCCAGCCACGTTTCATCTTCAATGCCCTTGCTGATGGAAGGAGGTTGTCACTCAAAATCTCACGATATATGGCCCCATTCATTCTTTCCTTTACACGGATCAGTCGTCCTGGTCCCTTTGCAGAAAAACAGCCCCAAAGCATGATGTTTCCACCCCCATGTTTCACAGTAAGTATGGTGTTCTTTGGATGCAACTCAGCATTCTTTCTCCTCCAAACACATCTAGTTGAGTTTTTACCAAAAAGTTCTATTTTGGTTTCATCTGACCATATGACATTCTCCCAATCCTCTTCTGGATCATCTAAATGCTCTGTAGCAAACTTCAGACGGGCCTGGACATGTACTGGCTTAAGCAGGGGGACACGTCTGGCACTGCAGGATTTGAGTCCCTGGTGGCGTAGTGTGTTACGGATGGTAGCCTTTGTTACTTTGTTCCCAGCTCTCTGCAGGTCATTGGCTAGGTCCCCCCCGTGTGGTTCTGGGATTTTTGCTCACCGTTCTTGTGATCATTTTGACCCCACGGGGTGAGATCTTGCGTGGAGCCCCAGATCGAGGGAGATTATCAGTGGTCTTGTATGTCTTCCATTTTCTAATAATTGCTCCCACAGTTGATTTCTTCACACCAAGCTGCTTACCTATTGCAGATTCAGTCTTCCCAGCCTGGTGCAGGTCTACAATTTTGTTTCTGGTGTCCTTTGACAGGTCTTGGCCATAGTGGAGTTTGGAGTGTGACTGTTTGAGGTTGTGGACAGGTGTCTTTTATACTGATAACGAGTTCAAACATTAATACAGTTAACAAGTGGAGGACAGAGGAGGCTCTTAAAGAAGAAGTTACAGGTCTGTGAGAGCCAGAAATCTTGTTTGTTTGTAGGTGACCAAATACTTATTTTACAGAGGAATTTACCAATTAATTCATTAAAAATCCTACAATGTGATTTCCTGGATTCTTTCCCCCCATTCTGTCTCATAGTTGAAGTGTACCTAGGATGAAAATTACAGGCCTTTCTCATTTTTTAAGTCGGAGAACTTGCACAATTGGTGGCTGACTAAATACTTTTTTGCCCCACTGTATATACATACCGTACCGTTTGGACACACCTTCTCATTCAATGTTTTTTGTTTATTTTAATTGTGTTCTACTTTGTAGATTAATACTGAAGACATCAAAACTATGAAACAAAAAAGTGTTAAACAATCCAGAACATTATTTTTATTTTAGATTTTTCTTAGTAGCCCCCTTTTGCCTTGAGGACAGCTTTCCACACGTCTCTCAGTCAGCTTCATGAGGTCGTCACCTGGAATGGTGAGACTGTTGGTGATTTATTCAGAAATCAAGGCACACTTAACCAGCATGGCTACCACAACATTCTGCAGTAGCCAGCAACATATAAATCATATTCTGAATTCCATGTGTTCTTTCATAGATTTGATGTCTTCAGTATTAATCTACAAAGTAGAAAAACCATTGAATGAGAAGGTGTGTCCAAACCTTTGACTGGTACTGTACATACATACATGTATATATAGTAATACAAAGTGTTAGAGTGATCCTATCAATATAACTTGTGCTTGTAAAATGCATACTATGTAATTTGTATATGGGACGTGTGTCGTACACCAACCTCATAATATTTAACAACACTACATAGTTTTCAGCAGAACCAGAGCTTCCCCTTTCAGCTGAAGCTTCATCAGAGGAGACAGCTCCATCTGTTGCCTCCATTTTAACCCGATACAGAGAAATAGCTAATCTAATTCTGGCTGCAGTTTAAAGGCTATTAGAGGCTCTGCTCTGTTCTGCGTGTAGGGAGGGGCGGCCCTGCCCATAAGTTAATACATTTCTCTGTTGATTGACAGTTGACACAGCTAATGGTGATAGCCCTCTCGTTTTCTACACACCTTTGTATAAAAGCCTTGTTTAAGACAAGACAAAGTCCAAGTCCCTCCAGACTGAACCACTGCCGCCCCTAAACAGCAGAGGCCAGTTTAAAAAGGGGGAGGGATTTTGTCTCCCTCATAATGTAGCGCATGCTAAATGCTTGCATAGTGTAGGATCAGTGTGTGTGTGTGTGTGATACTCACTTGTGGCTACTGGCTAGCTTGGTCTGAGTTGGTGATTGTCGTGAGGGCAGGATGTCATACTCATCGTTGAGCTGCACACCATTAGAGAAGGGCTGCGCACAGAGGAGGGAAACATTTACAAAACTGAATGTCCACTGAATGTCTTGTGAATTAAAAATATATATATTTTGATACAAACATCTTATTTTCCTCTGTGATTCTGGAGTAGGAGGAAGGTAGTGAATATGATTCCGCAGCTCTGCAGTAAAACTCTTAACACTTCCTGAACCATTCGAGCTGCCCACTCATGAGGAAGTGTGGATTTAGGGATGCAAAATATGTATTTACGTGCAAAACACTGGTTGTTGTTTTTGTTTTTTCAATCAGCAGTCTATAGTTTTCTGTTATCATCCACATAAAAGACAACAAAACTATTAAATGTACTCAATAAACAACTAGTTTATATACTATGTCACGTAAAAGCAATGCTGCTGAAAAGAAGAGTTACACATCTTTGTGATTACCTTAGGGGTAATTTTCTTAGCTAGTGCTGGGGTGCTGGGTCACGAAGCGTCACGACCCTGTCCTGCAACCGTGTATAGCTAAATCATGGCTGATCTTGGGTATTAGATGCTACATGTCAACTTGCCAAGGTTAATAAAGTTTAGGTTTTTTGATTCGGTACAAATATTGCAGCAAACTTATTTTGAATACATTAAAGTATCAAGTCACCTCAAGTCAGAATGCTCCTCAAGTCCAAATCAAGTCCCGAGTCATTGGTGTTGAAGTCCAAGTCGAGTTGCAAGTGTTTTGTGATTTTGTCAAGTCGAGTCCAAAGTCATCAAATTTGTGACTCGAGTCTGACTCAAGTCCAAGTCATGTGACTCGAGTCCACACCTTTGGTCGCAGGTAATACATCAACTATGGATAAGTACCTCGTACATCCCCACTTCAAAACACCCAAACTACCCTTTAAGGAT
This sequence comes from Harpagifer antarcticus, assembly GCA_902827135.1. Lineage (NCBI taxonomy): Eukaryota > Metazoa > Chordata > Actinopteri > Perciformes > Harpagiferidae > Harpagifer > Harpagifer antarcticus. The sequence goes on from CADEHL010001240.1 coordinate 274,932, forward strand.
CTTATGGCGCGTTTCCACTGCAGGCCTCGCTCGGTTTGGTTAGGCCTTATTAGGCCCGGCTCACTTTAATGCTGCGCTTCCATTACAGATTAGGAACTGGGGTAGTTACTATAGTAACGCAGTGTAGGCGGAGCCGTGACGTCATCTTCAATGAGCGCCCCAGAAAAACAACACAGCCGTTAGCTCTTATCCCTCAGAGCTCACAGCTCTTCATATCTGTTCAGAAACTAGACAAAAGTTAAACAAGTACAAACCACAGACTGCCTGTGTCATGGAGAATACAGTCACTGGTTTATTTATGTCTGTATAGGCCGTTGTTGTGAGTGTGGACGGTCGGAGCATATATAACGTTAGCTTAGCCAAGCTCCATTTAGAAAACACGCATTTTAAAAAGGGTTTTTCGCCTGCCGTCTGTCTGCAGACTTGTCAAAGCATTAATTCATGGTTTTTATTAACCGGTATCAGTGTGTTGTTACTTCGGCATAATTTTGAAACGTGTATTACAATTAAATCACGGTCAAATATGTTCATCTTGTTGTAGTTGTAGCCCCCTTGCCAGCGATTCTCTCTCTAGTTTAGCATACTCAGCCCGACTCAGCCTGGTTGTTCCTGGCCCTAGAACCACGATTTTATGGGGCCAGAAAATTGTGAATTAGGACCCGCTAGCCAGTAATAGACCAAGTGGAAACGCAACCAAAAACGGGCCCCGCACGGCTCGGCACGCTTAAAGCGAGCTACCCACTGCAGTGGAAACGCGCCATAAGTGGTCTTTACGCCCTACCTTAGAGCCCTCTGAGGGGCCAGCCCCTTCCATTCGCTGATGGAACCTCCCAAATCCAGCAGAGGGACAACTGAGTGGTCTTCCGTTCGGGTAAGAGGGGCCATTGTGCCGGAGCTGGGGCTTTGATCCTATGGGACCCCGTGTCTCAGGGGGGGGCTGTGAGTCTGACAACATGCCGGTGGAAGATGACGAGGGAGAAGAACTTGGAACCCAGGAATGGCGTGACTCTGGGGGATTGGGAGGTGGACGCTCAGGGGGAGGGGGTGGAGGTGGTTCCCTCTGGGGAGGAGGTGGTGCTGGGAGGGGCTTGTCCTGCTTCCTGGACATGCCTGGTGAAGACTGGAGAGTTGAGGAGATGTGCTGTGTTTTAATTTAATGACAAAGACAATCCAAGACAGAGCCTCATTTGTACATCACACACCTCTCTTTGTGTTCCATTGTTTGTACTGTGTGTATTGCAGGAAGGCTAGTGAGCACACTGTGGAAGCTACACGTAAAGCAGATCTATATAAAACACATCTATGCAAAGATAGCCCAGTGTTCCCATTCAGTGTGGTCTCAAATCTTCATGGCATTTTAGAGCTGTCAAATCAAAAGTGATCTTTGGCCTCACCCTGCTGTTAGCCCTGCCTTTAAAAAGGTCTCATGTATCTACTGTATCCTTGTACTTTCTCTAACTACACTGAACAAAAATATAAACGCAACACTTTTGTTTTGCTCCCATTTTTCATGAGATGAACTCAAAGATCTAAAACATTTTTTATATACACAAAATAACCATTTCTCTCAAATATTGTTCAAAAATCAGAAAAAATCTGTGATAGTGAGCACTTCTCCTTTGCCGAGATAATCCATCCCACCTCACAGGTGTGGCATATCAAGATGCTGATTAGACAGCATGATTATTGCACAGGTGTGCCTTAGGCTGGCCACAATAAAAGGCCACTCTGAAACGTGCAGTTTTGCTTCATTGGGGGGGGTCTGGGGGGGTCCGAAAACCAGGCAGTATCTGGTGTGAGGGGTAGGGTTAGGGTAATGTTGTGAATCGAGTGGCCCATGGTGGTGGTGGGGTTATGGTATGGGCAGGCGTATGTAATGGACGACGAACACAGGCCACTCGATTCACAACATTACCCTAACCCTAACCCTACCCCTTAACCCTTAATTTTTTCAGATTTTTGAACAATATTTGAGAGAAATGGTTATGTTGTGTATATAGAAAATGTTTTAGATCTTTGAGTTCATCTCATAAAAAATGGGAGCAAAAACAAAAGTGTTGCGTTTATATTTTTGTTCAGTGTGACTGATTCCTGTGTTTACACCTTATTTAGTGCTTTCTTAAACCATACCTTAAAATAACCTTTGCTTTTATATAAAATTACTATCATCAATCAGTGACCTTGGGGGAGCCGGCGGGGCTGGCCGATGGAGAGCGGATGGCGTCCTTCTGGATGAGGTCGAGTCGTGGCGGGACGGGGGGGAGGCCGAGGTGCTGCACGCAGTGGGGGTCTCCCCCGTGGACCTTTCTGTGTTGGCTGAGAGGGGAAGAGCTGGGAGACACCATGGGGGAGTTCTGCCGCTCTGCACAGTGCTGACAGGAGAGAAAATAACCTCTTCAAATGCTTCAGGCCATCAAAGAGCTTTCCCTTTATACACTTTGATCAGGGACAGAGAGACAGAGACTGACCATAATGCACTATGGATCAAATACTTTAAAAGGCCCCTAAATTCAAGAGATCTTCGGATGTGTGAAAGCAAGTGGGATGAGTGTTTAGCTCACATTTCATTGCTATTAATTACAATCACATTTATCCAGAATAGCATAAGAAAGTGTAATAGGTTAGAATAAAATAAAAAAGCATGGTTATTCCGCCTATATTGGGCTCTTTTAGTACGTGTTGTTAATCACGTGATTGCTTGAGGGTTCCCTTTTAAAGGTTACCCTGACACTGCTCAGGAGAGCATTCCTTCTCAGAGTTTGATAAATATCGTTCAGCCGGACCATCAACAGAGCCTCTAGCCGCTGAGATCACTAGTCTTTACCTTTCGGATGTTGGCCAGTCCATTCATGACCAGGCAGTCCTCTCGGTCCTCGTCCTCATCCAGCTCCAGCAGGGGGCAGCTGAGCTGGTCCAGGAAGAAGCACTTGGTGCCCTCATTTCGGGGGTCAAAGGGATCAACAATGATGGGCTCAGTGCCTTTGATCTCACAACGACAGAACGGACAGCCCTGACCATCTGATTCCTGGAACAGATAAGGGAAAGAGTTTGTATTGAACCGAATATTTTATGCAATTTAATTACTGCGAATGCTGTGCGACCCTATTCCACTATAGTACTTCAAATCTTTATTCTTCCTCTGATTATTTTAGCCAATATTTTGGCTCTCCATAACTTCAGCATACTTTCAGCTACAGAAACCATTCAAATATTAAACTATTTAGCCTTTTCAGCAATCAATGTGAAACTTTCAACTTTTTCCAAATATTTCATACTTTTTGAAATATTCAGCTTTTTAAACTCTTTTTTTTAACATGGAAGTCAATGGGAGATGCCTTCAAATCCACTTTTCCTACACCTTGCGCCAAATGCTACTCCTTCCACATACTTTCAGCTTGAGACTTCATTCCAACTTTCAAATGACCTAGGAAAACCTCTCCTAGGTTGGAGAATTAAAAAAAAAATTAATATTAATTAATTAATATTAAACAAAATGCCTCTTGAGGGCATGAAGAGACAAAAAGTCCACCTCGCTCCCAATTGATTACCATGTTAAAAACATCCGGATCTTTCTTCAGAGCAGAGAGAAGTACACTTTAGACAAACTGCTCTCATCTTCACATTTTACACACAAAACCCAAAATAAAAACATATTCAGCTTCACAGGTTTGGTAATGATGCAGCCATCAACACATCTAAGCGTATTATGGGGTGTCATCAAATGTCGTTGCCATGGCGACAGATAATTCACCATCAAGTTAGTTTACAGTTTACAGCATTCGCACACATTTTCTGCAGGAAATGCATTTTCTAGTTTTCCTCTAATGATCTGGTGAGCGTGGCTCATCTTTCTGTTGGGTTTGAGAACATTAAGAATCACTTAGGCCGTCAACAGGAAGGCTGTTCCAACACACAGCTGGGACACACATGGGAAGGCTATGTGCTGCACTATTGCCCTATGTCTTACTCTCTTGTCCCCGACTCATGAAAGGACTCGGGTTGGTTGACAGGACACATGTTTGTGCATATATTCGTCAGGGAAAACGGTTCTGTGACTTTATAACATTCATTGGCTACATGTACATATTCCACATGGCAGCCTCTGTCATAAAGGGTTCATAAATAAGAGGTTAAAAGGGTCTACAGTCAAAGGCAGATAGTTTATTAGAGAACAAAGCTGAGTTTGTGGTGGCCATATGGTTGGGACTTGGTGGGGGCAGCACCAAAGGCATGTTTGAAACTGAATCATAATGGGTAGGAGGAGAGTGAAAAGGAGGGGAACCATGATGAGGAAAAGGGTGAGATAAGAAACAATACAATACATTGATATTTTGAAGTGTTCGCTACATTAACACATCCAGTAGACCAGTGGTTCTCAAACTTTTTCTGTCATTCCCCACTTTGAACAGGTGGGCCTTTTCAAGCCCCACCTGTTCCTCATCGCTCCAATAAAATGGTAGGCCAAGCTTAAAATTGTCAAATGTATCGTTCTATAACAGGGGTCTCCAACGTTTTTTAGGATGAGGGCTACTTTCAAAAAATATAACAAGTCGTGAGCTACTTTTACTCCTCTTTCTTGTTTTTTTGCAGTGTATATATTTAGCACATTTTAACATTATTATATGCTACCTTTAACCTTTGAGTGCTGTTTGGGTCTGTGGGACCCGTTTTCAGTGTTTACTAAAATAAAATGTATGCAATTTAATTATTTTAACCTGGTTAGGGTTAGGGTGGACGTCACATCCTCTGGGTCCGGGGGCATGCACCCCCAGGAAGATTTTTTTTAAATGTTGAAGTTAAATGCATCAATCTGGTGCACTTTGAGCTAGGGCTGCTCAATTAATCGTATTTTAATCGCAATTAGGATTTTGGCTTGCAACGATTATGAAAACAACATAATCGAAATAAAACGATTTTATTTTTTTTAAATAGGTTTTTCAGTTGAATTATACTTAAAGTTCAGGGTAATCAACTGTCAAAAACATACTTTTCAAATTATTTTTCTTCAATAAATTGATGTTTTTCAAAGTAAATGGTTGGTCTCTCTCTCTCTCTCTCTCTCTCTCTCTCTCTCTCTCTCTCTCTCTCCACATTGCTTTTCTTCCCGACTGCAACGCTGTTGTGTGTGTCTGTGAGAGCCTTTCACATGTGTGTATGAGAGATTTTTTACCAGTGGCGAGCCTGTCTCTGAGGGCCTAAGATATTCTACAAAATAATATTTAAAAACATTAAAACAAATTATATTTTTCTTTATATATTTTTTTTAAATATGTTTTTAGTAATAATTGTCATTAGTTTTACCAAAAATAACTTGATTAAATTGTATTTAAAATAACATTTCCAAAGAAATAAATCCTTTGAATCTGCCTATTCAGTTTCTGTTTGAATGTGAAGGGTTAAATGAAAGAAGCTCGTTTCTGCGAGGTGAAGACAGGAGCTGATTGGACGTCCAGCTATGAATTCACAGAGGGCCAGCTATAGTAACTGAACGAGAGAGTAATGTCAAATGACAGTACAATTGACCAATCATATCTTCCCTCTAAATGGGTGGGCTTTATTATCGCGGACTTTATGACAAGTTCCGCCCGCTGTGAAACGTTTCTTGTTTCCATAGCAACAACAAATGTCAACATCGTAAACTCGCCTTCAAAATAAAAACATGCCAAATGACACTTAAGACATACAACTGCAACGAAAGTAACAAACACAATGCAATATCCTTTTCAATTTCAAAGAATACAAATTGGGTTATCTACAGGTGTTGTTTTGTGTGGTAGAGGGTCGCTTTCATTGATGCGTTTTGCACCCCGGGCGGGCCGTTGTTTTCATATTCCACCAGGGTGAAAAAAAAAGAATTATTTTTTTTTTTTTTTTAATTTTTTTTTTTGTATTTCGCGACCCACCTATCACATCTCTGCGCCCCACCAGTGGGGCGCGCCCCACACTTTGAGAAACGCTGCAGTAGACAGAGTGTGAGCCACATTAAAAAAAATTGAATTAATAATAAAGCGTTATTTTTTAGCTCTGGATTGCTCTCTAACATCGCTGCTCAAAGCTCCAGAAACCTGCTAATGAACATATGCTGATGATAATTTACAACTACTGTTAACAGTGTTACTGTGGCAGAAAAATATACTGAAGATTGTGCACCTGCCAGCTGTCATCCTATCCATTGTTAAATAAAGGTACTGATTGGAGCAGCTTTTAACATTGTCCACATCACCCTGTGGCCTTACTGTTCCTTTCTAAGGCACTAAGTCTTGACACAATCATTAGTAAAGCTACACAAAGCTTATCATCTAATGAAATATAAAGTCTTGAGAATCACCCAGCGAGTCCTAGCTCCATTGAGTCAGGGTAAAACTAAGATCTAAAACTAGGACACACTCTTATGTACCTCATCCTCTGAGAGATCAAAAACTAACAGGATGTGGAATTACATGGAGCACGAGCCAGCTGGGACTGAGGAGTCAGCGTCTGAGCCCAGCTGACTCATACAGAGAGAGGAAAGATATGGAACCGAAAACGAGACAAGACCTTACCGGGTTCCCTCTCTCTCTGACTCACAGTTTCACTAATGTGGAGGAAAATACTTCACTGCTGAACCACACATATATTCACACACACTGGTATATGTCACTCAGTCACTAGCTGAGATTGTGGAAGAAGGCAGGGTCATGTTGAGTTGTCATAACAGGAAGTATGACAAACACACACTGTTATTTTGGGTGCTGTCAGGCCCACGCTCCACATAGCCCAGGACGGGCTCTGGAAACACCGCGCTTTAAACGTACAGCTGTGTGCAAAGTTAAGTCACCCAAAGCTGTCCAACACTGCAGCAGGAATATTTCAGAGACGTGGTCAGATCACCACTGGCTACGCTCCAAAAGCTGCTCAAACACTTACATCAGGGTCCAGTTGTTTATGTCAGGGACAATTGAACTTAAATTGAGTGGACCATAGATCCCAATGTAACAAACACCTTTATCTCCGTAAAAATATATTAATTATTTGTTGTGATAACTGTGGACAAAAAATTATCCAGGGGAACTAGCTCAAAAAACGTCTATGGACATAGCAGTAATGTCTTATTAGGTAATTACAAACAGGAACACTTCTGATGCACAACAACCATCCACAGCAGTGTGCTCAGTGTAGACATGACACAGAGACCGAGCTGATGATGTGCAGAGTCTGGCATTAACCCACAATGGCCCTTGTATGTGAGATGGCAGCAGCACTCGACCAACGAAACTTGTGCCCCATGTTCAGAGATTTGATTTTGAAAAGAGTTTATGCAAGAAGGTTGATCACGATACCTGCCAAGCTGTAAGACAGGAAGTACACATGAGGTGACCGCATGGTTCGATCTTGATGTCTTTGTCGTTCTCAGCGCAGATCTTACACAACTGGAAGGTGGAGCCCATTTCACAGTACAGCTCATACTGCTCCTGTTTGGACAGAGCAAACTCCGGTTATTCATTCAATTATTCATTTATCAAACCAAAGAAGTGTACAGACACAAATGTAGTATACAGCCACTACATGCGTCCATAAACCGTATGTTCATATTGCATTATAGATGCTTTCCGGAACAGAACCCCGATTTGTTTTACATTACGAAATATTTGGTCAAGTTCAGTCAGTTATCATTGAACATTTTCCACACTTAGATGTCATCAGGTAGTCTGCATTTTCATGATGTATGCTAGCTTTCTATGGATAAGAAATTCCAGGACTAGTAGGAACCATGAACATTACTCCGCTTATCTAGAGGAAACATGTTTTCACACGCACACAAACAAAGAAACAAACAAACAAACACATTAAACCCACTTGTGTCACTTTGATGTGATCATGAGGCGTTGGCTCACATAAATCAGTAAGGTCAGGATTGTAACTGCGACCATCAGGGAACAAGTAGCTGCGAATGAGAAGAAACGTTCAAACAAGCTAAGGTTACAAACAAACAGATATTGGCTCTAAACATTTGGATCAAAGACATGTTTTGGGAAATTACAGAAAGTAAGGTAGCTAAATCCAGAGCACAACGGAGGAAGCTAAAAGACAATATCACTAGGTTTAATTAAACTGTAGCCCAAAGTGTGACAACGTCTGGGATAAATGTGCCCACATTTTTAAATAGAAAAGGCTCTATCCTCATATCAAACCTGTTGGAAAGTGTTTCACTGATGTCACATTTATGTCACATGTGATGTTGGCCAGAAGATCTGCCCTGACATTTCACCAATGTTTAGTTTGTTTACATTTCTTCTTGTGCAAAGAACAGGAATGCAACACTGGGTTTGTTTTGTTTTCTCTAGTGCTTTCATGTCTAGCATGAATGGACTAACTACACCAGCATTTCTAATGCAACCCTGTGCAAATTCCAGTCTTGTAAATGATGAAGAAAGAATACAAATGAGTGATAGTAGAACTACAAGCAGAAATAGGAGCACTTGTTTTCATTGTTTTACTTGAAATGTGTTACAGAATATATATATGTATACATACATTAAAATACAATATAGCCAAAAGCAATCATTACAGAGCTGAGCAGTAACTCTTTTCTAATTCAACCCACAATGATTGAATTGTAACAGAGGTACTGACGGGAAGTGAACTTCCCCCAGAGTTTCACTGGGTCTCCATGGTTGATCAAAAACAGATGTCATTAAAATGGCCCCCCCTTCACTCTTTCTGCATCCTTCCCCCACTCCACAGTTACAGAGGACTGCTTAAACAGCCTCAACCAGCTGCTACTACGGTGATCCAAATGATCACACTAAAGGGAGGGAAGCCTGTCAGATTACCAGGTGTGACAGGAACAGCCATTTAATAGAGGAACTTGATTTCACTTAAGAAACTTCAGGAGGCACTATGAGAGTGAAACATTTAGGAAATCAGATGAGACTGATGGAGACGCAGGTGATCGTTGCTCATACACAGCGGAGAGCTAAAGAGGGAGAGAGTGTGTGTGATAGGTGGCATACAAGCACTCCCTGTAGCCATCGATAAGAGCCTGGAACAGCGGCTTGTTGTGGGGGATGGTCTGCAGTATGTTGCCATCATTGGTCACGTAGCCGATGGCCCACTGACCCAGCCGAGTGCAGCTCAGTCTGAAGATATAACTGTTAGAGAGGACCCAAGGTTGGTCAGACACAAGCTGGAAACTAAAACAACAAAACCCAACAGATCTCAGAATACCGAGTTCCCAGTGAAATCAGCTAAAATAAAAACAATCTATGTTTTTAAAGAAATGTAAACACTATAACATCCTTATCAAACATCGACTAGTACTAAGTTAACTAATTGTTAGTGTGTGTGTGTGTCTGTGTGTGTGTCAGCCCTCCTCCACACATTACTTGTCCTGTCATTACATGCTCAGCTCTACATGTCGACCACACTAAACACAAGGCATGCAGAGCTCAGCTCCAGGCTATAGAATCAGACAAAGACAAGGCAAAGTATTATTAAGAACTGTTTTATAAAAATATATATCTCTCAAGCTACAGTATTCTCAAGCTATTCTCATGCTATTGACAACACCAAACACAAGGTGGTGAAGTGTTTTTGAAATGATAAAGTAGTAATAAGTAGCTTTGGGAACGTTTGTGAGATGAAGGCTCAGAGGTGTGACAGCAAAGCAGGACCCGTTTATGACTAGTATAATCCCATGAGCAAATTGGGCAAATTCATAAACAGTATTTATTTCTGGCTGATTTCTGCTGCCTTTGAGTCTGAGCTTTATGGCTATTTGCATCATCAACATCAAAAGTGTCATGAGCACATGTGCAAACAGAGAATATCAATGGTTATAGTATATCAATGAAAATGTGATCCTGAAGGTCCTGACCTGGTTGAGCAGCAGAACTGTGCTCAGTACCACAGGAAAGCTGCAGGGGCTTAGATAAATCAAGAGAAACAAAGCCAAACTTCTTAGATCCTCGAAGAGGCAGCAGAAGGTGATTCTAGTCAAAGGCTTTGAAAAAACATTTTCTAAACCAGCCAACTTTTTTTAATGGACACAGCATTTTATTATTTGCCCAAGAGAGTTATTTTTGTGTAAATTCAATATTTCTATCATGACATTATAGGAAACAGTTTATGTCACACATTTTCAGAATTTAATTCAAAAACCAAATCAGAATATGTTGATTCAAGACACCAGGTTCAATCAATCAAAAGCAAATCAAATCTGATCAAACCACAACAAAAAACAAACTTATGAAAAAAAATATGGGCACAACCAATTCACTGTTTTTTTTTTTACAAATATTACTGTGTAGAGCTAAGACACTTAAAAAGATAAATCATTTTAAAGCAAATACAGTCTATTTAGATATATTATTAGTGTCTATTGTTTCCTCAATATTTGTTTACAGTATGTATGTTATCTTTTGTAAGTGATAGTGGGTAAGAAAAGGAAGGGAGGTTTCAAATGAATGATGTGCCCTGTAACATATTTGCAGATATATTGCAGAGGCATGGACCCTCAGACCTGAAAATTGGTTCAATTGCCGGTGGATATGTTGGTGGCTTATATCAGAGGCTGGGGCGGGATTTAGACAAAGAACTGCAGTTAATGATAAGTACAATGATAACTAGAGAGTGGTTCTGGGAGAGTACAAATTTTGCTCGCAATTTGATCTGGCTGTCTAAGTAATTAGAACGACATGAGCACAACTCCAGCCATAGTTGTTATGAGGGATATCTGTGAGGCCTGAGAAAAACAGCATTCTACAAAGTGACCTCATGCCGGGCTCCTCCTGGGCTCTAGTCAGTGGAAAAGCAAACAGTTTCTTAGAGGGCCGAACAAGTTAAACCAACTCTGATCCAACACGAGCCTCAGCAATGACCTTAAACAGATCTCATTTTAGTTGAAAAGGGGTATATTTGAAGTTCAGTGTGATGGACATTTGCGTTCTCACATAAATCCCCTTTGGATCATGTCAAGGTAATTAAGGGTTACATTGCATGTGTAAAAATGGGTTGTCTGTCCATTAGGTCCATCTTATATTCATTCGCCAGTGAAAAAAAAAAAAAAACTCAATGGCTAATGTGTCAGCAAACCAAAGTTCCAGTGACTTTGCTACAGATGCGCTGCGAATAAAATTAGACTCTGTTGCTCCTTTGAAAAAGAAGAAAATAAAACAACATAGATTAGCTCCATGGCATAATGCCGAAACCCGCAAAATAAAGCAAAAGTCGAGACAACTTGAAAGGATATGGCGTTCCACTAAACTTGAAGAATCTCGTTTAATGCGTAAAGCGAGAGCAGCCTACTACTCTTCATTAATAGATGAGAATAAGAATAATGCAAGATTTCTTTTCAGCACTGTAGCCAGGCTGACAGAGCCATAGCTCGATTGAGCCTTCTATTCCCATAGCACTCAGTAGTAATGATTTTATGTGCTTTTTTAACGATAAAATTGTTACTCTTAGAAACAAAATTAATGACCTCTTGCCTTTGACCAGTATAGTGTTATCAACAGCTCCCGGAAACGTAAGTTCTAATATTACACTAGATAGTAAACTAGAATGCTTTTCAGCCATAAACCTTGAACAATTAAATTCAATGATTCTCTCTTCTAAACCATCAACGTGTATGTTAGACCCAATTCCAACTAAGCTGTTGAAGGAAGTTTTTCCATTAATTAGCACTTCTTTATTAAATATTATGAATATGTCTTTATTATCAGGCTATGTTCCACAATCATTCAAAGTAGCAGTGATAAAACCGCTTCTTAAAAAGCACAACCTCGATCCAGAGGTTTTAGCCAATTATAGACCCATTTCTAATCTTCCGTTCCTCTCAAAAATTCTTGAGAAAGCAGTCGCAAAACAGTTGTGTGATTACTTAAAAAACAATGATTTATTTGAAGATTTTCAGTCTGGCTTTAGAACACATCATAGCACAGAGACAGCTCTGGTTAAAGTCACAAATGACATTCTAATAGCCTCTGACAAGGGACTTGTCTCTATTCTTGTTTTGCTCGATCTCAGTGCTGCATTTGATACTATCGATCATGATATCTTATTGCAAAGACTAGAGCACTTAGCTGGCATACAGGGAACTGCTTTAGGCTGGTTTAGGTCCTATCTATCTGAACGCTCTCAGTTTGTACGTCTCAATGATGAATCTTCCACGCAAACCAAAGTTAGCCATGGAGTGCCACAGGGCTCGGTGCTCGGACCTATTTTGTTCACATTATATATGCTTCCGTTAGGCAATATTATAAGGAATCATTCTGTACATTTTCATTGTTATGCGGATGATACTCAACTATATTTATAATTCAAGCCTGATGAAATTAATCATCTTAATAAAATTCAAGACAAGGACAAGGACAAGGACTTAAAAACGTGGATGACCTTAAACTTTTTGATGTTAAACACGACCAAAACTGAAGTTATTGTACTTGGCCCGAAGAATCTACGAAACAAATTATCTAAAGATATACTAACTATGGATGGCATTAATTTGGCCTCCAGTGAGACTGTAAGGAATCTTGGTGTCATATTTGATCAGGATTTATCCTTTAACGCCCACATAAAATCAATTTCAAGGACCGCCTACTTCCATCTACGTAACATTGCAAAAATCAGACATATCTTGCCTCAAAACGATGCAGAGAAACTAGTCCATGCATTTGTTACTTCAAGGCTGGATTATTGTAACTCTTTATTATCAGGGTGTACCAAGAAGTCAGTGAAGTTGCTTCAGCTGATTCAAAATGCTGCAGCTCGTGTACTAACCAGAGTTAGGAAAAGGGACCACATTACTCCTGTTCTGGCTGCCTTACACTGGCTCCCTATAGAACACAGGACTCCCATGTTCCGATTAACCCAGCTTCCCCAAATTTCTTTCTTTTTGGTGTCTATATACGCTGGGATCCGGAGTCATGGATGATCCTGCGGTCCTGTGTCCTGCATCGCGAGCCCTGGATCTTGAGTCGTGGCTATGGTCCTGGATCATAGGTCCTGGATGGATATCCTCGTGGATTCATCTTCCTATTATACACACATGCATTTCCAAACATTTGGACTACCTATGTTGCAAATGTATTATCTTTTCAATTTACACACGGCATCTATTGCACGTCTGTCCGTCCTGGGAGAGGGATCCCTCCTCTGTTGCTCTCCCTGAGGTTTCTCCCATTTTTCCCTTTAAACTGTGGGTTTTCTTCGGAAGTTTTTCCTTGTACGATGTGAGGGTCTAAGGACAGAGGGTGTCGTATTGTCATACTGATATTTTGTACAAACTGTGAAGTCCACTGAGACAAATGTAACATTTGTGATATTGGGCTATATAAATAAACATTGATTGATTGATTGATTGATTGACTTCAGGTCTAAGACGGCCTAACACATCAGGTATATTAATACTCAATCAGGGTAAAGCATAGAGTTTCCATTGTTTTATATCACCTGCATACCGACATATAGTTATGAAAAAACCCTATTCTAAATGAAGTTATTGTACCATCATTCAAATAATGACTTTGGCTGAGTTTGCATATCGTCTTTTCAGAGTGCCAGCGTTTTCTTTTAAATTCCCAATGAGGACAGAGCATGCAGCCTAGAGAGAAGTGTCATTTCTCAGGGCGCTTTTCCAATGCAGGGCCTCACTCGGCTTAGTATGGCTAGGCCTCGTTAGGCCAGGCTCACTTTATGCTGCGTTTCCATTACAGTTTAGTAGCTGGTGCAGTAACTATAGTAACGCAGTGTAGGCGGAGCCGTGACGTCATCTTCAATGCGAAACACAAAACCAACATCAGCCGTTAGCTGTTAGCACTCAGAGCTCACAGCTCCTCATATCTGTTCAGAAACTAGACAAAAGTTAAACAAGTACAAACCACAGACTGCCTGTGTCATGGCGAATACAGTCGCTGCTTTATTTATGTCTGTAGGCCGTTGTTGTGAGTGTGGACGGTCGGAGCATATACAACGTTAGCTTAGCCGATCTCCATTCAGAAAACACGCATTTTAAAAGGTTTTTCGCCTTCCGTCTGTCTGCAGACTTGTCAAAGCATTAATTCATGGTTTTTACTAACCGGTATCAGTATGTTGTTACTTCGGCATCATTTTGAAACGTGTATTACAATTACATCACGGTCAAATATGTTAATTTTGTTGTAGTTGCCAGCGATTTTCTCGCTAGTTTAGCATACTCAGCCCGGTTGTTGACCCGGAAAGATTTTTGAGAGCCAGAAAACTGTGAAAAAGTACCCGCTAGCCGGAACTACGCCGAGTGGAAACGCAACCAAAAACGGGCCGGGCACGCTTAAACCGCGCTGTAGTAGAAATGCGCCATAATTAGACCGCTCAGCATGCAGCCACTCGGAAGGCTTCAAGCTGAATACCTCTGAACTTTATAGAGATGGATTTTTTGATGAAGCGAACTGCTTGCGCTTTTCTGACAGAAAAAAACCAAAACATTTAAAATACTGTACACACACAGTCACCATACCTGCCAGGCTTGTTGATGTACTTGTGCAGTCTGGCTTTAACTTCATCATAGGTAAGGAAAGCCATGTAGCCGGGGTGCGTCACTGCCAGGAAGTTCCAGTTTCTCAGAATTGATCCCCATGGCTGAAAAACACAATCCAAATGTTGATTAACCTAAAATAATAATATCAACTGTACATTTATTATCCATGCTTAAAGCACAAGTCATTACCAGTCGTGGAAATGTGCCTGTATAAGAGATACATATTAATTTTATAGTATGTTGACACTGAAACTGAATTATTTGGCTGCCGTCAAATGATTACAAATATTAACTGAATAAGAGAGGATTCAGAGTCTGAGGTTCATTATATCTAACAAGATAAGCTTTTCGGGAGCAGCTTGGGCACTATAGCCAGTAGTGTTTGGATCAATTTAACTAGTTTAGGTTTCCTGCAGAACAAATTAAACAGAGGTCAAAAAGAGAACTAGATAACATTAAAGTATGTTTACTTGACTGCTTAGCAGGAAAGACTAAATAGAACTCTAACGGCCTGTCCACACGGCGGCGTGCGTTGAAGCTTCAACGCTTCTGCCCATTCACTTTGAATGGGGTGACGTCACACTTTGCCGAACTGCATTGTGGGAGCGTTGCTTCACTTTGCTCGCGTTGCTCGCTGCAAAAGTTGAGCAATGTTCAACTTTTGAAGCTTCGGCGGAAGCGTCAGCCAATCAAATCATATGCCAGTTCAAGCTCTAGCCAATCAAACCGCTGCTTGTGTGTCCGGGGCGGGAGATTCATGTGATTGGTTGTTGGTCGAGTTTCAGACACGCCCGCCGGCAAGCTTCAACGCACGCCGCTGTGTGGACGCTGCGTAAGAGAACTCGACATCTGACTACAATCTGCACAGCCAAGCAAAAACAACCAAGCCTCTGCATTTCCTCACCTGCCAGCTCGAATGTTTTTTTTCTGAATGACAATAACTAAGTTGTCTGAATCCAAAGATTCTGCATTATGTAGATATTAAAAAAAGAATATTGCCATTGACAGATAAGCTGTTCACATCAGATGCCTTACTTAAGAGCATAAAGCTGTGGGTCATTGTGTTGGGAGGACTTCAGGGAAAGTGGGCCAGTTGACCCAAAGGTAGCCAACACTTTCTCCACCATCCTGCCTGTTAGCTGAAACTCCCCAGGGACAAGGATTGGCTTTCCCTCACTTAGTAGCTGGTTTGGCAGAGGAAATAAAACCTAACGGGTACTGGAACTGTCTCCGGGCCTGACCACTCTGTTGTTGATTTGAGCTGTAAACTGGATAATGGCCCAAAGAGGAAGGAGATCACATGTGCATGAAAGCAGCAGCAATTTAATGACCTGCAGCTAGTGAACACATTATGCACACACCACTGAAAAAGCACAGAAACAGCTGTAGTCTTACAATACAAGACCTTTCCCAACAGCGAAGATGTCTCCTGAGAGGATTGCAGTACATAATCATGATTAATTGTCAGAAAGTTTCCTACTTTCTTTACCCAGTCATTCTCACTTTCATGCTGGCCATCTGATCCTAGACCTGCCTCCCATCAGGACTCCTCAGCAGCTAATCATAAGGCTGACATCCATATGGATTCCAATTGGATAAAAGACTACATCTGACTAAACTAACCAAAACTATCCACTGTCAGATACTTCTGCTGTCTTCAAACTCAAGCAGTATTTGGAGAAGATCCTACAAAGTTTGCGCTTAAGTGGACAGTCAGATATTTTCACAATATATCTAGTCCAAGCAGATTTGCAGTAGCACGGTCGCCGCGCTGCAGTCCATGCACCATGAGTGCAAATGTTCCCGAGAAAATGTTAAGGTCTTAAAGAAGTCAAAGCCACATTAAATATGTTTGCCCTAGCTTTGAACAGACGCTAATCAGAGTCTGGCTGGGGGGACTGAGATTTTACAGTTTTCTACAGAGCCAGTGGTACAAAAAAACTTCACACTCAGCTAGTGTTAATTTCGTTGACTAAAACGACGGCAGTAAACAATAACTGTAACGAAATCATCATGCAATATCGTTGACGAAAAGTGACAAGACGAAAATGTAGTTTACTAAATAAAAACTATGCCAAAATCTCTCTTTACTTTCGTTGACGAAAAATGAGGAGACGAAATATTATCAAAGATAACGTTACATCTCTGATAGTCAGTTTTTCTCCCAGCAGTTCCATTTCCGGTGCTGCGGCAGTGCAGCAGCTGTGTGTCTGTGCTGCGCGCGGCAGTAGATTTGAATTACACCGGGCAGCGGCACACTGTGAACTGTCAGGAAGACTCAACTCATGGTCTAACTAACCTTATTTAACCGAAAATAAAATGGCAACAACAGGGCTTGGGAGCAGTGGTCGCACTCGCGTTAACCGAATACCCCCCGTCAGCGCGAGTGAGTGATAAATTGTGCACTCGACGGATAATAATGGATTATGACGGAAATGTTACGATCCTGTCCGTCAAAATGACTGACAACGAAAGAGTCTAAAGCCACCACCGCTTGGGAGAAAGAAACAACGTGATATTTGGGCCCATTTTCGCTACAATGAGGCGGAGAAAAAAAGCGAATGCATTGTTTCATCAGAAGGGAAGCAATGTGGCCATAACACAGCTGGTAAAAACACCACAAACCTGACCAGCAACATTACAATTAAGAGCCACATTTCTATCGGTAATTTGACAGCATATGTCTGGCTTGTTAGAAGTGTGCAAAACAAAACAACAAACTAGAGGAACCGCATGCAAATGCCCAAACCTTTTATGATCTGAAAACAGTATAAATCACTAGTACAGAGATATGTTATGTGTGTGAAACAATAACATATCAATGTAGGATCCTTAGTTTAGTATGACCAACCTGGAAGAGGCGTGTGAAAATGTCAAACTCAAAGACAGAGATGTAGTCGTTGCAGGTGAGGTCGATGGTGGATTTGAGGGCCATGGCCTCCAGACCTGAGCTGATGGGATGTACTTCATGAAGGCACTGACGGAAGACCTTCCAAGGCACTATTGTCCTACAAAAAAAGTATCAAATCATCATCATAAATCATACCTCGTTAAAGTAAATCTATACCTTGTTAAAGTCAATATTTTGGTCCAGCTTATGACATTATGGTCAAAATGTAGTATTACTGTTACTGGGGAAAATAGTAACAGGCTGGACGTGTTATGCTAAACTTTGGTATTGCTACTTGTGTGACGATAATCAAGCTAGCACTTGGGGAAGTAAAACAGAAAAATATATTTGATACATTAAATATTAATAATATTAAAGATGAACAATAGTTTACCAAAAATTATCAGTTTCCATTAAGAATAAGCATAACAGGGTGGACTTAAATGGACTCTACTTATATAGTGCTTTATCAGGTCTTTACGAACCATCAACGCACTACATACTACGAGTCATTCACCCTTTCACACCTCATTCATGCAGAGCAGTGCCAAATGCTCTAGGGTTGGCCATCGGGGGTAACTCCGGGTTCAGTATCTTGCCCAAGGACACATCCACATGTTGATTGCAGGTACTGGAGGAATGGCCCTTTTGCCAAATGTTCAATTACCAAATGGAGAATATGGTGACTGAAGAGCAGCCTCAATTATCAAACATGCTACTTTGTGACATAGTTAAAAGTTATTGCAGCAACAATTTAATACTCAAATGCCTGATTCTGTGCGGGAACACAGAGAAAAATAACTAGGAAAAGACATTGGCAGAGAGATTAATTTATCTGTAGGCATAAATGTGGCTTTGCAGCAAATACAGAAAAGTGTGTTTGCATTAAAGCGGAAACCTCTACAGAAGCCAACAAGGGACGTCTCGCTAGTCACAATCTGTGTTTGAGTGCAAAGCTTTTTAATATAGCCATCATTCAAGAACACTCCAGTGTGGACACTTGTCATGTCTATGACATCATGACAGTGGAGTTGGTCTTCACCTAACAACTGAAGCAATTGAGGCATTCGGTACTGACCATTTGCAATTCATGGAAATCAACAGTACATAGTGTAATGAAACTTTTGGAGCAAGGACTCGGAACACAAGTAGAACTCTGGAGAGCTCCAACTGATGGCAGGCACACACTGAAGATTAGTGGAAGTTACAGCCAGATAATTGACCAAGACATTTGCTGCAGCAACAAAGTGATAAAGCTCCTGCCCAACCTACTCTGAGTTTCTCTTGCTCACTCCTCAATATTTACAGGGTTCTTACACCTTTTCCAAAGTCAAATTCAAGCATTTTCAAGGTGCATTTTCAAGCTTTTCAAGCATCTTACTGCTGTTGTAAATTACATATTTATATACACATACTCAAATGATTATATCCCTACCTCACAATAAATCAGATGTTCTTTATGCTATAAACAACCAAATGTGTGTTTCGTGATAGCCTTCTACACGAGGATGAAAAATTAAAGAAAAGAAAACTAAGTTTAATATTTCAAAATGAGTGATCTGTACGTAGACTAGGCCTCCCATATAACCTGGCTGAGCCAATATAAAACAATCAGCCAAATAACTTTTCAATACATTATTGATTACTATTGTTGAGGTACTTTTAGGTTGGCAGTGAACATAAGTCAGAGGTACATGGTGTACTTTCACTCCTCTACAGTTCAGAGGTACATGGTGTACTTCTACTCCTCTACAGTTCAGAGGTACATGGTGTACTTTTCCTCCACTACATGTATTTAATCTCTTGAGTTACTTCACAGATCTGGATGAATGATGTGAAATCTAATCAAGTGTTAAATCAGACTTTAGTTCCACCTGGAGTAAATCCACCAGCTACCCTGCAGTCTACAAAGTCATTCAAACTAGCTGCACCTTTACCAGCTTTGAGAACACTTTCATGATCAATCATTATAAAACATATCATATATATTATTCTGAAATGGACCAATCTGCACAATGACTACTTTTACTGTTGCTACTTTCACTTTATTGTGATGAGAATACTTTTCTACTTTCACTTGAGGAACATTTTGAATGCAGGACTTTTACTGTAACAGAGTATTCCTACACTCTGGTACTTCTACTTTTACTCAAGAACACGATCTGAGTACTTCTACTTTTACTCAAGTACAAGATCTGAGTACTTCTACTTTTACTCAAGTACAAGATCTGAGTACTTATAATTTCACTACAAGATCTGAGTACTTGTACTTTTACTCAAGTACAATATCTGAGTACTTATTCCACCTCTGGTAGCGTATTAGCCTGAATTGTAGCCACAAAATCACGCAGAGCTGCATAAAAATAGACTCACAATGGTAACAAGTGGAAAATAATATTTACAAATGTGTAAAATGATTTGTAGGTAATTTTGACTACTCAAGACACCTGACTTATACATCTTCAAAGGAAGACTGTTCATTCTACAATTACATGGGATTAAAGCAAAATGTAGTTTTACTTGTATAATACTTCAATTTTATATAAAAGACAGTTTGTTTTCATCTGTTTTCAAATAAACAAAGTATTGGCTTTCAGAATATTAAACTTGTTTCGGCAAATTCAGATGATAAATACAACTTTGAAGCTTTTAACGGCATAATTACAAGCGGAGAACGGACTAATGTAACGTCACAGCAAGCATAACAACAGCCGGTGTTTCTTGTGAGTGTTTCCCCGGTACACAAATACACAAACACACTCGCGAGCTTCTCCCAGACCAGTAATACAAACGAAAATGTGTCTTCGGGTCAATGTGACTGATTTCGATAGAGCAAGTGACATTTGGTTTAGGTACAAACATACTACCAGTAGAAATACATTGCTTTCAAAATGGCTCTGTGTCGAATCAATAGATTATATTTCGTGAGTGCTTCATCCTCTGAGCACCACACGATGGCGACTGTAACGCACATAACATAGGTACGCTCCTCTGAAATGATTGTCCCCTGCAATTATTATTATCCCTCAATCGAGTTCGCTATTCAGCTTGCTAACGTTAGCTTAAACAAACGTAACATGCAACGTTAGCCTAATCTAAAATGCTCTACTACGGCGTACCTTTCATATGGCTCGTCAGCGCAGACTCTCGCATCGTTATTTTTGCAAACTTTGCAGGAGGCTACTCGTGGGCTTGACCCTCGTCTTAGCCATGTATTTGTCTTCTGCTAGCCAACGCTCGTTGAAACTGCAACCTCCCGGCACACAGTCATCTATCACTCATCAGAATACCCAGGTCACACGTAACACAAACACTTGCAGGTCGCGCGCATAGCGCGGGAAGGCCGCAGCGGAGCTGTTTTATGTAGAAGCGAAGCAATTCTTTTCGTTTAATCTAAAAGGCGAACTATTCAGTCAGACAGAAATGTATTGTAAAAGTAAAGCATTTACATTTTCAAGCACTTTATCTCAATTTCAAGCACCATTCCCAAAATTCAAGCACTTTCCCAACCTTGAAAACACCACGTCAAATTTCAAGCATTTTCAAGGATTTCAAGCACCCGTACGAACCCTGTATTTAACTATTCCTAAGAGAATAATCAACACTCTATAACCAGTCAAAGCAGCTCTGCTCCTAGCAGGAAGGGATTTGCAGGGCCTCAACCTGATGAGATGGACTCTGGATGTCCTTACTGCTCTCTGACACTGTGTGTCTGCTTGGTCCTGTTATTATCTGAAGGAGATATTGTTTTGATGTTATGGGCAAACCAAATCAACTATCATGGTCATACCAAAACACGGCTGTGAGGAAAGAATGTTAAAGCTATAAGGCCGTTTGTCAACAGGAGACAGGGGAGGAGAGGAGAGGCAATGTTTATTATAATAATAATAATAATAATAATAATAATAATAATGGGTTTAATTTATAATGCACTTCATATCTGAGTTCAGATCCCAAGCTAGTGAAGATGAGGAGCACGTTCAGCCACAGACTCATCGCTCCAAAGCAGCGCACCAAGCGCCTCGGACAGTCCTTTGTGCCCGTAGCCATCAGGCTGCACAACAAGGGGGCAATAATGTAACAAAATAAATACTGTCTGCACAACCCACAGTAATACATTATATTTTACTATTATTATTATTATTATTAGTAGATAAATATATTTAGATATGTATATATATATATATGTCATATGTACAGATCCTACTTTTCACTTGTCACTTTAACTTTTAGTACCTCATAGCTCGGATGACGAAATGTTTATATATGCTCGCAGTTATCTTGCCATTACCATTTTGCTTTTTTATTATTGATCCTATTTCTATTTTTGACCTGTGTGAATCTGTACTGTCCTGTTTTTGTTTTTTCACGCTTACCCTGTTGCTGCTTCCTACTGCTGAATTTCCCCACGGGGATTAATAAAGGTCCATCTAATCTAATCTAGTAAGCACAATAAGGCATTTCAATGCACACTTGTGTTTGAAGTCCCAGTGGTATGGAAGTGGTAATATCCTGGAAATAAAAAAAGAGAAACGTCTCCACTCACAGCTTCTCCTTGTCTTTCTAAATGAAATATTGATTAACCAATAAAGGCTGCAAAGGAGACGCCTGGATGAGTTGAAGCTTACCTTTCTCCAAAGAAATTCCTCCAGAAGTCCGCAGCATCAGCTTTGGTGATCCGGAACGTGTCCCCCTGGAACTGTCCTCCAGGGAAGATGGCTTTTATTTCAGCCAGCATGTGGCTGAAGATCAGAGACAGCTTGGTCAGGTTCCTCCTGCAGAAGAGCAGGCCACAAGAGAGAAATAGTTATATCTAACAGATTGCACATTTTGTTAAGTGCAGATTTACCGAAAATGGTCTATTCTCTGAGACTATCCCAATATACAATACATCAACTTAGAGGAATGATTTACATAAGCAAATATAAATAAACTGTATCCATATTACAACATGTCTCAAAGCCTGGAAAATAAGTAACAAAAAAGGCCTTTGTAAGGTGTTGTATATCCAGGCTTTCCCACACATAGACTATACTTGGGCGGGCCGCCCATGTATATTAACGGCCGCCCAAGTATATTTCGCGACCATTTTATGTTTGTTTTTTTGTATTCGTCTATAACCACGACGCCATCTGCGATCGATTAACTTGTGGACAATGATCCCTCGCTCTAAGCCTCCTGTACCCAGTCCCGGACTGGCCATCGAGAGGACCGGGGGGTTTCCCGATGGCCTGGCCTGTTAAGTGGCCTGCCTCACACAGGGTGACTGGCTGTCTACATGATGTGGCCTGCCGACATGGCCACTGTCATACAGATCATAAATCAAAGCCCTTGATTGGTCTCTGTGTGTCATTCAAGCTCGGCATAACCTCAGCTCAGGTGAGCTAAAGGACTCTGAGCGTTTAGATAGTTAACCTAGTCTAAGTTCTCAGTGGGTCTCAAACGGTTTGGTCAACATTTATGTAAACACATATTTCCATTTGAGGGGGGAGTGATTAGTGAAATATGCATGAATAAAAAATTAAAAGTTAACTAGGTGAAAAAAGGTAAGATAAACTTTTAAAACTTGTTGAGAGCTAAAACTAGTCTTTGCTGCTGCCTCAAAGAGGAGTAGGGGGGAGAGGAGGGAGACCGGAGAGGCTGATTCAGGACCACAGACACACTCACAACTATAAATGAACCAAAAAAATAAATAAACAAGTTTCAGTGTTTTTTCATATTGGAAATGGTATGTTATTGATTATGGCAATGTTCTTGTGATTTTTATGATTATTTAAATGTATACAGTTCTGTTTCATATTGGTGTTTCCATAGATCTAGTCTCTTTATTGCACCCTCAAAATGCACCAGATTGATGCATTTAACTCCAAAATTAAAACCGGGGGGTCCGGGGGAGCATGAGGATTTGAGGTCCTTAGAATCACATTGATAGGTTCCTAAATACATTTATCATTTTTTTTTAAATAGTAACCAACAGAAAGGTTAATGTTAGTTCATTAACCTTACATTACATTATTCATGTAATGTTGTTGCACGTCACCTCAACCCGCTACCACCATCCAGGCCCGGTTCTACGGGGGTGCATAAGGGTGCATTGCACCCTCAGTTGAGTCGTTATGCACCCTCATTTGAAAAAAAGAAAAAGTGAAAAATATTACATATATAATAATAATAATAATAGTAGTAAGAATAATAAGAAGAATAATTTAGTTGAAATAAAATAAATTGTAATTGTGGTTAAATAACATTGTGTGCTGCATTTATTTGGTCAATTTAAACGGTAAGTAACGTTATTATGTCAGGTGCGCGTGACCTGTGCCGCTGCGTGTTCGTCATCTGCAAGGTGCTTACACAGCAGTCAATGATGGACATCAGAAAATTGTTAAAACAACCAGCCCTTATCGCCAGCAGTAACACTGCATCTACTGCAGGTAATAACAGTTCAGATCATGGGGACATTACGTTACCCGCGGCCACTGTCGAGGACACTAACGTCCTCCCGCCCGACTCGTCGGCTTTGCCCGCCTCGCCCACGGAGACGGAGCAGCCACAGCCGTCTTCGTTGCCCCAAACACCGCCACCCCTCAGCGGCCCGCAAGTGCCAGAGGACCTCGGCAAAACAGAGCCTGCCAAGGTATATTTAAACAAGTACCCAACTCGCCTGTACAGTGGGGTAAGGCGCTCATTTTACAGCTCATGGTTTCAAAACAGAGATTGGCTCGAATATTCATGTAAAAAAGATGCCATCTTCTGCTATGCATGTAGACATTTCGGTTCAAGTAAGTCAGATGCCTTCACCACAACTGGCTACAACAACTGGTGCCATGCTCTTATAGGCTACGTGATAAGGGACTGGGAAGGCATGAATCAAGCAAAGAGCACATAGATCCATAGATCTCTTCATGTTGCTCTCAAAGTGCACCAGATTGATGCTTTGAACTTCAATATTTAAAAATAAATCTTCCCGGGGGAGCATTCCCCCGGACCCCCCTGGAGGAGGTGAGGACCCCCCTAGAGGAGGTGAGGACCCCCCTAGAGGGTGTTAGGTTCACTCCCCACTTATAAAAATAGCACTTTACCACTGCACCCACTCTAATCTCAGATGCACCTCGAGTCACTTTGTTCTGGAACCGGGCCTGCCACCCCCCCCCCCCCCCCCCCAAGTATATTTCAGATGTGTGGGAAACACTGATATCACATCAGTCACATGCAACTGTCTTGTGGTGACTGTTATATCCCTAAAATGTGTAGTAAATGACACATGATCTCATAACATTATTACTACTCTACATGTTCTTTATGTCTCTTGGTTTATATCTGCTGCAATGTGTGGAATTCCTCCAGAGTTCTTATATTCAGGGGAGATTTTATATAATATTAAGCATCTCCTGGCGCCACACAGTTGATACTTTATTCTCCAGTTAAGGTTATGTTTTTACATTCAAGTATTAGCAACAATAAAGAGTGCTGTGTTTGTAATGTTATGATATTTAATAAGTTAAAACAATGGCTGGTGAGTTGAACCTGCTGAAGGTACGGTGGCCGGGAGGTGCAAACGCGGAACAACGGCCAAAAACGCATACATAAGCAGGAAACAGCTGCAAATAATGAAATGAAAAACAAACAAATCCTGAAAACAAACGCAACAGAAAAACGCTGCAAATATAAAAACACATACAAACCCCAAAACACATACAACCCCTTTAGATAGAGCACCACAGTGTTTAGTTGGTTGGACAAAGTGTATTGTACTATAAATGAAGTGTGTGCCATTTGGTGCAAAAGTTAGGTTTTGGTAAGTGTTTATGTAATTTTGGGTGCAGCACTTCATTTTGCAAGAAAAATTAGGTGTTTTGCACTTTGGATGTGTGGTTTTGAGAATTGTGTTAAGTGTTTTGAGAAAATGAGCCCTGTTGTTAAAAAATGTGTTTTAGCAATTGAAAAAAACTGTAAGAGGCAGAAGGGTTGTTTTGAGTAGATTTTGAATCTCGAAATATCGTGCGACTACCTAAAAGTGCTAAATTGCAACCTAACTGAAGTGATTCAACTTTGACATTAAGTTTAGAAAACCTTAAATTCGCAACATTTATGTTTTACCCTCTTCACTGTAAGTACAGCACCAATATGTAGTGTTTACTCTGAACACCATGAACACAAAGATAGATCAAACAATCAACTGGGCCACTATTTCAAACAGAGAACAAATATATGGACAGGATGTAATGTGCATGGGGATTGAGCTCTGCACAACATTTACTTATCTTACTTTACCCCAGTGTTTCTCAAAGTGGGGGTGCCCCCCACTTTGAGAAACTTTAAAACACTGGGGTAAAGTGCACTGGGGTAAAGTGCCGCCCCACCTGGGGGGCACAGAGGCATATCAGGGGGGGGCGCGAGAGACCAGGAGGAAACATTTTTATGAAAATAAAATAAAGAAAAAAATGATGACGTCGGCATGACCGGCGGAACACTTAACTGTTGTGTTGTGTAGTTACACTTAGAAACCTATGAGGGTGCTGTAGGACACAGGTGTGTAATGTACATGATGAGGATGGAAGGTCAAGCCTGCAAACCCGTTTTGAAGAAATGTGCAGTGCAAAACAGGCTCATTGCAGCCACTAATGCTGTGATAAGACACACTTTTTTTCCAAATATCAGCATTTTCTTTCTTTTCCTTTTTTTGCAGAGATTGCAAAGTATTATAAGTTATTGTTCTAGCAAAGGGATTGGACAATTGTATTATTTATGAGCACACAGACTTATGGAGCATTGTTTTATTATCACTGTTCTAGCAAAGTAATTTTTTTTTTTTTTTTGCTCATGTTCATATTGATGTATTTTAATAAATGTTAACTTTGCCCATTATGTGATTATTTGTGTTGGGGGGGCCCGACTTTTTTTTTCCTCCAAACTTTAATGGATGAAAAGCTTTAAAGAACAGGATTCACATATACTTTCTCATTACTATACAGCACTTCAACATCTCTCATACAACTCACTGCTCCATGTGTTCACAAAAAAGTTCATTATGCATTCAGAACATTGTTAAAGAGAAAATTATGCAAGCAGTGACACAAAGAAAATGTTGTGATAATCGTAAAAAAATGATTGGGGAAAGTGAAGTTATATTTTGACTTAAAGTTGTCAGATAATTATGGGCTCAGAACAGTCTCATAATACACACATGCACACAGAAGGATTCGCACTTGTATTTCATGATCCTCAAAAGGATACACACTTGTATTTCCGGATCCACACAGTTTGCGCTGTCCGGAGCTGACAGGTCCATGGAGCCTGCCTGCAGGCGCTAATCTCAGGACACCTCCACTCTCAGTACAGCGCCACTTTCCGAACAGGAAATGCACGCAAATACAAGCTTTTATATTATTAAGGTACAGCCAAGCGGTAAACTCTGGGGAAGAGCCGGGACGCCAATACGGAAGTGCCACAAACTGCAGTTAATATATTGGCCGATTGGCGATGACTGCAGAAAGGAGCAATTTGTCTACCCCCTGGATGCAATAAATATTATTATGGATATAGTTAGATTCCACCTTCATGATTATGAATCTGTGAGTGAATTGTTTTCTAATGCAACCCTTTTATTTATATTAGGTCTTAAAGTTTTTGCATAATTAGGGCGTGGTCACTTTGATGGACAGATACGTGCCTCACTGTCAGCTAACAGCAACTTGTCCACTCTGCTAGGCTACAACCATAGAGGCTACAACGTTAGTTAGTTGTAGTTACTGTACTTGACCCTTTAGCCGTGTTCGTGGTGATTGTGCCTTTTAGGGAATATTATTACAAATACCAGACAATTAAAATGTTGTGCTGTGCGCTTGAATGTACTAACAGAACTTCCAAGAAGTCTACTCTCAGCTTTTTTCGGTGAGTAAAATGAAAATATTATACATGTTAACCCTGTTAGCAGGTGTTTGTGTGCTTGTTAGCTTAGCTTGTTATGTAGCTTATTAGCCAGCTAAGGACGAAACCCTTTATACATGTGTATATATATATATATATATATATATATATATATATATATATATATATATATATATATATATATATATATATATATATATATATATACAGTTTAGTTTATGATTCAAGACTTTTATAGTATATGGCTATGACGCCCATAATGCTAAACGGGAGCAAATGTTAAAAGGGTACCCAATTATCCCAGTGGTGGCCGCTGGAGTCCACAACGGAGCCGCAGGGGGCTAGCTCGCTAGCACGTCCCGGCGGCCGTAGCTAGCCCCCTGCGGCTCTGTTAGCTTCGGCCGGCGGAGGAGTCCGGCGTTATAACTGGAGATCAAGGAATGCAGTGAAACGCGGACTTGGTTCGCCTGCAGCCTTCTGTAGTATTAGCTAAATAAATGATGTTGAACAAGGCTTATTAAATTGAACATCGCCACAATTGTTCTGCTATGTATCGGTACTTATTTTATTAACGTGAGAATGACAAGCATTAAGAATAACAACAAATAGCTAATTATCTTGCAGATTGTCTCATTTGATTATGAATGTAACGTTTATATAGTGGAACTACACTGTTTTATCAAAACCAAAGTGCCACACAGTAACTTGGTATGCATGTATTTCATGTTAGCTTAGCTTCTTAGCCTGAGCTAGCTCTGTTTACTTCCAGCTCAGAGGCAGCAGGTCCCGCCTCGGGTCCACCTCTTTGCCCTTATTTGGAGCAGGCGGGATTAGACTCTGACGTCGCTGTCAAGCCGTTAGTGGCCGACTCCGCCTACTAAGGGCTTCTCTGCAACTCTGCAAAATCCCATGGGTGACGTCACGGACACTACGTCCATTTATATATACAGTCTATGGGTACAGCGCCACTTTCCGTGGGTGCTAGACAGTGCACTGTCAACGGGGAGAGCCTCGCTGCGGGGAAACGGTGGACCTCTGTCGCCTGTCAAAGCAACTTCAGATGGCCAGTCCGCCACTGCCGGTACCGAAGTGGGCCGATCGGAGTGGCCCGACCGGCCCACTTCGGTACGTCCCGATGGCCAGTCCGCCACTGCTTCGGCATACAGTATAAGTGTTGCACGGCCAGATACGGCTCGAGAAGCTGACTCAGATGCATGAGGCGAGTAAACACAGCTGACAGCCGGCATGAAACTCGAGCGATTATTCGCATCGCGTCCGGTGTGAATGCACCATTATTATAAGTATTATATCATTTAATTTTATAATTACAAAATAAAACCGCCACTCTCAGTACAGTGCCACTTTCCGAACAGGTAATGCACGCAAATAAAATATTTTAGATTATTATTAATAATAACATATATATATATATATATATATATATATATATATATATATATATATATAACTAACTAAAATATGTTTTTGTTTATATATATATATATATATATATATAAATAAAAACATATTTTAGTTACACCCGCTATTGATTAATTTTGACAAGATTGGACCTTGATACCATCCACATAGCTAAAGTGAAATAATATAAATCGAAAACATTAAAGGTGGGGTAGGTAAGTTTGAGAAACCGGCTCGAGATACACTTGTTGTTATATTCCATGGAATGCTCTTAACATCCCGATAGCAATGAATATCTGAAGTACTTTGACAAAAAATCCATTAAAAAATTTTTTATCTCTGGAAGCCGTAGTACTGTAAAAAGCACGACCAATCATTTTAGCCGGCCCGGCTAAAATAACTGGATGGCCTACCTGCCTGTCAGCCTTCCATCTGTCCACAAACTTATCTCGTGCCCTCATTGGTCCTGTGCGCATTAGTGTGTGTTGGAGGAGGGGCTCTGTGAGGAAGTCTGAAGCAGGGGTAGACATTAAGGGTAAAATGCCACTGGCCCTCCGGGCCGGTGGACTTGCATTATCAATGGCCCCACCATTGTAACCACTGGCCCGGAGCATTCGTCCAAAAAAAATCGACTAATAATGAAGAAAATTAACGTTGCAATAGTAATTTATGCACTAACTACATTACTACTTGTATTACAACATTTGAATCATCAGTTCTTCCTCATTTTCCTCAATTGTTCATATTTGGTTTATTAAAATAATGATATTGTGGTCATTGTTAAAAAATGTCTGCTATTATTATGAGTATTATGATTTGTATAATGCACTTTCTGCCTTCCTGTCATTATGAGTTAGACATGTAATGGCTATGTAATAGATTAGAACCTTCATTATCCTAAACTGCTGGGACATTTCCCCAATACCTTTTATATTGTCTACTCTTCACTTACTTGTCAGCATAGGTCGGCATTGATGTACAGAGCCGACAGAAGACCTTGTTTATATTGGCATCATATTGAGAGGTGCAGCCAGTGACGTGTCCTAAAACCAGGAAGTAAGCTGCTGGTTCCCTCGACAAAAAGCAATGGGATTTCTCCACAGGGTTTTGGAAAATAGCTGGAAATAAGGTCTGTGGAAAAGAAACCCGTTTGATAAATGCACGTTTTGTTCAGCAGGATAATCTCCACATGTCTACCCTACTTTTATAATTTTATAATCATAAATCTAATCGATAGATTATAAAAGGGTTTTAGGACGCGTCACTGCACCACTAGAAGCCAACTCCATCGATCAAGCTGGCTGAAACGTTCTCTCCCTCTTCTTCTCATACTCCCTGTCACTCTCCTTTAACTCCTCCGGTGACTTTCTTTCATTTGAAGAGAGTTTTTTGCCCGGCGCTTGGCCGGTTACTAGTGATGGCAGTTTGACACTGAAGCTTCGAACGGAGCTTCAACCCTGGACTTCCTATTCCATAGAAGCAGTGCTTCGAAGCTTGCTTCAAATCACGTGACATATGACGTCCGAAGCAGCAACTGCTTCAAATCACGTGACATGTGACGTCCGAAGCAGCAACTGCTTCAAATCACGTGACATGTGACGTCCGAAGCAAAGATAGGTCGTTCTGGCTCGGGAAACACTTCGAAATGTGGAGAAGATCTGAACAAAAAGACAATTATCAGTAATATAAAAACAGTTCAATATTTTAAGGAAAAGATAGCCTAGTGGGTAGAGCCGGCGGCCCGAATGCGGCGATGTCCTCCTCGCTGGTTCAAAGCCCGGAATGGATGTATTTTAATCATTGCTTTTCAACTTTAATAACTGATAAAAGGCCCTCTCCTCCCAAAAAAATGTCCAGCACTCTCTAGTCTCTTCTCAATAACCCAATACACACAATTATCAATCTTTAATTGCAAATAGAACATGATATTCAGTCTTAGTGTGTGTGTGCATCGAATATTTTTCAAGGCAAAGATAGTTAAACCCACTGCAGCCTTGCACTTCGTCAGGAGAGGTCGCTGTAACTGAAGCTTTGAGAAATTGACCTATTTCCGACACAATTGTCCAAGTGGTTCGATGCTTCATTCAAAGCTTCATTTTGCCATCACTATTATTAAAAACATTTTGGCGAATGGTTAGGTGGTGCGATAGTCTGTGTTGAAGGAGCACGCTCCCGCTCACGGGAGCCTGCTCGCGCTGCGCTCCGCAGCAAACAGCTGTTTGCTTTTCACCCAACAACGACAAGCGACTCACGAAACGCTATGTTGTAGCGTTAATAAACTAAACAATTTAACTAAATTGCTAGTCAAAATACCAATACCACAGGAAAATATTTTTTTTAAACAATATATTTAGTGGCCCGAGCGGGCAAGTGGAAAGTACGTTATGCTGGCCCGGGGTGTCTAAATAGTGCTTCCGGGCCAGCGGGCCATTTATAATGTCGAGCCCTGCTGAAGGAAGGGGCAGATTTTTTCCGGTTGTGTATTTTCAAATTCTAACGCACTCGAGCTGGTTTCTCCAAAATTACCTACCCCACCTTTAAGCCTCTTTGATTTAATAATCGGAGCTGAAACCTCTCTGCCATCTAATATAACACACACTTCCTTATTTATCTTTGAATAATAATGCCGTAAAAATAAAGACGACTATACTACGGTCCTGAGATTAGCGCCTGGAGGCAGGCTCTATGGACCTGTCAGCTCCGGACAGCGCAAAATGTGTACATGAAGCGCTACGTCATGAACGCAAGAAATCTACCCTCGTGGGGGCTCGCTCATGTGATTGGCTTAGAATGAAGGAGACATCTGATTGGCTATAGATAGAACAAATTACAAGTACGAATCGGCTGACCATCAGGGGAGTCTCAAAAAACCCACACACGAATGCACAGCGATCCGTGCACAGAAAGCAGTTTGTGTTTGCAGGTGCAGAGGTTTTAAACGGAAAACAAATATGTGAGGATCAAAAATACATATGTAAAACTTTTTTCTGTATTTGGATTTTGGGCATTTGTGTGCATTGAAAAACACAAGTGTGGATCCGGAAATACAAGTGTGAATCATTTTGAGGATCATGAAATACAAGTGTGAATTCTTCTGTGTGCATGTGTGTATTATGAGACTGTTCTGAGCCCATAGATAATCGACTATCCCAGTGATACAGTAACATGCCATTTTTTAAATGCTATGATAAAGCATACAATAAAAGCAAGTGCTGCAGCTGAGGCTGCTTTACACAGATAACCAAAATTGAATGTAACATTTACTTTCTGCTAAATATGCCCCTGCTCTCTAATCTCCCTCTGACTCTCCTCTCTTCTTCTTTTCCATCTCCACCTCCCACTCTCTATTTAATCTGAGTCACTCAGGGCCATGTCTAACACATCTCCATCATAGTGGGAGGATGGAACAAAAGAACACATGCCACAAACCCAAATCTGTGTATTATGCTGTAGCGTGCAAATTACTGTGGTTTCCTTCCTGTAACCCTGGTGAAACCACTCACCTAGGATCATCATCAACATCGGGGCGTGGTTTGCAATCCGCCCAGCCAATCAGAAATATAGCTCTTTTCTCACAAAAGAGCCGCTCGAAAGTCCCTGCTCTCTAGCAGGGACTTTCGAGGGGGTAAAAAGGTTCTCATGAACTAATTTTAATACCGACTCTTTTTGGTGTGAACGCGATAAAAGAGTTCTCATGAACTAAGTTCGCATGAACCTTTGTGGGAAAAGTAGCGCAGTATGAATGCGCCTAATGTGACCCAATTACTCTGAATGCTGCGACGCAGCACCTAAGATTACTTCCAAAAAGTTGTTCACGTTCTCAATTTTTTACGTTTAATGTTATATTCGTTCGGTACACACGTGTATAACTACATTATACAAACATGGGTTAATGATTAGAGGTAACTGAGTTATTTATTTTGTTAAAGTTTCAGCTATTCTGTTTACAGTTCTGTCATCAGATTATTTAATACGATTAGTTAAAACATTGTTGTTTCTTTTGATGTGAAATATTATTTATTTAATTTAAATTAAAAGCTATGTTAATTTAGTTCAAAATGTGTTTAGTTAATTTAATAATATATGTATTTTTGAATCAAGTATTCATCTTTATTGTCTGCATTGTTAGTTTCCACATGCCTAAAACAACCTCAAGCTAAATCTAAAAGTTGATGGCTAAATAAGAGCGTTTGAGAAATTGTGCAGCTCCGCCCGCCGGACCGGTAAGCGGAGCGAAACACACAAGAGTTAGACCTAACACACTTAGCTATTTTATCTACCTCTGGAACAAGCTATAAATATATTTATTCTTCACTGTCGGGTCACTCATTACTGGATCAGTGAGCTGCATGAGATACTGACAGGCTGTCAGGAGAGGGAGAGAGGGGGGGGAGAGAGGAAAAAAGAGCGCTTCCTCTCATTTCTCCCGTGTTATTCTCCAAAGTGAATGTAAACTTGAATAATGTACATCATTTGAATGTAATAATTAAGTTGATTGTTGTTTGTGGAAGCTCCAGTGAATGAGCCCCATTAACTGAGTTTTAAACATCACTTTAAATGTAAGATTTAAAGTTTAAATCCGCCCACTCGATCGGATCGGTGATCGGTATCGGCCGATACTGATTCCGGTGATCGGCGATCGGCCCCGAAATTGGCGATCGGAGCATCCCTACTTATTAAAAGCAATAAATTGAGATCGGGATTGTTGGAAGAGGAGGAGATATTGATGTCATCGAGCACGATCAAAGGTAAAATTAGAGAATTTAATGCAGTTTTTTCTAAAAGAGCTCAGTCATCCTTTCTAACTTAAAAAAAGATCTGGGAAAAGGACTTAGGGATACAGATAGATGAAACTACTTGGCTGAATATCTGTGAAAGAACACATTTTCCATTCACAAGCAATACAATCAAAGAAGCAAATTTTGAATTTCTCAACACATTTTACCTCACACCCATAAAGATGCATAACAGTACCAAAGAAAACTCTTCCAAAATGTCCGAGATGTAAAGTAAAAGAAGGAACATATACGCATCTGTTTTGGGACTGTGATCTCTTGAAACATTTCTGGGATTCGATTCATGCTCTCACAAAAGCCGTTTTAGACATCAAAATTAGCCTAAATCCATGTTTGTTCCTGTTAAATGACATGCCAAACTATAAACTGAACCCCAAACATTACAGAATACTAATCACAATAACATATTTTGCCAAGAAATGTATACTTTTACTCTGGAAGAATGAACGTCCTCCAACATTTAAACTTTTCATTGATCAGATAACACATTTTTTTACCTCTGGAGAAAATGACATTGGAAAAATATAATCGTGGACATATCTTTCAAGCTCTGTGGTTGCCATGGTTTTCCTATTTGGAAAATATATCTGAGATATGACCAGTGATGGAATGGTGCACTTTTCCTGACGGCCGGAAATACTAGTTGTGTTGTCATTGTCTATATTGTTGCTGTATTGTATAATTAATTGTATAATTATTTGTTTGTTTTACTTTGATGTGGATTTATTTATTTATTATTATTTTTATTCATTTATTTATTTAATTATTATTATTATTATTATTTTTTTTATGTTTATCTTCATGGCTCTGTTGTTTAAGTTATATTGATAAGCATTTTTTTTGCGGGCGGAGGGAGGGAGGGGGGAGTGTAGTGAGTGTACTGTGGTACGGTGATATTACAATATAAATGAAATGGCATCGATTACTGTACACTATAATGAAATAAAAAAGACTTGTAAAAAAAAAAAAGTGAAAAAGGGAAGAATAAAAACTAACAGAGATAAAAAAAGTTCTCTTACCTGTCCTGTGATTGATCCTCATACATCCTCTCCTTTCCCTCTTTAAAAAGCCGGATGGCCCGTTTAGATTTCCTCATAAGGCTATCAATGTAGACTTTGAAGAACTCATTCTCACTGAGCTGTGTGAGTCTCTGGTTCTCTTCATATTTTCCCAGAGTGAGCCGCAGGTGCTGGTAGGCATCAGGTAAGATATCCAGGATATACGGTGGACTGTTTTTCAGCTGGAGTCTGGGATTTTGGCAGAGGCGGACCTGTGGTAAAAAATAAACATGAATTACTGCTTGTTTTATGTTCTTACATGTTTTGTTTAACACATGACACATTTGAAAGGGCACTGCCACCAAGGTGCATCACATGTTTATTGATTGAATCTTATTAACTGAACAAACTCTTACTCTGCTCAAAGGGAAACTCTAAAATGTAACTATGGTAAAATATGTAAAGAGTAAGCTATTATTAGGGATGCTCCGATCGATCGGTCACCGATCGAGATCGGCCGATACTCACTCTCTACCGATTGATCGGTGCTCTCTAAACATGCCGATCGCGAGAGCCGATCGCATGACGTAAAATACATGACACTTTTCTCTGTGCGCGGCAAAACAAGCTCGCCAAAATGGCTTCACCGGTCTGGCATTATTTTAAGGTGTCCGAAAAAGACAGTAAAATAGCGGGATGAAACGTGTGTGAAGCAGAAATCCTGCAGCTCCGCCCGCCGGACCGGTAAGCGGAGTAAAACACACAAGAGTTAGACCTAACACACTTAGCTATTTTATCTACCTCTGGAACAAGCTAAACTAGTTATAAATATATTTATTATTCACTGTCGGGTCACTCATTACTGGATCAGTGAGCTGTATGAGATACTGACAGGCTGTCAGGAGAGGGAGAGAGGGGGAGAGAGAGAGGGAGAGAGGGGAGAGAGAGAGGGAGAGAGGGGGAGAGAGGAAAAGAGAGCGCTTCTGCTCATTTCTCCCGTATTATTCTCCAAAGTGAATGTAAACTTGAATAATGTACATCATTTGAATGTAATAATTAAGTTGATTGTTGTTTGTGGAAGCTCCAGTGAATGAGCCCCATTAACTGAGTTTTAAACATCACTTTAAATGGAAGATTTAAAGTGATGTTTAAATCTTCCATTTTGGCCCCGCCCACTCGATCGGATCGGCGATCGGTATCGGCCGATACTGATTCCGGCGATCGGCCCCAAAATTGGCGATCGGAGCATCCCTAGCTATTATGGAAATTATTTACTAATCTGTAAGACATGTGTTATGATGTCAAATTATATTATTGTGTACCATGCATGGGCGTCGCAGCCATTATATGAGGGTGGGACAAGTCCCCCCCACCTTTTCAAATGATTAGTTTAGACCCCCCCACTTTTACCATGCGGAAAAGTCCGTGAATCGGTCTATCCACTCGCCACACTTTGTAGAGCGCTGTGTCAGTGCTTCATATCAAATCCATTCCACTTGCTTATTGAGAGAATGCCCAAATCAATGAAACTCCGTACCATGTTTTCACTGCTACTTCGTACCAAGGCAGATTCTCACATAGCGCGCATGTTCAAGGAGTGTTGCCATAGTTGGACAGCTCAGATCTGTTGTATGAAGCGATGCCGGTAGCAGAGGTAAGGCACACACATCAAATGTTCAGGACATTGTTAATACATCGAAAATCAAAGCTGACGATCTCTTGGTTTAATATGTTTTCTCCCCCAGACAACATGGACATAAGAACATTGTTTTCAAAGAAGAGAAAAGTAAGTCTTCAGCTGGTAGCAGTTAATCAGTTAACAGTGATGGCGGCGGCAGCGTCTCACTTCTGGAGAGGAGTTTCGTCTTTATGTCACGATAGAGAGATAAATACTGAATAGTTTAGATGAGAAAAAGCATCGAAATGTCAGGTTACTAGTATTTATCATGTAAACAGGGAACATGAAAAACCCGATCTCTATGTGCTCATGTAAACACCATATCCCCAATATGATCATAACCGGGATAATACTATAAACGGCTTACTGATGTCCATGTAGACGCAGTCAGTGTGTTTTACTGGAGCCTCAGTTTGATAAGAGATTCTTTTCTGAGTTATGTAAGGTACTCTCTCTCAAAATGGTAATGTGCATTATGTTTTAATTATACTTCTTATCATTCAGAAGCTTTTTGTGTGTGTTTATGTTTTACTGAGTGCTTATAGGCCATTTCCATCCCAGTATTCAGTTAACTATTTATTTTCTGTGCACATTACATAGACTCGCTAATATTCTACCTACTGCTTGGGACTTTGAGTCTTCAAAATGTCCAATGTCACAGACTGGGACTTACTTTAGAGTCAGTTGTATTTACATTCAGTATGACTTGTTATGATTCAATGTGAAAGAGTATACTGCTGAGTCAGAGGCCGAATACAGGGACAGTGGAGAGAGGTCCATTGTTGAGGTGAGTGATGAAAGGGAAATTACAGTTTAGAGTAAATTGTGATGTGGACTCTCATCCCAGAATTTTAAGGAAATCAGTGGGGATATTGAACAGGAAACATTTCAGTCAAGGGGCATCATATGACCAATATAGACAGAAGAGCAACATTTATTTGAACATTGAAGTCAATGATACCATTCCTAGGTGAACTTAACATCTGTATGTCAGATCAGTCTCAATATTAATAAATGCTCACAGTAGGATTCACAAATGTATTTTGCGATTTATATATAAATGACTCTCCACAACAATATCTCTCAATGCACTCACAAATATTTATTGTTGTATATAAATGTACAAAAAAATGGGCATTTAAACTGCTTTTCTTGTGAACCTCTGCATTTGTGTTTTGTTTTTTTGAGACTTGCCTGACGGAAATGACAAATGCATATTTTTTTAACAGGAAACTATGGAAGTTATAACTAATTGTGGTTTTCTTTTACATTACTTAAAACAAGAAATATTTATATGTCAGAAATATGCCTATATTTGTGAAACTTTTTTTATCTGTGGATTTTTTTACATTTATATGCAACAATAAATATTTTTGTGTGCATTGAAAAATATTTTTGTGGAGAGAGTCATTTATATATAAATCCCGAAATACATTTGTGAATCCTTGTGTGCATTTATTAATATTGAGACTGATCTGACTCCATACATCCTAGGCTATGCTCACTTTCAAACTGTAAATCCACAATGCTAGTCAAAAGCTCCTGTAGCAGAAATCTGTTAGTGCTCTAGCCAAATTTAAGGAAGAGATTCCACCAATACTTAACTCGATAGCATGTCTGCATGTAGGGGAGGAAATGTTTACAAAATATACACCACTCCAAATTGATCATGTTGTTGATAGTGCTACAGATGCGCTGCGAATAAAATTAGACTCTGTTGCTCCTTTGAAAAAGAAGAAAATAAAACAACATAGATTAGCTCAATGGCATAATGCCGAAACTCGCAAAATAAAGCAAAGGTCGAGACAACTTGAAAGGATATGGCGTTCCACTAAACTTGAAGAATCTCGTTTAATTTGGCATATTACGCTCAATGAATATAAGAAAGCACTGCATAAAGCGAGAGCAGCCTACTACTCTTCATTAATAGATGAGAATAAGAATAATGCAAGATTTCTTTTCAGCCATGTAACCAGGCTGACCGAGAGCCATAGCTCGATTGAGCCTTCTATTCCCATAGCACTCAGTAGCAATGATTTTATGTGCTTTTTAAACGATAAAATGGTTACTCTTAGAAACCAAAATTAATGACCTCTTGCCTTTGACCAGTATAGTGTTATAAACAGCTCCCGGAAACCTAAGTTCTAATATTACACTAGATAGTAAACTAGAATGCTTTTCAGCCATAAACCTTGAACAATTAAATTCAATGATTTTTTCTTCTAAACCATCAACGTGTATCTTAGACCCGATTCCAACTAAGCTGTTAAAAGAAGTGTTTCCATTAATTAGCACTTCTTTATTAAATATTATGAATATGTCTTTATTATCAGGCTATGTTCCACAATCATTTAAAGTTGCAGTGATAAAACCGCTTCTTAAAAAGCACAACCTAGATCCAAAGGTTTTAGCCAATTATAGACCTATTTCTAATCTCCCATTCCCCTCAAAGATTCTTGAGAAAGCGGTCGCACAACAGTTGTGTGATTACTTAAAAAACAATGATTTATTTGAAGATTTTCAGTCTGGCTTTAGAACACATCATAGCACAGAGACAGCTCTGGTTAAAGTCACAAATTACATTCTAATAGCCTCAGACAAGGGACTTGTCTCTATTCTTGTTTTGCTCGATCTCAGTGGTGCATTTGATACTATCGACCATGATATCCTATTGCAAAGACTAGAGCACTTAGTTGGCATACAGGGAACTGCTTTAGGCTGGTTTAGGTCCTATCTATCTGAACGCTCTCAGTTTGTACGTGTCAACGATGAATCTTCCATGCAAACCAAAGTTAGCCATGGAGTGCCACAGGGCTCAGTGCTTGGACCCATTTTGTTCACACTATATATGCTTTCGCTAGGCAATATT
This sequence comes from Harpagifer antarcticus, assembly GCA_902827135.1. Taxonomy (NCBI): domain Eukaryota; kingdom Metazoa; phylum Chordata; class Actinopteri; order Perciformes; family Harpagiferidae; genus Harpagifer; species Harpagifer antarcticus. Next base: position 313,964 of record CADEHL010001240.1, read on the forward strand.
ATAAGGAATCATTCTGTAAATTTCCACTGTTATGCGGATGATACTCAACTATATTTATCCATCAAGCCTGATGAAATCAATCACCTAAATAAAATTCAAGACTGCCTCAAGGACTTAAAAACATGGATGACCTTACATTTTTTTATGTTAAACACGACCAAAACTGAAGTTATTGTACTCGGCCCAAAGAATCTACGAAACAAACTATCTAAAGATATACTAGTTATGGATGGCATTAATTTGGCCTCCAGTGAGACTGTAAGGAATCTTGGTGTTATATTTGATCAGGATTTATCCTTTAACGCCCACATAAAATCAATCTCAAGGACCGCCTACTTCCATCGACGCAACATTGCCAAAATTAGGCATATCTTGCCTCAAAACGATGCAGAGAAACTAGTCCATGCATTTGTTACTTCAAGGCTGGATTATTGTAACTCCTTATTATCAGGGTGTACCAAGAAGTCAGTCAAGTCGCTTCAGCTGATTCAAAATGCTGCAGCTCGTGTACTAACCAGAGTTAGGAAAAGGGACCACATTACTCCTGTTCTGGCTGCCTTACACTGGCTCCCTATAGAACACAGGATAGAATTTAAAATTCTTCTTCTGTTCAAAAAGAGGTAACCACAAAGCGATATTTAACTGAAAACACTAGGGAAATGTTTACTCAGAATTTTTCTTCCACACTTGCCCCTGCTAACATCTCAGTAAATGAGCTAGTAGATCATTTTAATTCAAAAATTAAAAATATTATAGATGCCATTGCTCCAACTAAGGTAAAAGAAGTGACTGGCAAGAAAATATCTCCATGGAGAAAAGCCATGACCGTGAGAGCAGAAAAAAGAGAGTGTCGAAAAGCTGAACGCAGGTGGCGAAAAACAAATCTCCAGGTTCACTTTGAAATCTATAAAGAGAGACTTGGCCTTTATACACTGAACAAAAATATAAATGCAACACTTTTGTTTTTGCTCCCATTTTTCATGAGATGAACTCAAAGATCTAAAACATTTTCTATATACACAAAATAACCATTTCTCTCAAATATCGTTCACAAATCTGAAAAAATCTGTGATAGTGAGCACTTCTCCTTTGCCGAGATAATCCATCCCACCTCACAGGTGTGGCATATCAAGATGCTGATTAGACAGCATGATTATTGCACAGCTGTGCCTTAGGCTGGCCACAGTAAAAGGCCACTCTGAAATGTTCAGTTTTATCACACAGCACAATGCTACAGATGTCGCAAGTTTTGAGGGAGCGTGCAATTGGCATGCTGACAGCAGGAATGTCCACCAGAGCTGTTGCCCGTGAATTGAATGTTCATTTCTCTACCATAAGCCGTCTCCAAAGGCGTTTCAGAGAATTTGGCAGTACATCCAACCGGCCTCACAACCGCAGACCACGTGTAACCACACCAGCCCAGGACCTCCACATCCAGCATGTTCACCTCCAAGATCGTCTGAGACCAGCCACTCGGACAGCTGCTGCAACAATCGATTTGCATAACCAAAGAATTTCTGCACAAACTGTCAGAAACCGTCTCAGGGAAGCTCATCTGCATGCTCGTCGTCCTCATCGGGGTCTCGACCTGACTCCGGTTCGTCGACGTAACCGACTTGAGTGGGCAAATGCTCACATTCGATGGCGTCTGGCACGTTGGAGAGGTGTTCTCTTCACGGATGAATCCCGGTTTTCACTGTTCAGGGCAGATGACAGCGTGTGTGGCGTCGTGTGGGTGAGCGGTTTTCTGATGTCAATGTTGTGAATCGAGTGGCCCGTGGTGGTGGTGGGGTTATGGTATGGGCAGGTGTATGTTATGGACGACAAACACAGGTGCATTTTATTGATGGCATTGTGAATGCACAGAGATACCGTGACGAGATCCTGAGGCCCATTGTTGTGCTATTCATCCACGACCATCACCTCATGTTGCAGCATGATAATGCACGACCCCATGTTGCAAGGATCTGTACACAATTCATGGAGGCTGAAAACATCCCAGTTCTTGCATGGCCAGCATACTCACCGGACATGTCACCCATTGAGCATGTTTGGGATGCTCTGGATCGGCGTATACGACAGCGTGTTCCAGTTCCTGCCAATATCCAGCAACTTGGCACAGCCATTGAAGAGGAGTGGACCAACATTCCACAGGCCACAATCAACAACCTGATCAACTCTATGCGAAGGAGATGTGTTGCACTGCGTGAGGCAAATAGTGGTCACACCAGATACTGACTGGTTTTCGGACCCCCCCAGACCCCCCCCAATAAAGCAAAACTGCACGTTTCAGAGTGGCCTTTTATTGTGGCCAGCCTAAGGCACACCTGTGCAATAATCATGCTGTCTAATCAGCATCTTGATATGCCACACCTGTGAGGTGGGATGGATTATCTCAGCAAAGGAGAAGTGCTCACTATCACAGATTTTTTCAGATTTGTGAACAATATTTGAGAGAAATGGTTATTTTGTGTAAATAGAAAATGTTTTAGATCTTTGAGTTCATCTCATGAAAAATGGGAGCAAAAACAAAAGTGTTGCGTTTATATTTTTGTTCAGTGTAATTTGGAATTGAAAAACGCACGACAATCGTTCTTCTCTGACATCATTACCAAAAACAAAAACAATGCACGTGCCTTGTTTGCTACCGTCGACAGACTAACTAACCCCCCAGTGTCAGTAGCCTCTGAATTTCTATCCACCAGGGCGTGCAATAATTTTGCCTCCTTTTTCACTGACAAAATTCAGAAAATAAGACAAGCAGTCAGTGCCTCTGCATCAGGAACAGCAAATGTGTTGTCTCTGTGTCCACTTAACATCAATTCAAACACCATGACACAATTCCATCAGATTAATGATAAAAACCTAGAGAACATTATTCAACTTCTGAAATCCTCCTCCTGCTGCCTTGATATTATTCCAACGGGATTTTTTAAAGATGTTTTGCCTTGCATGGCCTCAGATCTACTTCATATAGTAAACAAATCTCTTCACTCAGGTATTTTTCCACAGGCCCTGAAAACTGCAGTCATTAAGCCGCTCTTAAAAAAGAATAATCTAGATGCTTCAGTAATGAACAATTACAGGCCCATATCAAACCTGCCATTTCTAGGTAAAATCATTGAAAAAGTTGTTTTTCAACAGCTGAGTAATTTTTTGCATTTAAATGACTGTTTCGATGTGTTCCAGTCAGGCTTTCGTCCAAACCACAGTACTGAGACTGCTCTTGTAAAGGTCTTTAATGACATCCACTTAAACACAGACAGTGGCAGAACTTCAGTGTTAGTATTATTAGATCTCAGTGCTGCATTTGACACTGTTGACCACAGCATATTACTAGACCGACTGGAGAACTGGGTGGGACTTTCGGAAACCGTCCTAAATTGGTTTGAATCCTACTTAAAGGACAGAAACAACTTTGTTTCTATTGGTAAATACACATCTGAGTTGACAAATATGACATGTGGGGTTCCTCAAGGCTCCATCCTGGGGCCGCTTCTCTTTAACATCTACATGCTACCACTGGCTCAGATAATGAAAAACAACAAAATAAGTTACCATAGCTATGCAGATGACACACAAATGTACGTAACAGTTTCAACAGGAGACTATGCTCCAATTCAAACACTGAGTAAGTGCATTGAACAAATCAATGACTGGATGTGTCAGAACTTTCTCCAATTAAACAAAGATAAAACTGAGGTAATGGTTTTTGGAGCCAAGGCAGAACGTATAAAAGTTAGCGCTGAGCTTCAGTCTGCAATGTTCAAAACAACAGATAAAGCCAGAAATCTAGGTGTAGTCATGGACTCTGACCTGAGTTTCAACAGCCACATTAAAACAGTTACTAAATCAGCCTACTATCACCTAAAGAACATATCTAGGATTAAAAGACTAATGTCGCAGCAGGATTTGGAAAAACTTGTCCATGCTTTTATCTTCAGTAGACTCGACTACTGCAATGGTGTCTTCACAGGTCTCACTAAAAAGTCTATTCGGAAGCTGCAGCTGATTCAGAACGCCGCTGCTCGAGTCCTCACTAACACTAAGAAAGTGGATCACATCACTCCTGTTCTGAAGTCTTTACACTGGCTTCCTGTGTGTCAAAGAATAGATTTCAAAATACTGCTGCTGGTTTATAAAGCTTTGAATGGTTTAGGCCCAAAATACATTTCTGATCTACTGCTAAATTATGAACCATCCAGATCTCTCAGGTCTTCAGGGACTGGTCAGCTTTCTGTCCCCAGAGTCAGAACTAAACATGGAGAAGCAGCGTTCAGTTATTATGCTCCAAATATCTGGAACAAACTCCCAGAAACCTGCAGGTCCGCTGCAACTCTGACTACTTTTAAATCCAGACTAAAGACTTTTCTTTTTGTCGCTGCTTTTAATTGAACTATTCATATCTTAGACTGCACTGTAACTTTTATCCATGTATTTTTTCTTTTAGTGTTTATCCATGTATTTCTTCTTTTAATGTTTATTTTATTAGCTTTTCTTTTTAATGACTGATTTTAAATGCCATTTTCTTAATGTCTTTCATTTGTTGTAAAGCACTTTGAATTGCCTTGTGTTGAAAAGTGCTCTATAAATAAACTTGCCTTGCCTTGCCTTCTCGCCTACAAAGCCCTTAATGGGCAGGCGCCATCTTACCTTAAAGAACTCATTATACCCTACTGTCCTACTAGGGCATTGCGTTCCAAGAATGCAGGGTTGTTGGTTGTTCCTAGAGTCTCTAAAAGTACAATGGGAGCCAGAGCCTTTTCTTATCAAGCTCCACATTTGTGGAATCAGCTTCCAGTTTGTGTTTGGGCGGCAGACAGCCTATCCGTTTTTAAGAGTACGCTTAAGACCTTCCTTTTTGATAAAGCTTATAGAGATAAAATAAAATAATCTAATAAGAGTGCATTGACGTAGATACGTTGTACCTTTTCACCTATACATTTGAGTTCTTACTCTTTCACCTATATTTGTGTCCATATATACGCCGGGATCCTGAGTCGAGGCTAATCCTGTTGCTGTGGTCGTGTGTCCTGGATCCTCTATCCTGAGCACTGTATCTGAGTCCTGGACTTCGAGTCGTGGCTGAACCTGTCTCTGCGGTCCTGCCAGACTCTCACCATACTACTTCACTGATGGCTCCCACAAGATTGCTGACATCCTCGTGGATTCATCTTCTTATTGCATTTTCAAACATTTGGACTACCTAGGTTGTAAATGTATTATCTTTTCGATTTACACACGGCATCTATTGCACGTCTGTCCGTCCTAGGAGAGGGATCCCTCCTCTGTTGCTCTCCCTGAGATTTCTCCCATTTTCCCCTTTAAACTGTGGGTTTTCTCTGGAAGTTTTTCCTTGTACGATGTGAGGGTCTAAGGACAGAGGGTGTCGTATTGTCATACTGATATTCTGTACACACTGTGAAGACCAAATGTAACATTTGTGATATTGGGCTATATAAATAAACATTGATTGATTGATTGAATGCACCCTCAAATCATTGTAATTTATTTACACACAATGGCAGAGAGTGTAGTCAAGTGCTTTGAAACACAGCCCGGCGTCAACATATGATACACAAATCAATTTTTGTTTTCGTGGGGGAGGACCCCCATCCGTGAAAAATGTCCCCCCCACATTCAGGATGCTTCCTACGACCTTGGTACCATGTAGTATGTATGATTTTTGTAATGTGTGTAGAACTGCAAGACAGGGTCCGGAACAGATTTCCTTACAATAAAGTATAGCATAATGTATCGTATTACTTTTAGTCCAGCAGGAAGGGCCCTCAGATTTTGAGATACCCCTATCCGAGGTAGAACAAATGACAACAATGATTTTTCTTATCTTTAGGGTCTCCCATTAATGAAATTGATAGTTGTCAAATTTTATTTTGGGGGAAAAAATGTTTTTTTGGTTGTTCTTTAGAACTACCCAAATCCCTGAAAAAGAGCCAAATTAGACGAGGCCGAATGGGAAAGGTGACAGAAAAGCCCATAACTTGAGTGACCTCTCTTATCCTCTTTAGATTTGCTGAGGTATGAACCAGGTGGCTGTCCTACATCACCAAATAGTCAGACAATTATTTCAACAAAACAAATACTGAATTATAGTCCTGTAAACTTAGCTTTAGTTTAAACTAATTTAAACTAAATTACAAATTGTACTTTTTGGTGATGGGAACATAGGACTCAATCACTTTTCTCTCATTTATCAGAAAAACAGAAATCCCTAAAAAATATACCATTACTGAATTGTCTAGGGTGCTATTCAACACTAATGAGTAGTTGTATGGAAATATCTGGTACAGTTCTATTGCAAATGAGATTTCTTTAGACATAGGCCTACCTCTTCTCTGATACATTCAAATTCCGAATGGGGGATAAGTGGCACAATAGCTTATAAGTTAAGAATGCTCACTCTGATGGTCATTATATTTGGAGAGGGAAATACCAGGTGGCTGAACTACATCACCAAATAGTCAGAATAAGAGCAACTCAATACAATAAAGTGTAGTAGTTCTAAATTGCAAGCCTCTAAAACAAAGGTGTAAATAGTACAGATTGTATTGAAACTGGACACTTAATTCAAAGTACAGTATACAAGTCATCAAATAATTCTGTGAGATGTCAAGTATATAGATACTCGAATATAATGTTAAATGGCAGGTTCCTCAGAAACGTTAGGGGACACATTTTGACATTCTGTCAATGTGTCCCCTGGTTGAATGGCCACATCTCCGACAATACACCCCTTGCCAAAAGGACTCCATAACAAGGGTTTGGGTTCGGGCTGTGACACCATATCGCTGTCTGAAACATTGCTCTTTACATGTTGTTGAAATGCATCCTCTGTTGGCGGCAGATTTTCCAAGGCTGCATCTGTTGTTGATGCAATTATGAACCTCAGTTCATCCAAGTTTGTGCACATCAGTCCAATTTCCTTTTTTCCATATAGCAGAAACGCAAATTCTCTTGCAACTGGCGAAGACTCTTCCAAGCTGGCAGAGAGTACAAAATGGGCGAGATCTTTGAGATCGCTGAGATGGGTCTTGAGTTTGGTGAATGCTGTTGTATTTCCTATTCAGTACAAACTACTTGTTGTGCCACAGCTAGAGCACAACACGCCTTAATGCACGGGCTGACCTGGGATGAAGCCCAGGGGCCTACGGAGATCAGGGGCCTATCATGAGCCAATAAAAAAACTTTCAAAAAATTAAATGAAAAAAAAAAGTTTTGTATTTCGGAGGTTTTTTTTTTTAAATAAACAAAGTCTTGGCTTTCAGAATATGAAACTTTTATTTCCAAAATCACACGATAAATACATTTTTGAAGCTTGTAAAGCAGGGGTCTCCAACCTTTCTTCATCTGAGAGCTACTTTGAAAAAATGAAAGTGGCCAAGGGCTACTTCCATCATATCACTTACATTTATTCACATAGCACTCATCAGTTGAATTAAGCTATACTTTTGTACACGTACGAAATTGCAATACCTAAAGCTTATCACAAATTTTAACTTCACATCAAGGTCCAAGAAAACGAAAATGTCTCACATATTATTATGCCCCATATAGTAAGTACTTCACTGAAAATTCACATAAATGTCCTTAATCACCACCTTACAAGCATCTTGTGCACTTATGGTCAAATAAGTGCATTCACTCTTTTTTTACAGTGGGTGAGATGAATGGCGCTGCATGGAGTCCACCATAGAGGTGTATGCTGGAGTGTACCCACTTAGGTTCACTCTAATAGTCATTTAAATGTTGATCAGTCAGTCTTGTTCTGTATTTAGATTTCATGACATTCATGCCAGAAAAAGCTGCTTCACAAAGGTCTGTAGAACAGAAACAAATAAAGCAGACGTGTTCAGTGCTGCTTGGTGATGTTCTTATAGTTTTCTGGGTCTACAAGGCTCCAGAAATGTTTTGAGTTTTGCTGAGACTTAAGCTGAACATGATTTTGGAGATTTATAACCTCCATCTCCATCTCCACAGGATTGACACTGAACAGTTCAGCCATCTTTTTCTTCTTCTTCTTCTTCGTCTTGACATGAAATTATAAACCATAATAAATCAACTGTATAGGTCTAGCCTCCCTATATCTGTGTGAAATTGTTCCATCCTCAAAAACTAAAAACTAATACTGCAGTCTAGCTGCAGCTTCTAGCAACGGTCTTCTGTTAAAAGGATACTGAATGTCCTGAATGTGGCATCACACACATGACTTGAGTCTGAACACAGCAGACAACAGCATTATAAAAACAAAAATACTGCATGTGGGTGCACACTCACATTCTCTGTCTTACTGTTACATTAATCCCATGAATGTATGAGACTAAGTTAGCTTCATCATATCTCAATCATTGATTAAGTGAATAATAAAGTTTCTATGGAGTCACTGTCAGCCTGTCACTCATTATTTTCAGGAGGGGGCGGGGTTTGGAGGAACGGAGAGGAGATTGCGAGCTACCGGTAGCTCGCGATCGACGTGTTGGAGAGCCCTGTTGTAAAGGGACGAAGACAGCTCTCCCTCGCCACTCTGCTGTTCGCCTCCCTCTGCTGAAATTATGAATGTAAGGCATATAGTAATCATAGATAACACGGCAGGGTCCGTTACAGTTTGTTTTCATCTGGTTTCAAATAAACAAAGTCTTGGCTTTCAGAATATTAAACTTGTTTCGGCAAATTCAGATGATAAATACAACTTTGAAGCTTGTAACGGCATAATTACAAGCGGAGAACGGAGTAACTTGACGTCACAGGCAGCCGGTGTTTCTCGTGAGTGTTTTCCCCGGGAAACAAACACAATACACACAAACGCAAAAATACACAAACACACACACTCCTGAGCTTCCCCCAGACCAGTAATCCAAATGAAAATATCTTCTCTCCGTAGTATTTTGATCATTTGCTCCGCTAATCAATCAGATCGATGGATTCCAGAGATTTTTCTCAAAAATGATGACTCCGAAACAGTCAGTGGGCACCACTTAACAGCCAATCAGAATGGGAATATGTTTAACATGTGACTTATTCAAATTCCGAGTGATTGAGTGACAGATGAAGGTTGTTTAGGAGAAAAAGTTTAAGAAGAAAAAGTTTGAGAGTGGCGCTCGGAAAAGGAAATTGTTGAGGGAAAAGTAGTTTCGAGACAAGCAGCTATTACAAAAAATGCCGAAGTTTACAGGTTATTTTAAACCTGTAGGCCAGGATGAGGAGGAAGGACAGATGAGTTCTGTACCGAGCGGCAGCGGTGCCAGCCGCGGGGCCTCAGAGCCAAGTAGGCCGTCTGGTTCTGATAGCGATGGAGTAGCGGGAGAGGAAAAACAGACAGGAGGGACATTATCTGTTGGAGGAGATGGAGAGGACGACGAGGACTTGCTACGTGGAGGGGAGCCAACGGCAACCGGACAAATACATGAGGGAGGCCCGATACGTCACTCATCTGGAGGCGCGCGTAGAGCAGAGTGGAGAAGTGCGATCACAGAGCCTGTCGAGGCTATAAATGACTTTGATTTGTTGTAAATAGGGGGCCTACAAAACCTGCCATCAGCCCCAGGGCCTGATGGCAGGTTAAGGCGGGCTTGGCCACAGCCAGTGAGTGTATGACATGCTGGTAGACAGTTCGACATGTAGTTGCCGCCCAGCTTCAGGACCATCTCCAACTAAACGGCCTCTTTGAGAAATTCCAGTCCGGTTTCCGTTCCACCCACAGCACTGAAACAGCTCTGGTTAGGGTCACAAACGACCTGCTGATGCTGATTGTCTTTCCTATTCTGTACTACTTGTTGTGCCACAGCCAGTGAGTGCACGACATGCTGGTAAACAGTTAGACATGTATTTTCCAATGTTCTCACATAGGGTTAGGGTTAGGGTTGTAACCCCGGTGTAATGTCCCCTCATCAAGAGACCACTCAGAGCTGGTGATTACTTCAGTTTATTTCCATACCTGCATTGCAATGGACAACACACAATGGAACGTGAGCTGCGTTTCTCAACAGATGCGGTATTGATGGGGACATATCTCTCTCGCATTCCATGGCCTGCATGCATGTACACTAGAGATGAACCAAACATGTATTTGCTTGCATAATATATGAGCAGTACTTCCACACCTGTGTCATCAGACCTCACAATGATGCGGGAATATGACTCTGCAAGATGTATGGCATGGAGCACCATCCTTGTGACTGCCTCCTCCTGATCACTGTACAGTGATGTCAAACTGCTGACTCCTGCTGTGCAGATGCTCTTCACCTCCTCCCCTTCGTCAAATCCTGAGTGTAGTCCCTGTGGGGCAGCAGTGACAATGTAGTTGCTCACAAACATGCACAGTGCAGTCTTGTTTCCACTACTCCTCAAGTACTTCCTGTAGTTTGGGACATTTGTTTTGCTTTAGGTTATAACACTTGTGTTATTCTTCAGAGCAGGGTTCTCATTACTGATCTGCACTTTTGCCTACAAATTTGTATTTAGGCCTGGAGTCCTCAGGTGGTCTGGGAGGGAATTCCACAGGTGAGGAGCAGCTGCACAGAAAGCCCGATCTCCCATTGTGCGGAGTTTGGTCCTGGGGGGGCGAAGCAGATGGTTTGTTGTGGAGCGGAGGTTGCGTGTGGAGGTTTGTGATGTGAGAAGTTCCTTCAGGTATGAAGGAGCATTCCCGTGGATGCACTGATGGGCGAGCAGTGAGATATTAGTAGTAGTACTGATACCCCTATCGTCTCATTAGTATGCATAAAAAGTGACTGGTGACACGCCCCCAATTATGCAAATTAGCTAAGTCCCGCCTCTCTTTGGTCGAGATCCTTTGATCTGAGCCAAGTCCCGCCTCCCATTGTTCGAGATCCTTTGATGTGAGGGGGTGAGGTGTTATAAGGGGTAGGTGTGAAAAGCCCCCCTGTGGAGTGCCTTTGTTGTCTAAGCCTTTGATGTGTTGATTAAGGCAGTCTCTTTGAAGTTATGTTGTCTGGCGTCTGGCCCCTCACCCCTTTGTTGTCTAAGCCTTTGATGTGTTGATTAAGGCGGTCTCTTTGAAGTTATGTTGTCTGGCCCCTGTCCCCTCAAACCCCTTTGTAGTCTAAGCCTTTGATGTGAGTTGTTATAACGGTTGGTGTGAAAAGCCCCCCTTTGTAGTGCCTTTGTTGTCTAATTATTTGATGTGTTGATTAAGGCAGTCTCTTTGAAGTTATGCTGTCTGGTCCCTGTCAGGGTTATCTAATCTAATTAGCCTTTGATGTTTTGCCCTTTGATGTGGTGTGTTATAAGCCTTTGATGTTAATCTAGGTGTCTCTTTGAAGTTATGCGTGAGACGGTCTAGCCCCCCGCCCCCTCCCAGCCCAGGCCTCTCCCCCTTTTCTCCACCCCCTTCCTCTGGCTATGAGGCTGGCAGATTGTGGGGGGGGGTGGAATTAGATGAAAATAGAAATATGCTCAAAACTAAATAAAAGACAGTAATTTCCACTTACCAAGTCACCTTTCAAAAAAAGAAAAAATGGCCAAGAGACGCCTATGACAACTTACCGCCATCCGTTCGGAGAGCCAGTCAAGAAACGAATGCCGCAGCTGTGCGGGGTTCAGACGTCTACAGCCGAGGATCTGTGCACAAACTTATCTCGTGCCCTCTTTTGGTCATAGGCGCGCGTTCATGTGTGCTGGAGGAGGGGCTCTGTGAGGAAGTGGCAGATTTTCCCCCCGGTTGTGTATTTTCTAATTCTAGCTCACTCGAGCTGGTTTCTCCAAAATGACCTCCCCCTACCTTTAAGAACAATTAACACACACACACACACACACACACACACACACACACACACACACGTTGGAGTTGGCCTTTGATGTGAGGGTTAGAGATAAGCCTGGGATGTTAATCTATATGTTGATTAAGACACTCTGTGAGGTGAGAAGCGAGGGGATGGAGTTAGTTTTTAAGAAAGAAATACGCTCAAACTAAATAAAACAGCCATTCATTTTCACTCACTAAGACACCTAAAAACGTTCTTGTCCTCTCTAGATTTGATTCAGGGTTTTGTTTTAAATGATTTGTGCTTGCTAAGGATGTTTCTTCTCAAGTTTTTGTGAAACTGTTAACTAAAAGGAAGTATCTGTTTGCAAAGAGGGTATTCATATTAATTTAAAAAATATCTTATTTAGGTTTTAATAGTGATAACTAAGTTTCACTCTGTGGGGGGCAAAAGACGCATCGTTAAGCACCTGGATAAAGGACTCTTTAAAGCAGAGACATGGCGACCAGCATACCTGATTATCAGCAGGAGAGGACTCTTTTAAGTAAATACATTATAGGGTTAAAATAAGATATATATGTGGTGGAATTAGTTTAAAACAGCCACCTTACACTTTTTAGATGTCCTCTCTAAATTAGATGTAAGGGTTTTTTAAATGATTAGTGTTAATTAAGGGCTATTGTTATTTTGGTTTATAAGGGGATAGGAGTTCAACTTTTAAACATTGCACAGGATCATTATAAGAAGAGTGAGAGGGCTAATGACACGGCACGGTGAACCATCTGATCCTCCTTCGCACTCTCCAAGAACTTGGAGTTTCAGGCTCTGCACTCTCCCTCCTCGCCTCATACCTCAAAGACCGTACCTACAGGGTAACTTGGAGAGGGTCTGAGTCCGACCCTTGTCAATTAACTACAGGGGTCCCTCAGGGCTCTGTTCTTGGTCCCCTCCTTTTCTCCCTGTACACAAACTCGCTCGGGTCGGTCATTAGCCCGCATGGTTTTTCATACCACTGCTATGCTGACGACACCCAATTAATTCTGTCCTTTCCCCGCTCAGAAACTCAGGTCGTCGCACGCATCTCTGCTTGTCTAGCTGACATCTCTCAGTGGATGTCTGCTCATCACCTCAAGCTCAACCTTGACAAGACTGAACTGCTTTTCCTTCCAGGAAAAGATTGTCCCACTCTTGACCTGACAATCAACATCGGCACCTCTGTTGTTTCCCCGACTCAGACGGCAAGGAATCTGGGTGTGACCCTAGATAACAACCTGTCCTTCACTGCAAACATCGCTGCTCCAACCCGTTGCTGCAGATATACGCTGTACAACATCAGGAAGATTCGTCCCCAGCTGACACAGAAAGCCACCCAGGTTCTGGTCCAGGCTCTCGTCACCTCACGCCTAGACTATTGCAACTCCCTCCTGGCTGGTCTACCTGCATGTGCCATCCGACCTCTGCAGCTCATCCAGAATGCAGCGGCTCGTCTGGTCTTCAACCTTCCAAAATGTTCCCACACCACTCCGCTCCTCCGCTGGCTCTCGGTAACTGCTAGAATCCACTTCAAGACACTAGTACTTGCATACCATGCTGCGAATGGATCTGGCCCTTCCTACATCCAGGACATGGTTAAACTGTACACCCCAGCGCGTGCACTCCGCTCTGCATCAGCCAAACGACTCGCTGCACCCTCGCTGCGAGGTGGACCCAAGTTCCCATCAGCAAAAACACGTGGGTTTGCTATCCTGGCTCCAAGATGGTGGAATGAGCTCCCCATTGACATCAGGACGGCAGAAAGCCTGCACATCTTCCGGCGCAGACTGAAAACTCATCTCTTTCGACTCCACTTCGACCGATAGTATATAAGTGCTTTGTTAGTAATTCTAACATAGGAATGGCTTATCTATAGCCAGCCGAGTAGCACTTGAAATGTTTGGCTCTATGAAACCTGATGTACTTATATGATTCTGTATCTGACAAAAGCGTCAGCTAAATGCAATGTAATGTAATGTAATGACCCAGCACCATACCTGCTCTATGCATTTTCTTGACCTGTATCTGATCTTGAAAAACTCTGGTAAGTACTTTTTTATTTTATTTTATAATATCATGTAATTATTAAATGTTGTTTTTTTGGTAGGGGTTAAACTAGTATATTATGTGGATAGTATATTATTAGACACTTAAAAATGTTATGTTTTTTCTGTTTACAGTAGAGACCCTGTGTGCTGAAATCTACTCAAACAGAGTACTTCATGGTAGTGGTCAGCTTTTAAATACAAAAGTGTGTCTTTCAGTAACTTTTTGAGAGAATTAAGCATAAATCTGTCAAATGTTCAAAACAGCCTTGTTTCACTGAAATAGCGTCAAAATCACTGCCATTAAGAGTCAGATGCTTGACGAAATCTAATAAAACAGAGTACTTCATTATCTACTGTTCAGCTTTTAAACACAAAAGTGTATCTTTCGGTAACTTTTTTGAGAGAATTAAGCATAAATCTGTCAAATGTTCAAAACAGCCTTGTTTTCACTGAAATAGCCTCAAAATGACAAACGGTCATTAAGAGTCAAAATCTTAACGAAATCTACTCAAACAGAGTACTTTCTACAGATGACTCCTCCCACTCAACGCAATAAGTCCCACCCCCTCAGCAAATCATATAAAACTAAGGACCCCACTAAGACGACCGTTGAAAACTAGCCATGGATCTGAGAAAAACCAAGTCTGATGTAGCCTCCCCTTATTATCACCAGGATAACGGATATGGGCTTAATGACTGGATGTTACAAAGTAGGGGAGAGGATGTTCCCGAAGAAGAGCTCTCCTCTATATCATATCCATGTAAGGTATTTAGGACAAAAGAGGACCATGATAACATGACATATGAAGAATATCTTTCTTTAAAAGATGGTATTATAGATAACCTTTATAGAAACAGTATATCTCATACCACTCGCCAAGATCGCAAACGACAATTAGCAGAAAAGAAAAGAAAAAGCAAAATGAAAAGGAGAAGAAAAATGAAAAGCAGACGCAGAATGCGAATGAAAAGAAAAGGGGTAAAAGGGCGGAAAACGAAAAAGACAAAAAGAAGGAAGGTGAAAAGAAAAAGGAACAAAGTGAAGAAATGTCAACTAGAGGATGATGTTGTAGAGCCATTACCGGATCATAATAATCTTATAGATCATCTACCGCTAACCGACTGCTGCGAATGTGTTGAGCAAATACGAAAAGCAATGGCAGAGCTTTGAAAATGTGTTTTTATTTTTGCTTTCATATACAGTAATAGTATTGTAAACGAAACATTTAAAGTGTATCATATGCTCTCATTGTACGCTCTGTTTTTTAGATGCAATGCATCTTTGTGTCAAAAACAGAGCGTACAATGAGAGCACATGATACACTTTAAATCTTTCGTTTACAATACTATTACTATATATGAAAGCAAACATAAAAACACATTTTCATTTTGTAATGGTTGTTTAATTGAAAACACATCATTCAACACATTTTCATAAAAACACATTACATTTTACCAAGTTAATGTCGTAGTGCATACAAGGTAATAGACTTAACGATTTGCACTGCAGCTTCTCTCCGCGTTTCATTTACAGTGATCGGTTTATCGTTCAATTCACACTGCCCAAGTAGATGTTTAGGAGTCTCTTGGAAATATACGAATGCATTTCTTATATCAGATAAATGCATTAACATCACATGCAAATTCTCTATCCTTTCACCCGCAACGATTATAATCTGCTTTGCTTCTTCTTCGGTTTCACCATTATTAGCTCTGAATGTAATCCTTTCTGGGGCTTCTTGTGGTCTGTTGAATACCTGGCGTAGAATTTGTTTAGCTGTAAGGGCAGGTACCATATAATTGTCTTCAAAAGCTTTGTCTATGTCGTCACACGTTTTGGCGTATCCTTCAATGTAATGACAACCGATACTAGAATAGAGATCCTCCAACAGTCTTTTAATACATGTTCTGGCACTGTCGCCAATTAGGGCAATTCCACAGGATTGCGCGTTTTCTCTCATTATATTGAAGCAAAGCTCTGCCATTGCTTTTGGTATTTGCTCAACACATTCGCAGCAGTCGGTTAGCGGTAGATGATCTATAAGATTATTATGATCCGGTAATGGCTGTACAACACCATACTCTAGTTGACATTTCTTCACTTTGTTCCTTTTTCTTTTCACCTTCCTTCTTTTTGTCTTTTTCGTTTTCCGTCCTTTCACCCCTTTTCTTTTCATTCGCATTCTGCATCTGCTTTTCATTTTTCTTCTCCTTTTCATTTTGCTTTTGCTTTTTCTTCGTTTTTCTTTTATTTTCTGCTAATTGTCGTTTGCGATCTTGGCGAGTGGTATGAGATATACTGTTTCTATAAAGGTTATCTATAATACCATCTTTTAAAAGGAAGATATTCCTCATATGTCATGTTATCATGGTCCTCTTTTGTCCTAAAGACCGTACATGGATATGATATAGAGGAGAGCTCTTCTTCGGGAACATCCTCTCCCCTACTTTGTAACATCCAGTCATTAAGCCCATATCCGTTATCCTGGTGATAATAAGGGGAGGCTACATCAGACTTGGTTTTCTCAGATCCATGGCTAGTTTTCAACGGTCGTCTTAGTGGGGTCCTTAGTTTTATATGATTTGCTGAGTGGGGTGGGACTTATTGCATTGAGTGGGAGGAGTCATCTGTAGAAAGTACTCTGTTTTATTAGATTTCTTCAAGCATTTGACTCTTAATGACCGTTTGTGATTTTGAGGTTATTTCAGTGAAGGCTGTTTTGAACATTTGACAGATTTATGCTTAATTCTCTCAAAAAGTTACCGAAAGATACACTTTTCTTTTTAAAAAAGCTGACCACTACCATGAAAGTACTGGAGACTGCCCCTGTCTTGTCACATAGATTATACTATCTGTGTCGTAGTAGAAAACTCTGTGCTGTAATTTCTCCAATTCACTGTATAGTTTCAGTCAGTTTGTGATTTTGACGCTATTTCAGTGAAACAAGGCTGTTTTGAACATTTGACAGATTTATGCTTAAATTCCCTGAGAAAGTTACTGAAAGATACACTTTTGTGTTTAAAAGCTGACCACTACCATGAAGTACTCTGTTTGAGTAGATTTCAGCACACAGGGTCTCTACTGTAAACAGAAAAAACATACAATTTTTAAGTATCTAATAATATGCTATCCACATAATATACTAGTTTAACCCCTACCAAAAAAACAAAATTTAATAATTACATGATATTATAAAATAAAATTAAAAAAGTACTTACCAGTGTTTTTCAAGATCAGATACAGGTCAAGAAAAGGCATAGAGGAGGTATGGTGCTGGGTCATTAGCCCTCTCACTCTTTTTAGAATGATCCTGTGCAATTTTTAAAAGTTGAACTCCTATCCCCTTATAAACCAAAATAACAATAGCCCTTAATTAACACTAATCATTTAAAAAAAACCTTACATCTAATTTAGAGAGGACATCTACAAAGTGTAAGGTGGCTGTTTTAAACTAATTCCACCACATATATATTTTTATTTTAACCCTATAATGTATTTACTTAAAAGAGTCCTCTCCTGCTGATAATCAGGTATGCTGGTCGCCATGTCTCTGCTTTAAAGAGTCCTTTATCCAGGTGCTTAACGATGCGTCTTTTGCCCCCCACAGAGTGAAACTTAGTTATCACTATTAAAACCTAAATAAGATCTTTTTTAAATTAATATGAATACCCTCTTTGCAAACAGATACTTCCTTTTAGTTAACAGTTTCACAAAAACTTGAGAAGAAACATCCTTAGCAAGCACAAATCATTTAAAACAAAACCCTGAATCAAATCTAGAGAGGACAAGAACGTTTTTAGGTGTCTTAGTGAGTGAAAATGAATGGCTGTTTTATTTAGTTTGAGCGTATTTCTTTTTTAAAAACTAACTCCACCCCCTCGCTTCTCACCTTACAGAGAGTGTCTCAATCAACATATAGATTAACATCCCAGGCTTCGTTTCTTGACTGGCTCTCCAAACGGATGGCGGTAAGTTGTCACAGGCGTCTCTTGGCCATTTTTTCTTTTTTTGAAAGGTGACTTGGTAAGTTGAAATTACTGACTTTTATTTAGTTTTGAGCATATTTCTATTTTCATCTAATTCCACCCCCCCCCCCCACAATCTGCCAGCCTCATAGCCAGAGGAAGGGGGTGGAGAAAAGGGAGAGAGGCCTGGGCTGGGAGGGGGCGGGGGGCTAGACCGTCTCACGCATAACTTCTAAGAAACACCTAGATTAACATCAAAGGCTTATAACACACCACATCAAAGGGCAAAACATCAAAGGCTAATTAGATTAGATAACCCTGAGGGGACAGGGGCCAGACAACATAACTTCAAAGAGACTGCCTTAATCAACACATCAAAGGCTTAGACAACAAAGGCACTCCACAGGGGGGCTTTTCACACCTCACCCCCTCAAATCAAAGGATCTCGAACAATAGGAGGCGGGACTTAGCTCATTTGCATAATGTGAGGTGTGTCACCTGTTTTATGCATACTAATGAGACGAAAGGGGTATCAGTACTCCTACTGATATTGTATTCAATCCTGAATGAGACAGGAAGCCAGTGGAGGGAATGAAGGACGGGTGTGATGTGGTTACTTTCTCACCCTCATCAGGATCCTAGCGGCACTGTTTTGTACGTATTGGAGCTTCTGAAGGCTAGGAGTCTAGGAGTCCCGATGAGGAGAGCGTTACAATAGTCAAGCCTTGAGGAAACGAAGGCATGGACCAGTTGTTCAGCATCTGACAGGAGTTTTGCAATGTTCCTGAGGTGGTAGTAGGAGGATTTGCACAGGTGTTTGATGTGGGTGTCAAAGGTCAGATGTCGGTCAAATCTTACACCCAGGTTGGTAACTGCTGTGGAGAGGGGTATGTTTTGGCCATAAAAGGTGATGTGGGTTATGGGGGATGACTGGACCTGGTTTGGTGTGCCAACTAAAATAGCTTCTGTTTTGGAGCTATTTAGCTGCAGGAAGTTTTGTTGCATCCAAGCCTTTATCTCCTCAATGCAGGTGTTAAAGGATGTTGATGGGAACGGTGATGATGATGGTGACAGTGAGGAAGCATGTGGGATAGGGGCTGTCTTTATATATAGCTGCATGTCATCAGAGTAGCAATGGAATGATATTCCATGCTGGCTGATGACACTGCCAAGGGGCAGAGTGTACAGGGTGAACAGAGTGGGCCCGAGGACTGACCCTTGAGGTACACCACAGGTGACAGGGTGTGTCTGGGACCTCGCACCTCCCAAGGAGACGTACTCTGTTCTTCCAGACAGGTAGGACTGGAACCAGCTCAGGGCGGAGTCAGAGAGTTATGGCCGACAGTGTCGAATGCTGCAGTCAGATCCAGGAGGGTGAGGAGAGATGGGGAACCAGTGTCAGCCGCCATCAGCAGGTCGTTTGTGACCCTGACCAGAGCTGTTTCAGTGCTGTGGGCGTAACGGAAACCGGACTGGAATTTCACAAAGAGGCCGTTTAGTTGGAGATGGTCCTGAAGCTGGGCGGAAACCACATGACTAACTGTCTACCAGCATCTCATGCACTCACTGGCTGTGGCACAACAAGTAGTTTGTAAAGAATAGGAAAGACAACAGCATTCACCAAACTCAAGACCCATCTCAGCAAGCTCAAAGATCTGGCCCATTTTGGACTCTCTGCCAGCTTGGAAGAGTCTTTGCCAGTCGCAAGAAAATGTGCGCTTCTGCTATATGGAAAAAAGGAAATTGGACTGATGTGCACAAACTTGGATGAACTGAGGTTCATAATTGCATCAACAACAGATGCAGCCTCGGAAAATCTGCCGCCAACAGAGGATGCATTTCAACAACATGTAAAGAGCAATGTTTCAGACAGCGATATGGTGTCACAGCCCGAACCCAAACCCTTGTTATGGAGTCCTATTGGCAAGGGGTGGATTGTCAGAGATGGGGCCATTCAACCAGTGCTATTTACAAAACCCCCAGCACCTACAGAAGTGAGAGATATTACTCACTTGTATTGCAAAGATGCAAAGTGTGGAGAGAGTGGAAAGTCCCAGTGCCTCTCTGTTGGCCTTCCCTGTACGGAGCTCTGCACCTGCTGTGCAGAATGTCAACATGTGTCCCTTAACCTTTCTGAGGAACCTGACATTCAACATTATATTCTAGTATCTACAGTGGGGCAAAAAAGTATTTAGTCAGCCACCAATTGTGCAAGTTCTCCCACTTGAAAAGATGAGAGAGGCCTGTAATTTTCATCCTAGGTATACCTCAACTATGAGAGACAAAATGAGGAAAAAAAAAAAAAATCCAGAAAATCACATTGTCTGATTTTTAAAGAATTTATTTGCAAATGATGGTGGAAAATAAGTATTTGGTCAATAACAAAAGTTAATCTCAATACTTTGTTATATACCCTTTGTTGGCAATGACAGAAGTCAAACGTTTTCTGTAAGTCTTCACAAGGTTTTCACACACTGTTGCTGGTATTTTGGCCCATTCCTCCATGCAGATCTCCTCTAGAGCAGTGATGTTTTGAGGCTGTCGCTGGGCAACACGGACTTTCAACTCCCTCCAAAGATTTTCTATGAGGTTGAGATCTGGAGACTGGCTAGGCCACTCCAGGACCTTGAAATGCTTCTTACGAAGCCACTCCTTCGTTGCCCGGGCGGTGTGCTTGGGATCATTGTCATGCTGAAAGACCCAGCCACGTTTCATCTTAAATGCCCTTGCTGATGAAAGGAGGTTGTCACTCAAAATCTCACGATACATGGCCCCATTCATTCTTTCCTTTACACGGATCAGTCGTCCTGGTCCCTTTGCAGAAAAACAGCCCCAAAGCATGATGTTTCCACCCCCATGTTTCACAGTAGGTATGGTGTTCTTTGGATGCAACTCAGCATTCTTTCTCCTCCAAACACGTCTAGTTGAGGTTTTTACCAAAAAGTTATATTTTGGTTTCATCTGACCATATGACATTTTCCCAATCCTCTCCTGGATCATCTAAATGCTCTCTAGCAAACTTCCGACGGGCCTGGACATGTTCTGGCTTAAGCAGGGGGACATGTCTGGCACTGCAGGATTTGAGTCCCTGGCGGCGTAGTGTGTTACTGATGGTAGCCTTTGTTACTTTGGTCCCAGCTCTCTGCAGGTCATTGACTAGGTCCCCCCGTGTGGTTCTGGGATTTTTGCTCACCGTTCTTGTGATCATTTTGACCCCACGGGGTGAGATCTTGCGTGGAGCCCCAGATCGAGGAAGATTATCAGTGGTCTTGTATGTCTTCCATTTTCTAATAATTGCTCCCACAGTTGATTTCTTCACACCAAGCTGCTTACCTATTGCAGATTCAGTCTTTCCAGCCTGGTGCAGGTCTACCATTTTGTTTCTGGTGTCCTTTGACAGCTCTTTGGTCTTGGCCATAGTGGAGTTTGGAGTGTGACTGTTTGAGGATGTGGACAGGTGTCTTTTACACTGATAACGAGTTCAAACAGGTGCCATTAATACAGTTAACGAGTGGAGGACAGAGGAGGCTCTTAAAGAAGAAGTTACAGGTCTGTGAGAGCCAGACATCTTGTTTGTTTGTAGGTGACCAAATACTTATTTTACCGAGGAATTTACCAATTAATTCATTAAAAATCCTACAATGTGATTTCATGGATTCTTTCCCCTCCATTCTGGCTCTTGTAGTTAAAGTGTACCTAGGATGAAAATTACAGGCCTCTCTCATCTTTTTAAGTGGGAGAACTTGCACAATTGGTGGCTGACTAAATACATGTTTGCCCCACTGTATATACTTGACCTCTCACAGAATTATTTGATGATTTATATACTGTACTTTGAATTAAGGTTCCAGTTTCAATAAAACCTGTACTATTTACACCTATGTTTTAGACTTAGAGGCTTGCAATTTAGAACTGATACACTTTATTGTATTGGGTGACTCTTATTCTGATTATTTGGTGATGTACCACCTGGTATTTTCCTCTCCAAATATAATGACCATCAGAGTAAGCATTCTTAACTTATAAGCTATTGTGCCACTTCTCCCCCATTCAGAATGTTACTGTCTCAGAGAAGAGGTAGGCCTATGTCTAAACAAATCTTATTTGCAATAGAACTGTACCAGATATTTCCATACAACTACTGGTTAGTGTTCAATAGTACCCTAGACAATTCAGTAATGGCATATTTTTTAGGGATTTCTGTTTTTCTGATAAATGAGAGAAAAGTGATTGAGTCCTATGTTCCTATCACCAAAAAGTACAATTTCCGTCTAAACTAAAGCGAAGTTTACAGGACTATAATTAAGTATTGTCTTAGTTAAATAATTGTCTGACTATTTGGTGATGTAGGACAGCCACCTGGTTCATACCTCAGAAAATCTAAAGAGGAAAAAAGTTGTCATTCTCAAGTTATGGGCTTTTTTTTTTCTTTTTCACATCAACAATTAGTTATCATAGTGTCAGAGACAATTAACGACTCTCCTTGATTTAGAAAATTAGAGGATATGAAACATATATTTGCATGTATTGAATACACCATAAAAACATGATCAAAGAACACATACTGTAATTACATATTAGCATTTGCTCTACCTTCCATGTGCATCTATAACAAAGTGCCTCCCAGCATGCCGCAGACAAGCTTCATCACTCCCAACTTACAACTTTATCCATGAGTTTCCAGGTCTTCTCCACAGTCCTCCGGTCAGCAGCTGCTTGCTTCGGGGGCCCCACTGCATCCTGGATAGCATCAATGATTCCTAAAATCCGGCCCTTGCTTCGGTTCGGTCCTCTCCCGCCAGGGTTTCGTCCACTGAGAGCAGTTGCCATGTCCTAAACACTGTGACAAACAATGATGATAAGAGACAGTTCCCTTTTTTCAACTTATACATCAGATACAGTTGTTCCTATCCAGTCACTCTTTGACTGTTTTTTTCTGTGTGAGTATTATTGTCAATAGTTTTTTAGACAGAATTTTTCAACGTTTACATTAAAGGAAAAATACCTTTATATGTTTTAGTGCGTTAACAAAAGTAACCCCCAGGCACCGTTAACATCAGTGCTGATACCCTGCCCCGGCGCCCTCACTGGGGTCTTTCTGTTTCTCTACTGATGTTCCTGGTTATAGAATGTGCTGGTAGGACTGTTCAGACGGATACTCTCTTTCACCTACAGTCCAGCGGCGTATACGAAACCAAAACTTTTTTTAAATGTGAAAACGATGTGTCCTCCATACTTTAGTGCGTGTGTTTCTGGTCCTTGACAAGACAGTGTCCCCTTCCTAAATGCTTTCTATTGTCTTCCCTCGGGAGCGTTTTTGTCCACTGACGATCAAGTAATTATCAAACCAATATGTTTCATTCAATTTTAAACTGTAACCAGATTGGTCTGCTTGTCTTGTTGTGTTGATCTGGTGTAAAAGAGGGTTATTAAGGTAGTAATAACCCTACTGTGACCGAGCCAACGTTAACGATCCAACTCACGGTCCTACAGTAAGTGTTTTAAACAGGAACTAACAGAACGGATCAATAGCGTGGAAAAACACAAGTCCTAACTTACTAAACCACCAGGGGATGTCTGCTGGGATCCCGGTCCTCTCGGTCCACATGCAGCACACACACTGAAGGAGTGTCCGGAGGTCCAGAGGCGGAGAGAGGCAGAAAGTATCTAGCGTGTAATCCCTTACTTAGAACAACCCTCCATGTTTTAGACGTCTTTAAAGCAGTTGATCTGGTCGCTCTCTACAGGGTGCTTCCTACAGCCCCTCAGTGTGAAGCTAGCTATCATAGATACACATCCAGCTGCACATTTCAAAATAAAGCTTCCACACAGCTACTAACCAAACATAGGCTACATTGGATTTGCATTTTGGTTCTACATACTCACATGTTATTACATTGTGTTGATCAATTAAGTGTTTCAGGTTAGTAGTGTTGTAATCTCCCCATTAAAGATCCTTTCGCTCAACAATGATACATGTTATTCCTTTAATGTGAAGGCATGGTGGGGGCTTCCGGTTCCGTGTCAGTGCTGTTGGCCGGAGGCGGGTCAGTGGCAGGATGAAACATTATTTTCCAGGAACCGATCTACGCAATGGCACCCCACACTGGTATGGGATTAGTTTTGTATCATAAAGATAAAGCAACACTTTCTCAGAATAAAGCAAAACTATGAGTTTAAAAGAAAAAAAAACGAAGTCAAGCAAAATAAAATAAAATTCAAAAATTAAACTATAAGTTGCAAACAAATCATTTGTGTAATCATGTAAACTATAAGTATTTTTTCTTTGTTTTAACATAGGTTTTTGTTTGTAGTTCTTGTTTCTTCTTTCTCAATGATCAGACTTTTGCTCTCGCTGCAGCTCTTCTCCTTTGCGCTCCCTCATTTTTTGTTTGAGATTTTGACACAAACATCCCAGGTGGGCGGGACTTTCAGGGATGCGTCCTCATTGGCTACTCAGTTTTTGAGTGACAGCCCAGTCCTCCAGTGATTGTACAGTGCAGGCAGCTGCGGTGCGGTAGCTAGCTGAGCGTGGACAGAAGACCCCCAGAAGAACCAGCATTTCAATTATTATAATACTACAAGTGAAAATATATGTAAGTATTGATCATTTGTGTTGTTTGTGCTGTACTATATGGTCTGTTTCTTTATTGTGTTAAGTAAAGCTGTGCTATGAAAGTTAGCTTGTGCTACCTTTAGATCCATACCAATGCAAGCTAAGTAGCCTAACAGTTAGCTATATTTTATTTTGCTTGACTCAGTTTTTTTTTCTTTTAAACTCATAGTTTTGTTTTATTCTGAGAAAGTGTTGCTTTATCTTTATGATACAAAACTAATCCCATACACAGGCAGCTCTGACACGGGAGAACAGCTAATATATTCAGTCTCTGGATCAGCACCATGGACAAAGTTGACGGCTGATGTCATAATAATAAACAACGTGTTCCTGAATGTTTCCCTCGTGAGCGTTTTAATGATTTTAAAATAAATCTGTGTTCGTTTTTATATTTAGCTGTTTGCTATATTATTGACTACAATCGAATATTTTGACACCAGCTGTATACATGAGCACATGAATTTGCACACGTGCACGTGAATGCACATCCCCTGGGTTATACAAAGATAATAAAGACCCACATGTGTGAAATAACAAATAAAATAAGAGAGAAATTGTAAAATCGTGTTGGCTGATACTGTACAAAGAATCGAGAAATCTTCTGGTTTAAATAGATAAAGTAGGCTAACAACTACAATACCCTGATATACATTCCATTAAACATGACTAAATAAATACTGACATCAGGGAAGTTGACTGTTCCTTCCTTGCAAAAAGTTACATTTGACCAAGCAACATGATTTTTTTGTCAGCTTTCACATGTCAATGTATTGTAACGATCACAAAGGGAGTCGAAAACAGGCTTCAAGTTATTAGGCTTTAATAACTTGCATGTGCAAGTAGTTCAAATTGGGCATGGAAAGCCTCCCAGTCTGCTTTGGGTGGGTGTTTTCACGGACGCGGCGGCTGCTACTGGTTGATGGGCGCCGCCATTGTTGTTTACATCCAGCTTGGAAATGGCGCGAAATGCCGCTGAAGACAGCGGGAATACCATCTTCACCGCCGACTCTCTCAGGCGCTCTCTCGCCTCCCGTGCACTCCTGAACTCCCCACTCATGTCCTTCGACCACCCGCATGTTCCATCTTCCTCTCCATCACTACTTTCCTGCTTCACTCACATCTTGCTGAACTTTTCCATCTCCGCTAGCTTACCGGCTAGCTCCGTGACGCAGTTACGAACTCCCGTCAGGATAGATGTCCTCCGTTCGAAAAGTCACTTCTGACACCAATGTAACGATCACAAAGGGAGTCGGAAACAGGCTCAAGTTATTAGGCTTTAATAACTCTTCTTATTCACAGATGATCACAGGTTCAGGTACAGCTTGTGGGTTCAACCTCACACTCACTCTAACTCCCATACATACCCATATATATATCAGTGTCTACGTCACAACTTCCCGCCCTCCCCCGTCTGCTCCCCCAACCACAGGCCCGCACCTCAACCAGCATCACTGTGCAGCACTATGATTGGCAGAGAGACGGGGTATGCCTGAGTGACACCCTCAGCATCCTATACAGGGTCGCTACACTACCCCCCCACTACAAAGTTCCACCCCCACGAGGAACAAAAAAAACTCAACACAAACACTATAACTACACACTGTACTTTGACTAGGAAGGTCTGGGTGGACTACCATCCCTCCCAGTGAGACCAGGGTGCATTCTTGCCCTCTACAGGAACCGAGGGGTCTCACTATAAACTTTACTACCAAACAAAGTCTCTGAAACGACCCGGAGGTCGTGACTGCCTTCTCGGCAGGGGGACTGGGGTCAGGAGGACAGGGGTTGACGGTGTTCCTTGGGCCTGTGGGGAAGCGACTCCTCTGTACGGAGCCAACCTGTCTCTGTGGAGCCCAACTTGTCTCCCCTTTGGTGGCAGCTGCACCCTGTAGACCACTACCCCCACCCTCTCCAGTACTCTGCAGGGACCAACCCACTGGCTGTCCAGTTTTGGGCACCGGCCTTTCTTCCGTTGTGGACTGTAGACCCAGACCAGCTCCCCGGCCCGGAAATGCTGCCCTCTTGTCCTGGTGTCATAGTTCCGCTTCTGTCCACCTCGTCCAGTCTCAGCTCCATCTCCTTCAGTTCGCCTCCGAATCTGAACCTCACAGAGTCCAGGGTCTGCTCCGCCTCTGCCTTCATCGAGGCCTCTCTGTGTTGGGCGTTCTGCTCCATGGTACTCCTCTCCGCTATAGCTATGCTTGCCTGCTTCTGGGCCTCATCCAGCTGAGATTTACAGGTATCCAACTCTGCTTCTGTCCTTTTCAGGTCTTCTAGAGTTTTTGAAGTCTCCAGTTGGGATTGTTCTAGCTTATTCTGGAGCTCGTTGTAACCTTGCTGCAGCGCCTTAGCGTCTCTACCCATCTGGCTGATCCTCTCCTGGTACTTGATGCAGTCCCTCTGCAGCTGCCGGACCTCCAGCTGCCGCGCTCTGCTCTGGCTGCCTTCCCTGACCCTCTGAGCGGACCTCAGCTGCTGCTCCAGCTCCCTCTGCTTACCAGACTCTGCTTCTGCTCTCTCTTTCTGTGCTTGCCTCATGTCCTCCTCCAGCCTGGCGGCCCGGTCGTTCTCGCTCTGCGCCTCAGCCTCCAAATCGGCCCGCTCCTTCGCCAACCGCTTCAGCTCCCGCTGCAGCTCGGCCAAGTGCTCCCGGTTGTCCGTCGCCTCCTGCTGGTAGTCTTTAATGCTGCCGTTGAGCTGGGACAGCTGGTTCGTCAGACGCTCCTCCAGGTTGCCCTTCTCAGCTTCCAGGCTCCTGAGCAGCTCTTTCAACTGCGCCTCCCTCTTGGCACCCTCCTCCACCAGGCTCCTTTCTCTCTCTTTGCCCTCTTGGAGGCACTTCTCCAGAGAGGCCACAAGGTTCTCCTTCTCTTTACTCTCCTGGAGATCTCGCTCAAGAGAGGCCAGCTCCGCTTTGATTCTAGCCTCCTGTTGCTGCCGCAGTTCCCTCTCTGCATTGACAGCTGCTTCCATCTCCCTCATTTTCTCCTCTAATAAAACTTGAACACTTTCAGTAATTTCGGTAACCCATACAGGCTTCTCCTCCTCTCTGCAGCTCCTCGCAGCCGGTGGTACCGGCCCTACGTTGCTCCTCGCCGCTACACTCCACACAATCTCTCTCTCCACAGCCATCTCCAAGGCCGCCTGCAAGGACTGTGGATCCTGCAGCTGTACCCCAACCCTCAAGTCCGCAGGGAGGAGAGCCCTCATGAATTGATCACGTGCCAGCTCACTCTGCACTCCGGGTGGCATTTGTGCATATGCCCGCCGTCAGGCTCTCCACGTCGCTCCGCAGCGTCTCTCCAGACTTCCTACAGCGGTTACTCAATTCGTTCCGGAGCAGCTCTGGCGGGAAACACTGTCCAAACCGCCTCTTCAAAGCCCCCGCTAACGCTTCATAGCTGTGTCGGTCCTCAAGGCTAAGTAGTAGCAGACATGAAAGAGCCTCGTCTGTGAGGCACAAAGCTAGCTGTAGTGCTTTAGTCTCTATCGACCAACCCCCGGCATGTGCAAGTAGTTCAAATTGGGCATGGAAAGCCTCCCAGTCTGCCTTGGGTGGGTGTTTTCACGGACGCGGCGGCTGCTACTGGTTGATGGGCGCCGCCATTGTTGTTTACATCCAGCTTGGAAATGGCGCGAAATGCAGCTGAAGACAGCGGGAATACCATCTTCACCGCCGACTCTCTCAGGCGCTCTCTCGCCTCCCGTGCACTCCTGAACTCCCCACTCATGTCCTTGGACCACCCGCATGTTCCATCTTCCTCTCCATCACTACTTTCCTGCTTCACTCCCATCTTGCTGAGGGGGTGGGTTTGTTTTGGTAAACAGGAGACACTTGTTTTACTGTTTTAATGGCTTATCAAGAACTCAAACACAACATCTTGGTGTCATTCTGGACAGCTCCCTCTCATCTGCACCCCACATAACATCACCCGGACTGCATTCTCCTACTGTAAACCTTTCCTTAGAATATATTATGAATTGTAAGGTGTCCTTGGGTGCTTTGAAAGGCGCCCCTAAATAGAATGAATTATCATTATTATTATCTGAAACGATGTAATAACTTTTCAAACTTTTTCCAGTCACTTGCCCCATGCATTCAGCAGCAGCAGGCCATTCACTTTGATTTGATCCCGTTATAAATGTCATTATTTTCGACAATAAAGAAATGCTACATCAACGTTATCTTGCACATTTTATCTAACCATCTCCGTTTCTAACTTTCAATATATTTTAAAAGAGATCTCTCTCTCTCATCTGCGTGCGGGGGGCGGGGCCTCACAGACACGCTGCATCTCTCTCTCTCACAGACATGCTGCAGCGCTGTGCAGTGTGCGCACAGTTCTGCCGGTAATGAATCTTACATTTTGTGAGGAAACTTTTCACCAATAATTCCAATAAGTATTCCTAAATGTATTCACTTCAGGTTTACGAAAGTAACTGTAATCAGATTACTCGTTTTTCAAATGTAACGCCAGCTGAATACAGTTAGCCTACTTGATTTTTGTATTCTGATTACGTAACGCCGTTACATATTCCATTACAACCCAACCCTGCTTCTAGGCTACTGTCCCGCAGCTCCTGCCTCTCTGTTGGATTTTGTCGCAGCGGGGCTGCTGCTGTGGTGCGGAGTGCACAAAGCAGACTCTTCACAACGAAGGATCACTTCTTCTTCTTCAAGGAAGGGAAGGTTTCGCAGTACGCAGTCTACTGTCCCGCAGCTGCTGCCTCTCTGTTGGACTCCGGTACTGCACCTTACTCACGAGACGTTGTAAAAAAAAAATGGGTGGGGGGCGAACGCAGTAACCACTCCGCAAACGCCACAGTCACCCCCGTCGTGCGGGCTGGATGAGAATGTCTGGCGGGCCGGATGTGGCCCACGGGCCGCCAGTTGGTGGTCACTGATGTACAGCTTGTGGGTTCAACCTCACACACACTCTAACTCCCACACATACCCATATATATATCAGTGTCTATGTCACAACTTCCCGCCATCCCCCGTCTGCTCCCCCAACCACAGGCCCGCACCTCAACCAGCATCACTGTGCAGCACTATGATTGGCAGAGAGACGGGGTATGCCTGAGTGACACCCTCAGCATCCTATACAGCAGGGGTCGGCAACAGGCGGACCGCGGTCCGGATCCGGACCCAGACGCCGACCTATATGGACCCGGAGCTATAATCAATACATTAATAGGGGATTTTTCGGCACCTCCCGCTTTTTTAACGCTGATTTGGGTGACTTGTGTAATTCGTGGAGAACCGAAGAGTTTTCGTTTTGGGGGTGGGGGTGGGGAGTCCGTCCAACTTCTCACTTCAAAAAAGAAGAAGAAATCTAGACCGCAAAAATAATTAAACAAGCGAGTACCTGTTTTTCCTGGCCAAGGACAGGTTCCATGAACACAACACGAGCGTAACGTGTCTTCACGTGGTATATGTCTCGTTTGAAAGGAGTGCTGACAGAGAGCACCGGAACACCGCTCCAGCCCTATTATTGCAGTACCCATAAGGAGCCGTACACGTGCCGCAGTGTTTGCGTGGTTGTGTCTTTAGTTGTAAGCACAGTGGCGATCTGTTGTTATTAGCATCTGGTTAGCTAGCTATGCTAACGAATTTAAAGAGCTTTTCTACAACCAGGTGGAAGAGAGCTCTCTCCTGAGAGGCTCAAATAACCTCAGCTCAGTGAGGTTAAGGCACACCTTGATATGATCATTATAGTTGAGACTAAATGAAAAACAGGTATAAAATACTATATGACAGTAACAAAAAAGTTGTTAAAAACAACAAGAATAGAGTTTAAAAGGGGAGTGATTTGTAAAATATCCAAAAAGACCAATCTGCTTACAGTTCTGTTTCCTATGGGTGTTGAAAGATGTATCCATAGATCTCTTCATGTTGCTCTCAAAGTGCACCAGATTGATGCTTTTAGAATGGCCCTGACACCATTTCAGTCCAGATTTACAAACTCCTGGCAGGACAAGCTCAATTCTCGCACTGAATTTTTAAAAAAAAGTGAGTGAGGGACTGCAATATAAGAGGGAAAGAAAGAGAAACTTTAAAACTGTTCAATTGTTATGATGTGTAAAGACTGATATTGTTCTATAATCGTCTGAAACTGTTAAGTCATGATGTGAAACGGTTAACAAAGAAAAAGGGACACTCAAGCTGCTGCTACACTTTATTTTATTTATCTAAAATTAAGCACTTTTAAGATGCACACATTGTCAAAAGCTATTTTATTTATTTTCTCTATTTTATTTTGAAATGCAGCCCGAGAGGAACATTACACATATCCACAGTATTTACTGTATATCTGTATAGTTCAATGTTAATTGACAATAAATACATTTTTTCAGTCTACTTTCTTTATTTGATTGGCAGTCAGTTGTTGATTACATGCAGACGTTGATAAAGCTACAGGTCACTTCAATATATATAACACTAATTCATGAAGCAAGTTAGACATTTTGATGTTCCGGACCTTTGCATTGGGAGATTTTCTCTAACTGGACCTCGTTGAATTTTAGTTGAATACCCCTGCTATACAGGGTCGCTACAGTATGTAGGACCTGTTTAGCCCTAAGCCTGTTTTTCAGGTCTCAAGCTCGAAAATGACATTCCCAGAACAAATGACCATATATTCCCTTCTAAAAGGGTTAAATTAATAATCTTTTTTCTCAAAGTAATGATAAACCTGTGAGTTGGATGTAGAAAACTCAGAATCGATATAGATGTTTTTTATTTTAAAGAAAATTCAGATTGAACATGGTAAAAAACTGTAAATTATAGTGTCCGTCCTAAAGATATTTTGTACTTAAAGTGAAAACTACGCTTGGATGATGGGTTAGTAGACTAAAAGCTTTAGGAATCCAAAGTACAACATATAATAAGTACCCTGTATCAAGATTGATGCAAAACAAGTGAAATATGACCTTTTTAGAGAGATTTAGCAACAAAAAAACACTTCTGGGGTAATTTGGGTGACCTTGATCTAACATGCCAGAGGCAGTTCACATTGGAGACCTGCTGCGGATATGGCCCCCCTTTGTTGATTTTGCTGATTGACATCTCTTTCTGACCGTTAGAGCCAATAGAATCGAAGGGGGATTTCCCCACACACACACATGGTAAAACAAAAAGGTGGGGGCTTCGCGCACTTAGTTTTGCATGAGAGTGAAGCTATCTCTCGCTCTGACATCTGGAAACGGAAAAGCAGGTTTATTGCTTATGGATTATCAGAAATCATTTCAAAGGGACTGTGACGGAGCGGATCACATGAGTGACTGACTCCGCCATTGACAGCCGACACACACCCACCCACACACACATACACCACACACACACACCAAACATTTCCTGCTCTTTTCCTAAAAAGGAACCATGCAATTTATTATTTATTGTGCATTTGTTAAATGATTATGTTAAGAGGTGGTTAACCTGTTTATGTTTGGGTCGGATATTTTTATGTTGACAATGTAGTTTGAGGTAATTTCGTCACCTGTTGAAGGTAAGCCTGTGGGAGGGGCTATGAGTTAAAAATGGACGGTTTTGGCACTGGAGGAGTTGACTCGGAAGAATGTTACAATGAAGGCAACAGCTGGGACATGTTCGGGGAAGATGGTTGCAGAGAAGGCTTACCTGTTAGCATCTGGCCTCTGTTAAGCATCTAGCATCTGTTAGCATCTAGTTCTCCTGCTTACAAACTTTTAGCCATCCCTGCTTATACAAGTAGTAGTTTTAGTTGTCTGCGATCTGCGGAGGCCTACTCCCACCTGTCGAGTACGGCTGTACTGAGGTGTGGTGTTCTCCCACACCACGCCGCTCCTCCGCTCCCTCCACTGGCTTCCGGTAACTGCTAGAATCCACTTCAAGACAATGGTACTTGCGTACCATGCTGCGAATGGATCTGGCCCTTCCTACTTCCAGGACATGGTTAAACCGTACACCCCAGCACGTGCACTCCGCTCTGCATCAACCAAACAGCTCGCTGCACCCTCGCTGCGAAGGGGACCAAAGTTCCCATCAGCAAAAACACGTGGGTTTGCTATCCTGGCTCCAAAATGGTGGAATGAACTCCCCACTGACATCAGGACAGCAGATAGCTTACACACCTTCCGGCGCAGACTGAAAACTCATCTCTTTCGACTCCACTTCGAGCAATAGAACTATTAACAAAGCACTTATATACTAATAAAGGACTGGCTTACCTAAAGCCAGTTGAGTAGCACTTGAAATGTTTTTGGTCTATGAAACCTGATGTACTTATATGATTCTGTTTTCTTCAAGTTTGTATTTTGTTGGTCGAACGCACTTATTGTAAGTCGCTTTGGATAAAAGCGTCAGCTAAATGCAATGTAATGTAATGTTATGTGTTTTTCCTCCGGAGACGTCGCAAAGAGACGGAGCGGCTCCACCTGTTGCTGCATGCGATCTGCGATTTGCGGAGGCCTGCTCGTCGCGAAGAGACAGAGTGGATCCACGCTTCGGGCTTGGCCTGCTTCCACCGGGCGTGTGCTGCTGTGCGGAGGAGGATTTTACCACTGCTGGGGCCTGCTTTCCACCTGTCCTGGTTCTGCTGTTGCAGAGGCTTTCACCCCGGGGATACCACGGAGGGACCGGAGCGCTTCCACGCTGCTGTTTTCGCCTGTCCTTTGCTGCTGTGCTGATTTTGCTCCAGGAACATCGCGGATACTGTGTGCTGGTCTGGGAAAATGGCCCATATCGGGATTCTGCTGTGCCTGTTAACTGTTTTGGACTATGAAAAGATCTCTAGTCATTCTGAGAAGTCTACTGGATTCATGTCTGTTCTGCCACCCGCAGTGGGCATCCCCTGCAAAGGTTCGGATGTGTTGCTCAAACAATTGCCGGTTGCCTTGTCAAAGACAATCTGCTCGACAAAATATGTTCGTCTTGTTTTCCTGCGATGATGGTTCTTCAGGACTGCTTCTTAAGCTCAAATCACACTCTCACAGACTTTTCCGGTGTTTCTAAATTAGATGACAATGTATGTGTGTCGTTTAAGAGGAAAAGATGCCTGTTTTTTGTTGTTGTTATTACTGTCAAGAAATGTACAACCTAACCCTGGTCCGCCCAGTAGTAGTAGTCAGATCGCTACTCCTGCTGATTTTAAAGCTAGGTCTGGGTTGGGTTTCATCCACTTGAATGTGCGCAGTCTGTTAGGTAATCTAGATTTAGTCCGTATCTCGGCGAGCTCGACTGACGCTGACGTCATTGTTTTATCAGAAACATGGCTAAACAAATCTATTTTGGCCTCTGACATTGCCTTAAATGGTTTTAATGTGTATCGTACCGACTGGCCTAATAAAGGTGGTGGCGTTGCCATTTATGTTAAGAATATGTTCAGTGTAACAACATTAGTTTCCAAATCGATCAGTAAGCAATTTGAATTTTTAGCCATAAATATGGAAGTGGCAAAGGGTCAACAGGTCATGGTAGTGAGTTGTTACAGACCCCCCTCAGCTGTCAAAGACTCCTTGTCTTCACTAGCAAATCTTTTATCACAACTAGACTACAAGGAAATAGTGCTACTTGGAGATTTTAACTGGGACTGGTTAACTGCAGTGTCAGAGGATTTTAAAAACCTTTGTATCTCTTTAAATGTTACTCAGATTGTTGACAGTCCTACTCGCCCTAACATTAAGTCCCCTAATAAATCCTCCCTAATTGATCTCATTTTAACTAATGTTCCCCATAAATATTCATCTGTGGGAGTATTTGCAAATGATCTGAGTGATCACTGTGTTGTAGCCACAATTAGGGACACTAAGGTTCAAATGGTTAAACCTTGTATTATCATTAAGAGAGACAAAAAACATTTTGTGGAGCAGGGTTTTGTTCATGATCTGTTTGATTTTGATTGGGGTAAAATCGATCTGATGTAGTGTGCTGATGTAGAAACCGCATGGTCTTATTTTTATCTTGGTTTTATGGAGATCATTTATAGACATCCACCCCTGCGTACATTTAGAGTAAAGGGACGAGATAATCCTTGGTTTTCTGCTAATCTGTCCAGTCTCCTTCATGAGAGAAACAAGGCCTGGGCAAAGGCTAGGAAATCAGGCTCAGAGGTAGAATGGCTGCATTTTAGGCAGTTAAGAAATAGCTTCACTTCACATATCAAAAGTGCTAAATCAAAGCACTATCTGTCAGTAACCACAAAGAATCTGAATAATCCTGGAAAATTTTGGAAAGCCATTAAATCGCTATCCACCGGCGATATCCGTAATGAGCTACCTCCGTGCATTACCACAGCATCTGGCACTATATCGGACAGGGCTACTATGCTAAATTGCTTTAATGAGCATTTTGTGTCCTGTGGTTCTCTATTTGATTCTGTCACTAACTCTGCTTCTGTAAACACTACAGTATGTGACTCTGAAAAACGTGTGTTGGAAAACCCTTTTAGTTTTACCCCTTTTACTGTTGATGTTGTTCGTGAAGCTTTAACCAAGTTAGATCCTAAGAAACCGGCTGGCCCGGACAACGTAGAACCTTTCTTTTTAAAGATAGCTACAGATTTTATTGCTCCACCTCTCACTATTCTTTTTAACCTCTCCCTCAGCACTAACACAATTCCAAAATTGTGGAAGTCAGCGTATGTCCTGCCTTTGCTAAAAGGAGGGGAGGCCACCTTATTAAATAACTATCGGCCAATCTCCAAGTTGTCAGTTCTGGCTAAGGTTCTTGAACGCTTAGTGAGTGAACAGGTAAAGGTGTTTTTATGTACAAATGACATCCTGTCTAAACATCAGTCAGGCTTCAGAAAGCAACACAGCACCATCACTGCCACAATGAAAGTGGTGAATGATATGGCGAGTATTTTAGATAATAAGCAGAGTTGTGCAGCTCTATTTATTGACCTTTCAAAAGCATTTGACACCGTCGATCATCACATTTTAAAGCAGAGGCTAGCCAGTATAGGCATGTCCAGCCATGCAGTAGGGTGGTTTGTAAACTACCTCTCTGAAAGGTCCCAATGTGTTCATTTTGATGGGCTGTCTTCTGAGTGGTTAAACATTGCAAATGGTGTTCCCCAAGGTTCTGTTTTAGGTCCACTTTTATTCTCCATCTACATCAACAGTTTAGGTGAAAATGTGGATGAAGCTACTTTACATTTTTATGTGGATGATACCGTGATGTACTGTGCAGGTCCCTCGATTAAGGAGGCTGGTGTTAAATTACAGGCTGTTTTTAACATTATTCAGACTCAGCTCTCTGAACTAAAGCTTCTTTTAAATGTTGAGAAAACCAAGGTAATGCTCTTTTCTAAAGCTAAAAAGACACCAAAGCCTGTTTTAGATATTGTAACTACGCAAGGAATAAAACTTGAAGTGGTTACCTGTTACAAATACCTTGGTATCTGGCTTGATGATTGTCTCACTTTTAAACTTCATGTCAATAAACTGCTTAAAAAGCTGAGGGTTAGGCTAGGTTTCTTCTACAGGAACAAGTCCTGTTTCTCGCTTGAGGCCAGGAAAAGGCTAGTCACTGTGACCTTTTTACCTGTGCTGGATGGGTTTTATGATTGAGTTTAGGTGCAGTAAATCTGTTAGCATTTTTCGCTCGTTGCTAATTCAGAGGCTCAGCGTTAGCATTGTGGGTTTTTTTGGAAATAAAAATAAAAATGATCAGTTAGATGAGTTTCTTCCCGTTACATGGATGTAAAACATTCATAGTTTATTGGCAATTATTATTTTACTTTGTGAAAATTACTACCATTTGTCATATTGACTGTAAAAACGTGGTAAAAGTGGTTCTTGCAGTGAGACAACAGAACAGCATGACACTACAGTTGCACTAAGTTCTGATAACCGTTGAATATAATTTTAATAATAACATATATTTTAATGTTGATTAACCGCAGAATGTTCATTCATAATCTGATTATCTTTGTAGTACAAAGTGATGAATTTCAAAAACACATTTATTTCTACAGCCCTCTAACGCATCTCTTTTATAAATAACACACTTGGTCTGCAATAATGTCATATGTTTTATGTTTCTTGTCATTTCTCTTTCATTTTCGGAAAGGACATACCTGAAGGACACAACTGCCTCAAACCCACAGACAGGTTTCTCCCAAAGTCTCTGCAGCTCCCGAGACACCACGCTGTCTCAATTGATCCACACTGTGAATATGAGAGGGGAAAATGTGTGTAATAAATGCTTTAGACCAGGGGTGGGGAACTTCCGGCCCCCGGGCCGTACACGGCCCGCGAGACCATTTGGTACGACCAGTGGCGTAACAAGGTTGTGATAGCAGGACACCCCATCTAGTCACTCAGAGAAAATCAGGACAATCTGATGTACAGTTTCAAAATAAAATACCTTTGAAGTCTCATATATGAGCTATCATCCCTCTGTTTTTAGATGAGAATAAAACAAAAACTGTCCAGTATCAAATACTAATATCACTTCAGGGTGATAGCAGGACACCCCATCCACTTTTCGTACAATGTCCCACTGTCTGGCTTCCTGCATGAAGTCAAGAGCTCGGCACAGTTGTGGCGAAATGTCGCTCCTCTGTTTTCATTTAAACAGCTCCTTATATCCGTTAGCGCAGCTAGCTAGCACCAGATGCTAACAACAACAATGCACGTAAGGTCTCTCTCTCGCTCGCTCGGGCCACACATACACACACCCTCCTGGTCCTCCCGATAGCCAGTCGGTGCCTGCCGGTGAGCGTGGAAGTGTGGTCTGCCACAAGCGGGCGGCAGGAGCGGGGCTGTCAGCATCAGCTTGTAGATGGTATTTTAAACTCGATGCGCTCTGAAACTACGGGGCGGCCTAGGAAAAAAAATACACATGCTCTAATCGCGTTAAAATAATTAGTGGCGTTAATTTATTTTTGCGTTAACGCGTTATTAACGCGTTAACTTGACAGCCCTAATATATATATATATATATATATATATCGTATATATATATAATAATATATATATATAATATATATATTATATAATATATAATATATATATATATAAAATATATAATAATATATATATATATATATATATATATATATATCAATATGGACATAAACGCGAGTGAAGTATAACCCGACGAGAGAGAGATCAGATCAGCTGCTGTATAATCACCTGAAGCCCCGCCCACTATTTAGCGAAACTGACGGGCTGTCAGGAGAGAGAGGGAGGGAGAGAGGAAAAGAGAGGATCCGTTTCTCCCGTGTTATTGTTCAAAGTTAATTTAAACTTTTGAATAATGTACTTTATCTACTAAAAGTAATTTCTTTGAATGTAATAATTATGTTGTTTGTTGTTTGTGGAATCATTTATTGAAAAACGAATCTGAATTTTTCGATCTGTTACGATTATAAACTGAAGCAATATAAAAATGACTCCCATTAACTGAGTTTGAAACATCAGCATATCCGGTCATAGTCTGGTAATTACCTGATAACGGAAACTCTGCTATTCTTATTATTATTATTATTGAAACATGACCGGTAAGTTTCAAATTTGTCCGGTAAAATCAATTCTGTCCGGACATTTGACCGGCGAGAAAAATCCTAGCGGAAACCCTGATATATATATATCTCTATATAAATGTCCTATTTGAGTTGCCGTATGGAGTTGTCCAATATGGCGGACCATCTCGCACATGCGCAGTGCGGATCGGGTAGGCATGCGGATCGGGTAGTCACAGTAGCCACCAGAGTGTATCGCAGCTTCCGGTTCCGGTGCATTCTGGCTGAGCCTAAAAACTCTCTAAAAAGATCAAATTTCACTTGTTTTGCATCAATCTTGATACAGGGTACTTATTATATGTTATAGTTTGGATTCCTAAAGCTTTTAGTCTACTATCCCATCATTCAAGGGTGGTTTTCACTATAAGTAATTTTTCTTTTGGACAGACAGTATCATTTTAAATGTTTTACTATGTTCAATCTGAATTTACTTTAAAACATCTATATTGATTCTGACACTTCTACATCCAACTCACAGATGTAACCTTGCTTTGAGAAAAAAGATTATTAATTTAACCCTTTTAGAAGGGAAGATATGGTCATTTGTTCTGGGAATGTCATTTTCGAGCCTGAGACCTGAAAAACAGGCTCAGGGCTAAACAGGTTAACTTTCTAAGTAAAAGCACCTAAATTACCTCAAGTCAATTTGCTTTATGTGTACATTTAAGGAAATATATACATTTAACCTATCATTCATTGTCCCCTAAAATGTATGCTCTCTGACCCAAAACATAACCTCAGATAAAAGATGACTTTGTTACAGTCATCTTTTATCTGAGGTCGTGTTTTGGGTTAGCTTTGGAGTTATCTTTGTGCACAGAAAGGGAGTAGTTACAAATGTTTGTCATGTTTCTCAGAAGTGGGCCCTTTACACAACTCGCAAATATAGTCCCAAAAGAGTGAACATGTCTCACCTTTGCCCAGTGTCCCCTCATTTCATGTGCAGTGTAGTCATTTGTTTTTGTGATTCTGATGCATGGTTGAAAACCAAGATTGTTGCATATAATATTATCTTATCCATAATAGATAATGGAATACATTCTAGTGATGTTATTTTCTGCCATATTTAAATAATACTTGTTTGGGAGGAAGTGCCATATGTGTTCATAGCGATAACTCATTGCTAATAAACACCCTTATCAGCTCATAGCAGACTGTTTCCCCACCCAAACATCTCGTACCACCCAATCACACACCACAGGGTGTCACATCAGAACTGGTGGTGAACACGCGCGTGCTGAAGAGATCAACACTGTTCAGGTTCAGATATGCACCGAGCAGAACATCTAAGCAGACCTTCCAAAATACCAGAGAAAACTCTGGACCAAAGGGACATGAGGTAAAACAAAAATATTTTAATATGTTAGTTATGTTGTTCATTGTGCTAGTTTACCAGAATTGTTCAAATGTATATAATTCCAGTCAAATATGTGATCATATGGGAAACACCAGTTTTAAATGTGTATGTGGATATGTACATATATATTTGGAAACCATGGTATGGGAGAGTGTGGTAAAATGAGCCAATTTTAAACATGTTGCCTCAGGGGTTGGGCTTTCAACTAAAGACACAGCCACGCAGAAAACGCGGCTTGTGTACGGCTCATTATGGGTACTGGTACTGCAAAAATAATTGTCTTCTGGCTTAACTTGCCCCATCATACATTGATCCGAGACAAGGTAGTACATTGAACAATTGACTTTATCAACTTTAAACCTGAGTTGTTTGGTACAGGAATGTTGTTTCTGTCTGTAATTTAAAGGCCAGTTCACAGCAATTCTCTGGAGTAAGACCATGGAACTGGTCAGCCAATTAAAAATGTTTCCTTCTCTCTCTCCTGTGTGAGGACCCTCTTTCCTCTGCTGTTCAACTGTACCTACTGTTTTCATTTCCTTTCCCCCTTCCCGTTTAAGTCTTTATGCAGGCTGTCGATATTTCTGTCTTTTGCCACTGCTCTGATGGATTTTCCAGCCTTGCCATCAGTGGCTCTCTCCATCTCCTCAGTATTTCTTTTGGACTTTCTTAGCATGATAGCTTTTCTACAATGTTTAAAACATAAAAAACACATCAGTTGTGTAAAACTACATTTAGTTAGTGAGTTAACTTAACTTCAGTGCCTCAGGGGGGATTACGTTGAACCACTGATTCACTTTGCCCCACAGCCACCTTTTGGAATAAAAACGGTCTAGTTTAGTCATTCATGCTAATCTTTGGCTAAATGATTGACATGCTTTTACACCTTGCTAAATAATATAATAATATGAATAATATGATATATATTTTCAGACCTGGATAGATTTACTGTGACACAACAGTTATCATACCTGACATGTTAACATTTACTTTAACAAGCAAAACATGGTTTATTGTGTAAAAAACACATTTACCACATTACCATCACATTAACCTGCTGTCATGTCAACTTCCACATGTTTTACATGAAAATATACCCTGAAAACTGAAAGAAATGGTAAAAAGAGTATTCAAAGAAGAGAGCAAAGGCAGAAGAAACAACAACTGATAATAAGAATTATTGAATTTTAATGTTCTGGCCACTGCTAAACAGAAAATTAGCTTGTTGTGATGCTAAATGTGTCATTCTGTTGTGAACAAACACCTGTGTCACCAAAGAAGACATAGATACTCTTTCTTAAATGGCTCTGTACTTTGACCATCTCATTTGTTGTCCAATTGGAGAGGAGAGTTTCTGTGACTATGGTTTTACACAATATAGGATGCAGTGTTGAGTAATATTCTGTCCATTTTCTTGACTGACAGAGCAAAGCAACAGAAGATTTGGATGAGCAAACAGAAAAGAAGTGGACAATGGAAAACTGTAAGCAATTAGAAGATGAACAAACCATAGTGGACATGAAAACCAAAATGGAGATTATCAAAAGACAAAGACAATTGACATTGGAAGTAATGGGGAAGATTGAACAACTTTGGGAAGAGGCACAAAGAGAAATAAATGAAACTGACTACCTGGAGAAAAAAGCAGAGCAGCAACAGGAGGACATCGTCAGACTGAGAACTGAAAATCAAAAGCAGCATATATTAATAAATAAACTGAGATCACAGATAGAAAAACATTTTGAGAAACTTGAAGAGAATAAAAATGAAGCGGCTCAAGAAAAATTGCTACTTCTTAAAATGAGAACTGAAATATATAGAGAAAAAGAGACCCTGGAAAAAAGACGTAATGAGCTCATCAATGAGCGACATGAATTAGAAATGATGAAGGGTGATAAGACAACACAAAAAAGTATTGATCTAAAAGAAGCCATGGAACAGATAGAAAGGAAGCAGGAGATAACAGACAGTCTGCTCAGCCTCATCAACAAAAATAACAAAGTAATGCTTGAAACAAAGCAGGAAAAAGAACATATGGAGAACATCATTTCAGATATAAAGCAAGAGTTGATTATTATTAAAAATAATAATTCCCACCATAGAGATCAACTTGAGCACATCAAACATAATATACATTTGAAAATGAACACGGTGAAGAGAAGGTGGGCAGACATTCAAAGAGCTGAGAGAGTTGAGCTGCAGGAAGCCACAGTCCCAGAGATGAGGCAGAAAGAAGGAAGACACACATTTGGCATTGTGAAGATTCACCTCTGCAGATTCCAGAAGGAGATGAAGAAGCTTTCGGATGAGCTGGAGGTGACTTTAACAGAGGAGCAGGAGCTGAAGACAGAGAGCAGTCAAATGGCAAACATTCCATGTGACAAGTTGGCATGGGCCAGATCCGAAAAGGATGATATTGATCAAATCAAGACTAACATACAAACTGAGAGAGAGGACATTGAGAGAGAGAGGCAGATAGCTAGAGCCGAAATGATTGCATTGACGTGTGTGAGGGAGAGTACTGAAAGGCAAATGCAGGAGCTGGATGACCAGTTACAAAGGACAAAGAAAGAAATAAGAGAGAAGGAAGAGTTGAACACTGAGATTGAAATAAAGAAAAAAGAGCTAGTAAAAATGATAAGAATGAGCAAGAGAAAAAAGAAAGAGTTCAGCAGCATGATGGAAGAGGCTGAGCCTGCTAAACAAGACATGCAGGAAGGACAAGATAAGACTAAGGAGCAGGTGAACGTGGAGGACACATCTGATGAGCAGAAGAAACAACTTCCTCTGGCTGACAGAACCACAGACATAACACAGGAAGTGAATACTGACATGAAGAGAGTGATTCTTGAAGGAGAAGAAATCAGAAAGAGGCTGTGTGGGGTAAGAGAAGATACAGAGCGAAGCGGGGCAGACTCTACAGAAGAGAGGAAAATCCAATG
Source organism: Harpagifer antarcticus (assembly GCA_902827135.1). Lineage (NCBI taxonomy): Eukaryota > Metazoa > Chordata > Actinopteri > Perciformes > Harpagiferidae > Harpagifer > Harpagifer antarcticus. The sequence goes on from CADEHL010001240.1 coordinate 356,172, forward strand.
GATGCATTTTCAATTAAAAAAAAAACAAAGACAGCTTGACCAGCAGCTGGAGAAGACAAATAAAGAAAGAGATGAGCTGGATGTCACGAATATAAAGATACAGAAACTCAGAGAAGAGGTTGAACAAAAACTAAAAGATACAATAACTGCATTTCTGAATATGGATGAAATAAAAGCTAGCATTGAAAAAGCTACTACAGAGATGAAGAAAACCAGGGAGGAGATGCTCAAAGTCCGAAGGGAGATGGATCAGAACAAGGAACACATCAACAAGTTTAGGGTAAGTCAATAAGTCATAAATATGCCTTCTTAACATAGAATGTCTACACTTGTTGAATTCAACATAGTCAGATTCTAAGACTATGTACATCATTTATTCGTAGTTGATAATTGAGAGAGTAGAAGGATATAAGTCGTCATCATCCATAAACGTTCAATGCATTTATTAATCCAAATGGATAGATCATTTATACATGCATATTACATTTTATAACTGAATCACCTAATATTGTGTCATCACCATGTTTTGTCATAACTTCGTAAATGTCCCCCCAGATGCACCAAGATGTTCAATTATTGGTTATAAATCTTAAACTTACATCCAATAATTCTCCCCATTAAGCAATCAATTGCAAACGTGTAACTACTGGGCTATAATGTTTCATACTTCAAAAAATCCAAACAGACCCTGCTATTAAAGTGGATTTACCTGCAGTTAGCCTTTGTTGAATAAGTGATAATGTGCAGCGAGCTGGTCAACAGGGTGAGCAGGATCAGGTTTTTTGGAATAATGTTCTCTTATTCTTCTTCTATTATTCAAATATTTGTATTGAATTTTCATTGTACAACGTTGTATTAATGGCAGATAACTCAATCTCAAAATATCCAATCCAATCCACTTTATTTATATAGCACATATTAAAAACAGAGGGTTGCCAAAATTGGACAAAAATGGTTGCCAGACCAATACTTCTGAATAGAGCCCCAGGCAGTGTGCTTTAGCTGTTCAAGCTTAAGATGGGACATTATTTCCTCCCAGCGCTTATGAGATGGTGGTGCAGCCTTCTTCAAACTAAGGAGTAGCAGACATCTAGCAAGTAAGGTAGAGAACGCCACAGCCTCAGCTTGAGCAGTTGTTATTCATGTCTCCTTTGGGACCATGCCAAATAATGCAGTCAATATCCGTATTATACATATACAAAAAGGTTCTAAATATACCAGTCCAGAACAGGGTCAATTTTGGACAGAACCAAAACATGTGACTTAGGTTGGCTGGGTCCCGACTGCGCCTGATGCACACTGCTGCTGTAACAAAATTATTTCCCAATTTGTGATCGATAAAGTGTCGGACTGTCTATCTATTTATTTTACAGATAAAAAACACATCCATGTATTTTCAAGCTAAAGGTGATACACAATACAAACTGTATACTGTTATTTTTCAAAGACATGTTGCATTTCAAAAGCATATATTGCTATGTTTAGGACAAACAATTAAAGACTGCTTTAATTTAACAAATTCTGCGATATAAAAGTGGCAGATTTGCTTTATTAAACAGAGCAGACCTAGGCTGCATACCAACTCAATTAGGAGCATGCTCACATCTTACTATGTTGGTCTGAAGAGCTGAAGCATTCATACACAATGGATACAAACTGTGTTGTCTCATTCTATATCCTGTGAGAAAATGATAAACATTTAGCATTAACAATTCGACATACTATTCCTAGCCTGAGGAAGATATGAATAATCAACTGATTTGAATGGAATCTCTAACATTTTCATGTAGAATAAAGACAAAAGACTGATTATACAAATGACATTTATTGAAATTTGAACCAGAAGATGAAGTCTCAAAGAATGTTTTAAATAAAAGGACATAAAACAAAAAGGTGGATAATAATAAATCTATTAAATGTATATGTAAAGACATTTGGTCAAATGAGATGACACTAAGCAAGTGATAACAGTAACGCCAGCGTGGATGAAGCTGGTGCAGATCTCTCTTCATGCCCCCCCTCCGTGCTGTCCCCTCAGAAGAAGTGGGAAAACGGGATAAGACTCTGGACGCCACGCTGTCTCAATGATCCACACTGTTAATATGAGAGGAAAATAATGTTTTAGGAAATGAAAGATATGAAGTTAACAAACAAATGGTTTCCATATAAAACAAAAACAAATGAATTGTGCCATTAATTCAAACACATTTAAAAAATTGAATTGGAAATTAATAGGAAGAGAGCTCAAATATGATACTTAAAGGTCCCCTATTATACTGTTTTTCATTACTTTAGTATAGGTCTCAGGTATATTATAAAACATGTCTGTGAAGTGTTTGACCTCGAAATACCAAACAGATCATGCATTGTTGCATCCCATAAACCCCCCTTTTCAGCCCTTTTTCCAAAGTGCTGATTCTCTGTCTGTTACTTTAGATGAAAATAAGGAGCCCCTCCCCACGCCCCTCTGGGGGGCTACGTTGATTGGTTATTGGCTAATGGTTACACAATGGGCAAAAAGTGAGAGAATCTTTTTTCCTGAAACTTTCAGAATCTCTTTACACAGAGACAGGAAAAACTGGATTTTTACATAAAAGGTGACCTTTAATACGAGTACCCTATGTGTAAAATTTTGCAATTCATAGAAGAGAAGCCAAAGCTCCGGAGTGCTGGAGCGCGTTCTGGTGCTCTCCGTCAGCACTACACCCCTGTCAGACGAGACATATACCACGTGTTGACACGTAACGCCCCGTCTACACCACAGGCATCGAAAAATGCTTTTAACGCTTCAAAAGTTGAACAATGTTCAACTTTTGAGGCTCGATGCTGCCAATCAAATTCCGTTTATGCAATTCGCGCCAGTACAAGCGCTCGCCAATCAAACCGCGTGAGTAGTATTAACCATGCTGTTTCAATCACATTAGTATGCATAAAAAGTGACAGGTGACACGCCCCCAATTATGCAAATGAGCTAAGTCCCGCCTCCCCTCGCCTCCCATTGGTCGAGAGCCTTTTATCAGAGCTATGTCCCGCCTCCCATTGTTTGAGACCCTTTGATGTGAGGGGTGATGTGTTATAACGGGTAGGTGTGAAAAGCCCCCCTGTGGAATGCCTTTGTTGTCTAATTCTTTGATGTGTTGATTAAGGTAGTCTCTTTGAAGTTATGCTGTCTGGTCCCTCAGGGGTTATCTAATCTAATTAGCCTTAGATGTTATGAGCCTGTGATGTTAATTTAGGTATTTTTATGAGTGAGACATGTTTTGTTGTCTAATTCTTTGATGTGTCAGTTAAGGTAGTCTCTCTGAAGTTAGGATGTCTGGCCCGCTCAGTGTGCCCCCGGCCTCTCCCCCCCTTTTCTCCACCCCTTCCTCCGGCAAGGAGATTGTGGGGGGTGGAATTAGATGAAAATAGAAATATGCTCAAAACTAAATAAAAGACAGTAATTTCCACTTACCAAGTCACCTTTCAAAAAAGAAAAATTGCCAAAATGTGACAACTTACAGCCATCCGTCCGGGGCTCCAGTCAAGAAACGAATGCCGCATCTATGCTGGGTGCAGATGCATACAGCCAGAGATCTGTGCACAAACTTTTCATGTGCCTCTTTGGGTCAAATAGGCTGCCCTATCTCTAAGAACAATTAACACAAACACACACACACAAACACACACACACACACACACACACACACACGTTGGAATGCCCCTTTGATGTGGGGGTTGAGATAAGAAACCCCCCTGATTAAGACACAGTGTCTGCTAAGGATGTTTCTTCTCAAGTTTTTGTGAAACTGTTAACTAAAAGTAAGTATCTGTTTTGCAAAGAGGGTATTCATATTAATTTAAAAAGAGCTTATTTAGTTTTTAATAGTGATAACTAAGTTTCACTCTGTGGGGGGCAAAAGACGCATCCTTAAACACCTGGATAAAGGACTCTTTAAAGCAGAGACATGGCGACCAGCATACCTGAATATCAGCAGGAGAGGACTCTTTTTCAGTAAATACATTATAGGGTTAGAATAAGATATATATGTGGTGGAATTAGTTTAAAACAGCCACCCTACACTTTTTTAGTTGTCCTCTCTAGATTTGATCCAGGGTTTTGTAGTAGTATTTACCATGGTATATAACTTAGACTAAGTTAACTATCTAAACACTCAGAGTCCTTTACCTCACCTGAGCTTATCCAGAGCTTGACTGACACACAGAGACCAATCAAGGGCTTTGATTTATGATCTGTATGACAGTGGCCATGTCGGCAGGCCACATCATGTAGACAGCCAGTCACCCTGTGTGAGGCAGGCCCACATGTGCGCAGCATTGCGTTCAAAATAAATTAAAAAACTAAATGGGTCGCGAAATATACTTGGGCGGCCGTTAATATACTGGGCGGCCCACCCCAGTAAAGTCTATGGGTGGGAAATCCTGGAATATCAGATACAATTAGCATCTAACCAGAAGTGCGAATGAAGCAGTGAACTGCAGTATATTTGATATACATCCAATATATAAAAGGTTATGTTAATATTGATCAGTTGATCAATTAAGAAGCTGGAAGGACTTCAACAATCAACTTCGACTGATTCATTATCAAAATAGTTGATGAATAATGAAATAATTGACAACCAGTCGATTCATCTCGCAGCCCTAAGACCGTAGCTCGGCTGCTCCCCCTTACATGACCCAAAAGATCTCTGAGCTACTGCGTCTCATCTTGTAGAACAGAGGACTCTTTTTTAAGTAAATACATTATAGGGTTAAAATAAGATATATATGTGGTGGAATTAGTTTAAAACAGCCACCTTACACTTTTTTTAGTTATCCTCTCTAAATTAGATGTAAGGGTTTTTAAATGATTAGTGTTAATTAAGGGCTATTGTTATTTTGGTTTATATGGGGATAGGAGTTCAACTTTTTAAAATTGCACAGGATCATTCTAAGAAGAGTGTGAGGGCTAATGAGCCAGCACCATACCTCCTCTATGCATTTTGTTGACCTGTGTCTGATCTTGAAAAACTCTGGTAAGTATTTTCTTTTATTTTAGTTTATAATATCATGTAATTATTAAATGTTGTTTTTTGGTAGGGGTTAAACTAGTATATTATGTGGATAGTATATTATTAGATACTTAAAAATGTTATGTTTTTTCTGTTTACACTAGAGACCCTGTGTGCTGAAATCTACTCATACAGAGTACTGCATGGTAGTGGTCTGCTTTTAAACACAAAAGTGTATCTTTCAGTAACTTTCTCAGAGAATGTAAGCATAAATCTGTCAATTGTTCAAAACAGCCTTGTTTCACTGGAATAACCTCAAAATCACAATATACCATTAAGTGTCAGAATCCTAACGAAATCTAATAAAACAGAGTACTTTCATGGTAGTGGTCTGCTTTTAAAAAGAAAAGTGTATCTTTCTGTAACATTTTGAGAGAATTAAACATAAATCAGACAAATTTCAAAACAGCCTTCAATGAAATAGCCTCAAAATCACAAACTGCCATTAAGAGTCAGATGCTTTACGAAATCTACTCAGAGTACTTCATGGTAGTGGTCAGCTTTTAAACACAAAAGTGTATCTTTCAGTAACTGGTTGAGAGAATTAAGCATAAATCTGTCAAATGTTCAAAACAGCCTTCACTGAAATAGCCTCAAAATCACAAACTGCCATTAAGAGTCAGAATCTTAACGAAATCTACTCAAACAGAGTACTTTCTACAGATGACTCCTCCCACTCAACGCAATAAGTCCCACCCCACTCAGCAAATCATATAAAACTAAGGACCCTACTAAGACGACCGTTGAAAACTAGGCATGGATCTGAGAAAAACCAAGTCTGATGTAGCCTACCCTTATTATCACCAGGATAAAGGATATGGGTTTAATGACTGGACGTTACAAAGTAGGGGAGAGGATGTTCCCGAAGAAGAGCTCTCCTCTATATCATATCCATGTAAGGTCTTTAGGACAAAAGAGGACCATGATAACATGACATATGAAGAATATCTTTCTTTAAAAGATGGTATTATAGAGAACCTTATTAGAAACAGTATATCTCATACCACTAGCCAAGATCGCAAACGACAATTAGCAGAAAAGAAAAGAAAAATTAAAGAAAACCGAAGAAAAAGAAAAAGCAAAATGAAAAGGAGAAGAAAAATGAAAAGCAGACGCAGAATGCGAATGAAAAGAAAAGGGGTAAAAGGACGGAAAACGAAAAAGACAAAAAGAAGGAAGGTGAAAAGAAAAAGGAACAAAGTGAAGAAATGTCAACTAGAGTATGGTGTTGTACAGCCATTACCGGATCATAATAATCTTATAGATCAACTACCGCTAACCGACTGCTGTGAATGTGTTGAGCAAATACCAAAAGCAATGGCAGAGCTTTGCTTCAATATAATGAGAGAAAAAGCGCGATACTGTGGAATTGCCCAAATTGGCGACAGTGCCAGAACACGTATTAAAAGACTGTTGGCGGATCTCTATTCTAGTATCGGTTGTCATTACATCGAAGGATACGCCAAAATGTGTGACGACATAGACAAAGCTTTTGAAGACAATTATATGGTACCTGCCCTTACAGCTAAACAAATCCTACGCTAGGTATTCAACAGACCCCAAGAAGCACAAGAAGCCCCAGAAAGGATTACATTCAGAGCTAATAATGGTGAAACCGAAGAAGAAGCAAAGCAGATTATAATCGTTGCGGGTGAAAGGATAGAGAATTTGCATGTGATGTTAATGCATTTATCTGATATAAGAAATGCATTTGTTTACTTCCAAAAGACTCCTAAACATATACTTGGGCAGTGTGAATTGAACGATAAACCGATCACTGTCAATGAAACGCGGAGAGAAGCAGCAGTGCAAATCGTTAAGTCTATTACCTTGTATGCACTACGACATTAACTTGGTAAAATGTGTGTTTTTATGAAAATATGTTGAAGGATGTGTTTTCAATTAAACAACCATAACAAAATGAAAATGTGTTTTTATTTTTGCTTTCGTATATAGTAATAGTATTGTAAACCAAGTGCTCTCATTGTACGCTCTGTTTTTAGATGCAATGCATCTTTGTGTCAAAAACAGAGCGTACAATGAGAGCACTTGATACACTTTAAATGTTTCGTTTACAATACTATTACTATATACGAAAGCAAAAATAAAAAACACATTTTCATTTTGTTATGGTTGTTTAATTGAAAACACATCCTTCAACACATTTTCATAAAAACACACATTTTACCAAGTTAATGTCGTAGTGCATACAAGGTAATAGACTTAACGATTTGCACTGCTGCTTCTCTCCGCGTTTCATTGACAGTGATCGGTTTATCGTTCAATTCACACTGCCCAAGTAGATGTTTAGGAGTCTTTTGGAAGTAAACGAATGCATTTCTTATATCAGATAAATGCATTAACATCACATGCAAATTCTCTATCCTTTCACCCGCAACGATTATAATCTGCTTTGCTTCTTCTTCGGTTTCACCATTATTAGCTCTGAATGTAATCCTTTCTGGGGCTTCTTGTGCTTCTTGGGGTCTGTTGAATACCTGGCGTAGGATTTGTTTAGCTGTAAGGGCAGGTACCATATAATTGTCTTCAAAAGCTTTGTCTATGTCGTCACACATTTTGGCGTATCCTTCGATGTAATGACAACCGATACTAGAATAGAGATCCGCCAACAGTCTTTTAATACGTGTTCTGGCACTGTCGCCAATTTGGGCAATTCCACAGTATCGCACTTTTTCTCTCATTATATTGAAGCAAAGCTCTGCCATTGCTTTTGGTATTTGCTCAACACATTCACAGCAGTCGGTTAGCAGTAGTTGATCTATAAGATTATTATGATCCGGTAATGGCTGTACAACACCATACTCTAGTTGACATTTCTTCACTTTGTTCCTTTTTCTTTTCACCTTCCTTCTTTTTGTCTTTTTCGTTTTCCGTCCTTTTACCCCTTTTCTTTTCATTCACATTCTGCGTCTGCTTTTCATTTTTCTTCTCCTTTTCATTTTGCTTTTTCTTTTTCTTCGGTTTTCTTTAATTTTTCTTTTCTTTTCTGCTAATTGTCGTTTGCGATCTTGGCTAGTGGTATGAGATATACTGTTTCTAATAAGGTTATCTATAATACCATCTTTTAAAGAAAGATATTCTTCATATGTCATGTTATCATGGTCCTCTTTTGTCCTAAAGACCTTACATGGATATGATATAGAGGAGAGCTCTTCTTCGGGAACATCCTCTCCCCTACTTTGTAACGTCCAGTCATTAAACCCATATCCTTTATCCTGGTGATAATAAGGGTAGGCTACATCAGACTTGGTTTTTCTCAGATCCATGCCTAGTTTTCAACGGTCGTCTTAGTAGGGTCCTTAGTTTTATATGATTTGCTGAGTGGGGTGGGACTTATTGCGTTGAGTGGGAGGAGTCATCTGTAGAAAGTACTCTGTTTGAGTAGATTTCGTTAAGATTCTGACTCTTAATGGCAGTTTGTGATTTTGAGGCTATTTCAGTGAAGGCTGTTTTGAACATTTGACAGATTTATGCTTAATTCTCTCAACCAGTTACTGAAAGATACACTTTTGTGTTTAAAAGCTGACCACTACCATGAAGTACTCTGAGTAGATTTCGTAAAGCATCTGACTCTTAATGGCAGTTTGTGATTTTGAGGCTATTTCATTGAAGGCTGTTTTGAAATTTGTCTGATTTATGTTTAATTCTCTCAAAATGTTACAGAAAGATACACTTTTCTTTTTAAAAGCAGACCACTACCATGAAAGTACTCTGTTTTATTAGATTTCGTTAGGATTCTGACACTTAATGGTATATTGTGATTTTGAGGTTATTCCAGTGAAACAAGGCTGTTTTGAACAATTGACAGATTTATGCTTACATTCTCTGAGAAAGTTACTGAAAGATACACTTTTGTGTTTAAAAGCAGACCACTACCATGCAGTACTCTGTTTGAGTAGATTTCAGCACACAGGGTCTCTAGTGTAAACAGAAAAAACATAACATTTTTAAGTATCTAATAATATACTATCCACATAATATACTAGTTTAACCCCTACCAAAAAACAACATTTAATAATTACATGATATTATAAACTAAAATAAAAGAAAATACTTACCAGAGTTTTTCAAGATCAGACACAGGTCAACAAAATGCATAGAGGAGGTATGGTGCTGGCTCATTAGCCCTCACACTCTTCTTAGAATGATCCTGTGCAATTTTAAAAAGTTGAACTCCTATCCCCATATAAACCAAAATAACAATAGCCCTTAATTAACACTAATCATTTAAAAACCCTTACATCTAATTTAGAGAGGATAACTAAAAAAAGTGTAAGGTGGCTGTTTTAAACTAATTCCACCACATATATATCTTATTTTAACCCTATAATGTATTTACTTAAAAAAGAGTCCTCTGTTCTACAAGATGAGACGCAGTAGCTCAGAGATCTTTTGGGTCATGTAAGGGGGAGCAGCCGAGCTACGGTCTTTGGGCTGCGAGATGAATCGACTGGTTGTCAATTATTTCATTATTCATCAACTATTTTGATAATGAATCAGTCGAAGTTGATTGTTGAAGTCCTTCCAGCTTCTTAATTGTGAATCTCTTCTGGTTTCTTACGGTCTTAGTCCATTATTATTTGCTCTCAGTTATGAGCTGATGGCAGAAACTGTGAGTAAGGATAAAGATACCCACAAAATGTCACTGCTGGCGGATTATATACTCTCATTCATTTGTAAACGCTTCGGCAGAAAGACCTGTTTTGTTGAAGGATTTGTATGATTATCACCAAGGTGTTTAGATATAGGAACGACCTTATCATCCCATATATTTACAGTTTTAAGTAAAGCATTGTTAGCAGAGAAAAACATAGTTAAATAAATAGGGTATCATTTAATTATCACTAGTTGGCCAAATAGAAAAGGTGATAATAAATGCATATTTTACACTTGGCTGACTGAATGGCTAAACCTGCAACAGCGGATCTGAAACTTTGTGCTATTGGAAAGTTATGATCACGCTCAACATATATCTTTTTATATTTCCTATGGAGTCAAGTTTCTGACCAGCTGATCAATATTAACATAACCTTTTATATATATATATTGGATGTATATCAAATATACTGCAGTTCACTGCTTCATTCGCACTTCTGGTTAGATGCTAATTGTATCTGATATTCCAGGATTTCCCCATATTTATGCTTAATTCTCTCAAAAGAGTTACCGAAAGATACACTTTTCTTTTTAAAAAAGCTGACCACTACCATGAAAGTACTGGAGACTGCCCCTGTCTTGTCACATAGATTATACTATCTGTGTCGTGGTAGAAAACTCTGTGCTGTAATTTCTCCAATTCACTGTACAGTTTCAGCCAGTTTGTGATTTTTATGCTATTTCAGTGAAACAAGGCTGTCTTGAACATTTACAGATTTATGCTTACATTCTCTGAGAAAGTTACTGAAAAGATACACTTCTGTATTTAAAAGCTGACCACTACCATGAAGTACTCTGAGTAGATTTCGTTAGGATTCTGACACTTAATGGTATTTTGTGATTTTGAGGTTATTCCAGTGAAACAAGGCTGTTTTGAACAATTGACAGATTTATGCTTAAATTCTCTGAGAAAGTTACTGAAATATACACTTTTGTGTTTAAAAAGCAGACCACTACCATGAAGTACTCTGTTTGAGTAGATTTCAGCACACAGAGTCTCTACTGTAAACAGAAAAAACATAACATTTTTAAGTATCTAATAATATACTATCCACATAATATACTAGTTTAACCCCTACCAAAAAAACAAAACAACATTTAATAATTACATGATATTATAAAATAAAATAAAGAAAGTACTTACCATAGTTTTTCAAGATCAGACACAGGTCAACAAAATGCATAGAAGAGGTATGGTGCTGGCTCATTAGCCCCTACACTCTTCTTAGACTGATCCTGTGCAATTTTTAAAAGTTGAAGTCCTATCCCCATATGAACCAAAATAACAATAGCCCTTAATTAACACTAATCATTTAAAAACCCTTACATCTAATTTAGAGAGGACAACTAAAAAGTGTAAGGTGGCTGTTTTAAACTAATTCCACCACATATATATCTTATTTTAACCCTGTAATGTATTTACTTAAAAAAGAGTCCTCTGTTCTACAAGATGAGACGCAGCAGCTCAGAGATCTTTGGGTCATGTAAGGGGGAGCAGCCGAGCTACGGTCTTAGGGCTGCGAGATGAATCGACTGGTTGTCAATTATTTCATTATTCATCAACTATTTTGATAATGAATCAGTCGAAGTTGATTGTTGAAGTCCTTCCAGCTTCTTAATTGTGAATCTCTTCTGGTTTCTTACGGTCTTAGTCCATTATTATTTGCTCTCAGTTTTGAGCTGATGGCAGAAACTGTGAGTAAGGATAAAGATACCCACAAAATGTCACTGCTGGCGGATTATATACTCTCATTCATTTGTAAACGCTTCGGCATAAAGACCTGTTTTGTTGAAGGATTTGTATGATTATCACCAAGGTGTTTAGATATAGGAACGACCTTATCATCCCTTATATTTACAGTTTTAAGTAAAGCATTGTTAGCAGAGAAAAACATAGTTAAATAAATAGGGTATCATTTAATTATCACTAGTTGGCCAAATAGAAAAAGTGATAATAAATGCATATTTTACACCTGGCTGACTGAATGGCTAAACCTGCAACAGCGGATCTGCAACTTTGTGTTATTGGAAAGTTATGATCACGCTCAACATATATCTTTTTATATTTCCTATGGAGTCAAGTTTCTGACCAGCTGATCAATATTAACATAACCTTTTATATATTGGATGTATATCAAATATACTGCAGTTCACTGCTTCATTCGCACTTCTGGTTAGATGCTAATTGTATCTGATATTCCAGGATTTCCCACCCATAGACTTTACTGGGGTGGGCCGCCCAGTATATTAACGGCCGCCCAAGTATATTTCGCGACCCATTTAGTTTTTTAATTTATTTTGAACGCAATGCTGCGCACATGTGGGCCTGCCTCACACAGGGTGACTGGCTGTCTACATGATGTGGCCTGCCGACATGGCCACTGTCATACAGATCATAAATCAAAGCCCTTGATTGGTCTCTGTGTGTCAGTCAAGCTCTGGATAAGCTCAGGTGAGGTAAAGGACTCTGAGTGTTTAGATAGTTAACTTAGTCTAAGTTATATACCATGGTAAATACTACTACAAAACCCTGGATCAAATCTAGAGAGGACAACTAAAAAAGTGTAGGGTGGCTGTTTTAAACTAATTCCACCACATATATATCTTATTCTAACCCTATAATGTATTTACTGACAAAGAGTCCTCTCCTGCTGATATTCAGGTATGCTGGTCGCCATGTCTCTGCTTTAAAGAGTCCTTTATCCAGGTGTTTAAGGATGCATCTTTTGCCCCCCACAGAGTGAAACTTAGTTATCACTATTAAAAACTAAATAAGCTCTTTTTAAATTAATATGAATACCCTCTTTGCAAAACAGATACTTACTTTTAGTTAACAGTTTCACAAAAACTTGAGAAGAAACATCCTTAGCAGACACCGTGTCTTAATCAGGGGGGTTTCTTATCTCAACCCCCACATCAAAGGGGCATTCCAACGTGTGTGTGTGTGTGTGTGTGTGTGTTTGTGTGTGTGTGTGTGTTTGTGTTAATTGTTCTTAGAGATAGGGCAGCCTATTTGACCCAAAGAGGCACATGAAAAGTTTGTGCACAGATCTCTGGCTGTATGCATCTGCACCCAGCATAGATGCGGCATTCGTTTCTTGACTGGAGCCCTGTACGGATGGCTGTAAGTTGTCACATTTTGGCAATTTTTCTTTTTTGAAAGGTGACTTGGTAAGTGGAAATTACTGTCTTTTATTTAGTTTTGAGCATATTTCTATTTTCATCTAATTCCACCCCCCACAATCTCCTTGCCGGAGGAAGGGGTGGAGAAAAGGGGGGGAGAGGCCGGGGGCACACTGAGCGGGCCAGACATCCTAACTTCAGAGAGACTACCTTAACTGACACATCAAAGAATTAGACAACAAAACATGTCTCACTCGTAAAAATACCTAAATTAACATCACAGGCTCATAACATCTAAGGCTAATTAGATTAGATAACCCCTGAGGGACCAGACAGCATAACTTCAAAGAGACTACCTTAATCGACACATCAAGGAATTAGACAACAAAACATGTCTCACTCGTAAAAATACCTATATTAAGATCAAAGGGCAAAACATCAAAGGCTAATTAGATTAGATAACCCCTGAGGGACCAGACAGCATAACTTCAAAGAGACTACCTTTATCAACACATCAAAGAATTAGACAACAAAGGCATTCCACAGGGGGGCTTTTCACACCTACCCGTTATAACACATCACCCCTCACATCAAAGGGTCTCAAACAATGGGAGGCGGGACATAGCTCTGATAAAAGGCTCTCGACCAATGGGAGGCGAGGGGAGGCGGGACTTAGCTCATTTGCATAATTGGGGGCGTGTCACCTGTCACTTTTTATGCATACTAATGTGATTGAAACAGCATGGTTAATACTACTCGCGTGCAAGCTGGGAGAGCCAGACCACAGTTCATTTCCTCATATTCCAAACGAGAAATTACGGTAGCAAATCACCCGGTTCTTTACGATCAGAACTATTTACCGGGATACAAACCGGAGGAACCAGGCATGGAGGGAGGTGGCAGAGACAGTGGGTGAAACTGGTAGGTTTTCGCCTGTTTGGGGAGTTTATATCCAGTTTACTTTGTTTTAACATTGCTATTGCTTTGTATGTCGGGGGCGGGAGATTCATGTGATTGGTTGTTGGTCGCGCTGCTCGCAAAAAATCGCCATGCTTCAGACCCGCCCAGCTTCAAGATTTGTTGATGCCTGTAGTGTAGACGGGCCGTTAGGCTCGTGTTGTGTTCAAGGATCCTGAATCCAGGAAAAACAGGCACTCGCTTTTTAATTTTTGCGGTCTGGATTTCTTTAATTTTTTTCTTTTTTGTGTGTGTTTATAAATTACCTCGAGGGCCGTACCAAATGGTCTCGCGGTTCGTATACAGATGTAGCGCTTCATTTCAGACAGTTTGAAACGTGAGGGCCGTGATTGGTACGTGATCTGCCCTCGCTCAAGGGAAAACCTCCAGCTTGACTTGAGACCTCCCCCGTGATAAATAAATGTAATTATTATCAAGCCAGCTGCAATGGATCATTGATTGGTGCAGTGGGGTTCCACACTGGAGCTCATGTGAAATAAAGTCAGATACAGTACGCTGGATTTACAGCGGAACCTTGTTAAGATCCATATGTCACGGATATCATACTCTGTGCTAAATAAGAGACATGTAATCATTTACAAAACATCACCATGTTGTTATTTAACAAAATAATGTTGTTTAGTCGAAAAAAAAGAACGGGAGGAAATGCAGCCCGGCTCTCGATTTAATCATCATCTTCACTACGATCATTCGTTTGCCGAATTGACATGAAATCACTGACACATATGAATATACTGTATTCAACTTCATTAAAACGTTATTAACGTGCCTAAACTCAGTAATTCACTAAAAATATTTATATTTTAATGGAGCCTCGTCGGCAGATCAGGATCCCGACCCGTGCAGCTCAAGGGATCTTGAGCTGCATGAAGGGTGTTATTTTCCCCATAAGGAACAAGTTGCTGCAAATTATCCCGCTTATTACATGGCCACATTCTCAACAAAGTAACGACATGACTCCCAATATTAATTGAAATGCTTTTATGGATTTAGATTTTTTTTTTATTGATTTAAAAAATAGTTGTATGTTGTAGTGCCGTGAAAAGTGAGTCGGAGGCGGTGTATTAAGAATGGAGTTCCAATCTTTATTATCCATTAATATCAGAGAGGTTAACACATGAACTGCTCTGCCTCATGAGCTAGCAGGAATGGCAGCTAAAGCTACAGGTGTTCCCCACTAAAGGGTCCGTGTGGCAACACAATAAGCAAGGTGAATTATACATGGTGTCACCACACAAGCCCCCCCAGAATTCACACATAAACAAAATCAGCATGGCCGGGAGGAACGACACGCCGACCCCCACGACTCCTGAGCACGGGAGTCGGAGAAGTGACTTCCGCCTGTGTGGCCCCCGGAAGGGGAGGGACCGGAACAACAGGTCTTAAATCCGTGACAGGGGTCGAGGCCGGGGGTGAGAAGCCTTCACCCGGTCCACCGAGACGTGCTCGGCCTTGCCACCCAGGTCGACCACCAGGTGCTTGCCCCCTGCTCCAAGACCCGGAAAGGCCCATCGTAAGGGGGCTGCAGGGAGCCTCTGTGCGCATCGTGCCGGATGAACACGTGCGCTGGGAACCTGGGACACCTGAGTACCATGCTGAGTAGTAGGGATTGGAGCAAAGGCCTCAGCGGCGTCCTGCAGGAAAGCCCGCTGGGCCGACGCCGACCAGGGAGCCGATGCGTGAGGGAGGAAATCCCCTGGAACTCTCAACGGCTGCCCGTAGATCATCTCAGCTGTGGAGCACTGCAGGTCTTCTTTAGGTGCAGTCCTCAGGCCCAGCATCACCCAGGGCAGCTTGTCGACCCAATTCCCGTCTGTAAGGCCGGCTTTGAGGGCCACCTTTGCGGGCCACCTTCATGGAGCGATGGAAGCGCTCACAGAGGCCGTTAGCCTGAGGGTGGTAAGCGGTAGTCCTGTGCAGCTTAACCCCCAAACCGCCTGCCACGGCGTTCCAGAGTTCGGACGTGAACTGAGAGCCCCTGTCTGAGGAAATGTCAGACGGGGTGCCAAAACGACACAGGTCCGCGGCCGACGTCGAAACGAGCGGGACCGCCTCCGGCCAACGGGTCGTCCTGTCCACCATGGTGAAGAGGTAGGAAAAGCCCTGAGAGGAGGGCAATGGACCAACCAGGTCGATGTTGACGTGGTCAAACCTCCTCTCAGGCACCAGGAAACGCTCCAAAGGGGCCTTCGCGTGGCGGTGCACCTTAGCGCGCTGACAAGCCACGCACTCACCAGCCACGCACTCACCAGCCCAAGTCCTCACGTCCTTTTTCAGCCCATGCCAGACGAACTTCGCGGCCACCAACAGTCCGTGCACTGCCTCGAACACAGAGCGCCTCCAGCTGGCGGGAACGACTGGCCGCGACAGGCCTGTGGAGACGTCACACAGGAGGGTAACGCCCGCGTTGCCGAACACCACGTCCTCCAAGCGCAGCCCCGCACCCCGCACCCTCCACCTTCAGAGCCTGGACGCCGGGGTCTGTGACCTGGTCCGCCGCCATGCGAGTATAGTCCAGGCCCAACTGGACACTCCGATGACGACTCTGGAGAGGCAATCTGCAACCAGGTTCGACTTGCCAGCCACGTGCTTAATGTCTGTGGTGAACTCAGAGATGTAGGAAAGCTGCCGCTGCTAATGTGCCGACCAAGGCTCCGCCACTTTAGACATGGCGAAAGTGAGTGGCTTGTGGTCGACAAACGCCGTAAACTCCCAGCCTTCCAGCATGAAATGGAAGTGCTAAATAAAGACCCAGGAGCTCACGGTCAAAAGTGCTGTACCTGCATTCTCTGGGCGTCAGCTGGCGGCTGTAAAAGGGGGGCGGCTGCCAAGCGCCCTCCACCCGCTGCTCGTGCACCGCGCCAACCGCGTAGTCCGACGCTCCATGGTGATGGAGATGGGAGCCGTAGATGATGGGTGTGCCAGCAAAGCCGCCTGAGCCAACCTCAGCAAAAGCGACGTCCGCCTCTGCCGTCCAGCCGATCGCCTGGACGGGGGTCTTGCCCTTCAACGCTTCATACAGCGGCCGCATGATGTGTGCGGCCTGGGCGATGAAACGGTGGTAGAAGGTCACCATCCCCAGAAACTCACGGAGCGACCGGGCTGTGAGCGTGCGAGGAAAAGCCGCAACAGCCTCCATCTTCGCCGGCAGAGGTGCCGCACCGCCCTTGGTGACGCGGTGCCCCAGGAAATCAATGTCAGACTGAACTGGCACTTTGCAGGATTGATGATCAATCCGTGTTCGTTGAGCCGCGTGAAAAGGGCTCGGAGGTGGGACAGGTGCTCCTGCACTGAAGCGCGGGCGGCGAGTATGTCGTCGAGGTAGACAAACACAAACGGCAGGTCCCGCAGCACCGAATCCATCAGGCGCTGGAACGTCTGAGCGGCATTCTTGAGTCCAAAAGGCATCCGCAGGAACTCAAAAGGTCCAGAAGGCGTTATCACTGCTGTCTTGGGAATGTCCAGAGGGTGCATGGGCACCTGGTGGTATCCAAGCACCAGGTCCACCTTGGAAAACACCCCCGTACCCGCCAGATGCGCCGAAAAGTCCTGAATGTGCGGCACCGGATAGCGGTCAGGCGTAGTGGCGTCGTTGAGTCGGCGGTAATCCCCGCACAGGCGGAACCCGCCGTTCGGTTTGGGGACGACGTGCAGGGGGGACTGCCCAAGGACTGTCGGAGCGGCGGACAATGCCCAGGCGCTCCATGGTTGCGAACTCCGCCCTCGCTACAGCCAGCTTAGAAGGGTTCAACCGCCGGGCCCTGGCGTAGACAGGAGGCCCCTCGGTAGTGACGTGGTGCCATGCTTAGTGGTAAGCGCAGAGAAGGTGGGAAGCGACAGGTCTGAAAACTCGGCCAACAGTCTGAGAAACGTGTCTGCCCCCGACAGCGAGCCCGACAGCCCGTCATACGCTGCGCTGCCAAGTGTGCACATGAGGGAAGAAAACGTTAAGGCATCAACCAAAATCCCAGCTGAAACGCTGTCCTCCGATGCACAAACACATAGGCCTCACGCCGTATGTGCGAATGGGACCGCCGTTAGCCGTCGTCAATCGCGGTCCGTGCTCACCCAGGGTGACGTCTTCACTCGACGCTGGAACTACGCTCCAGCCCGTGTCACACAGAAACAGGCTCCCCGAAACGCTGTCGCTGACGAAGAGGAGCCTGCACGTGCCGACGACGCTCAGGGCCACTACTGAGCGCCGGCCCCTCCGTTTCCCGGGGGTTTGTAGCTGCACGGAGCGATGCATTTCTTCGCCATTGTCCCGAAATGTGCGTGGTAAAAGCACTCTCCGGTGTCTCCACGCCGGCTCGATACAGCCGTGTCCTGCCTCCGCTTTCTTGACTGCAGATGGGCCGCTGAGACAGGGGTCGAGGCCGGGGGTGAGCAGCCTTCACCCGATCATTTATGTTTGCCGAATTGACATGAAATCACTGACACATATGAATATACTGTATTCAACTTCATTAAAACGTTATTAACGTGCCTAAACTCAGTAATTCACTAAAAATATTTATATTTTAATGGAGCCTCGTCGGCAGATCAGGATCCCGACCCGTGCAGCTCAAGGGATCTTGAGCTGCATGAAGGGTGTTATTTTCCCCATAAGGAACAAGTTGCTGCAAATTATCCCGCTTATTACATGGCCACATTCTCAACAAAGTAACGACATGACTCCCAATATTAATTGAAATGCTTTTATGGATTTAGAAAATGTTTTTATTGATTTAAAAAATAGTTGTATGTTGTAGTGCCGTGAAAAGAGAGTCGGAGGCGGTGTATTAAGAATGGAGTTCCAATCTTTATTATCCATTAATATCAGAGAGGTTAACACATGAACTGCTCTGCCTCATGAGCTAGCAGGAATGGCAGCTAAAGCTACAGGTGTTCCCCACTAAAGGGTCCGTGTGGCAACACAATAAGCAAGGTGAAATATGGTCCCATATGGTGTCACCACAATGTATTGATTTAAATTGAACCTGAAATTGAAAATCTGGCAACGCCCTCTTGGAAAATAGTGGGAGGGCTTAACATTCCTCGATACTGGTCTTAGGCAGGTCGTAGGCAGGAAGCTGTAAGCTGGAGTCTGAAATGAGGTGCTACATCTGTATGGCCCGGAGGCCAGAGGTTCCCCACCCCTGTCTTAAACCCTTAGTTTTGCTTGATTCTGAGAAAGTGTTGCTTTATCGTAATGACACAAAGGTGATCCCATTTTAATTTAGGCAACGTTTATTTCCAAATAAAAGTAGAAGATATTTATTTCGGTCAAAATTATGGCCCCGCCCACTTTCCGGTGAAAACAAGGAATTAGAACGAAGCGAAAATGATTGTTTCTTCAAGTCTTAAAGCTGCTGAGCCATATATTGCACGTCAAACAACAAATAAATCCCGAGTTACGGATTCTTCACTACCTCTACAGAAAAAGGACAGTAAAAGAAACGATCTGAATTAGAAATCACAGTTTCAGTGCAAACCTGCATGCCTGGCACTCTTACTGACCGGTCAGTACTAAATAAGTCAACTAAATATGTCGTCGACTAATTATTTGCTACTTGCCTCGGAGGTATACAGGTTCTCACTGTTTAAGTTGATGGCACAAAAGCTTACTGGCACGCTCCCCATGTTTGTAGACATTAAAGTGTGATTTTAAGTGAAGATCTCCAGTATCCCCAGTGGTAGAGAATCAAATTCTGTCTGAAGCAAAATTCTCTCCTGTGTAAAGATTCTCAGAAGGCGATAAAGATTGTAATTGGTAAATCACTTTAATCCTATCAATCAATTCTGTAGCTCGTTTGGATTTCCTTTTAGTTTCAACAGCAGTATAAGATATCACTTACCCCTTTGTATATGCTTTCATGGTTTCCCATATTGTGAAATAGCTTATCTCAGAGGACTCATTGGTTTCGAGAAATACATCTATTTGTGCGTTTATAAAGTCAACAAAGTTTTTGTTTTGCAAGTAGTGTGGGTTAAGGCGCCATACACATTGGTGGAGTATATTTTCGGGAAAACGTAGCTTCAAAAGTACTGGGCAATGATCTGATATGACTATACTGTTGTTTCCCACCTGTGTAATTATGAGCAATAATTTTTGGTCTAATAAAAAAGTAATACATTCTAGAGTAGGGTTGGTGTTGAAGAAATGTGTTGCTGATTTATTAAGCTCGTTGACCTTACTACTGGAACGATCCAGAATTGAGGTCCCCTCTAATATTAAATCATGTGAGTGAAGTTCTGGCTAGAGTGAACAAATATTCCTTAAAAGGTCTCCTATCATGCAAAATGCACTTTTTGATGTATTTTATACACAGTAAGGAAACTCACAAAGTGTCAGGAAATACAACCCTCTCTCTTTTCCTCCGTAACCACATCTCTAAAAACGGGGAAACAACGGAGCTGATCCAGATTTGCTGCCAATATTACGTAATATCGGAAATGTGGGCTGGCTTTCCACTGTAAGATTCGGTGTGGGCTGATAATTTATTCCGGCAAATGACTCAGACCTACTAATTGACCTAACCGAAGTTATTGAGTCTATGTAAGTTTACTGCTTGGCTCAGATCCACCAACGTCAGCAAGATCTCACCTCTATTAACTCCTGAAGAACCAGGTTCAATTAACTGCTGTTTCAATTCAGAAGACCCGCTAAATCTGTTTAAGCGATCCAGAAGGATTTTGATATCAGTAAATGAGGTGTGGCCCTACCTAAGTGTGAGTGTGGCAGTGTGCAATCTTACCTTTGAAGCAGGAGAGGAGAGCACACATGTCTTTTAAATTGTCCCAATCCAAATGGTGGGATCAGTTTATTTGAAGAAAAATAGGTCCAAACTTATACAGGGTTTTTACCTTCTCTCTTTACAACATTATAATCATATTAAACATATCATGCTGTGATCATGTTCTAATATGAAACTTTAATTCACAGTTTTTAACATAATTTGTAACTTCAACTGCCCAATTCAGTTGTGACATTTAAATTTCCCGATAGAATTTAGAAGCATTTCCTCATAAAAGACCGGTGATAATAAAAAGCACATTCAAACTTTCATACACCAAATCAATTCACATCAATTCCATACCTTTTTTCCGACACAGGTGGCGGGAACTAACATTCACAAACACATACCTATCTCCCGCAGGTATTTGGAGGAAGATCCTCACAGGTGGCGGTTACTAATACTCACAAACACACTCCTATCCGACACAGATGGCGGGTTCTAACATTCACAAACACATACCTATTTTCCCGCATGTATTCGGAGGAAGATCCTCACAGGTGGCGGTTACTAATACTCACAAACACATCTCAATTCATTCCAATCATTCAACCCAATAATTCAAGAGATATTTACCAAGTTTTGAGAGAACCTTACCGAGAGCAAACACCCAGCTCTGAGGGACAGAGCTTACAGAGAGAGAGCATACCAAGGCAAGGCAAGACAAGGCAAGTTTATTTATATAGCACTTTTCAACACAAGGCAATTCAAAGTGCTTTACAAAAAAAAAAATGAAAGACATTAAGAAAATGGGATTTAAAATCAGTCATTAAAAAGAAAAGCAATTCAAATAAACATTAAAAGAAAAAATACATGGGTAAAAGTTACAGTGATAAAAGTTACAGTGCAGTCTAAGATATGAATAGTTCAATTAAAAGCAGGGGAACCCCCCCTCTCTCTCGCTCTCTCCCAAAAAGAAAGTTCCTATCCATCCGCCAGAGTCTTTATGCTCGAAAACAGGATAGACACCTCCTCCATACCCATATTTGTGGAAACTGGGCATGGCCTCTGATGTACAGGACTGGACATGACCAGACATATTCTATTGGCTATGGCATAAGACACACCTTCCCATGTTTGTGTAAAAAGGACATGACCCCTACTCTGCAGGACTTGCAGGGGTTCTCGGCTATGACATAACCACCTTTTTGAGGCCTCAATGTATTTCTCCTTAAGTCAGGAGCCCCCCTCCCTGTGTACTGCTGTGAGGGGAGAGGGAAGAAACTGCCTCGTCTCTTATCAGTGACACCCATAAATCATAATAGGCCTCACACTCAATTTAACAAACCACTTGTGTTTTGTTTATACTGTACATTTAGAACATCATAAAATATGAAGCATTTTCATTGTGGGTTATACAAGAATATAATTGATTATATATGATTAAAATTAACTTTCGTTTTAAGTATTCATCCTAATATGAAGATCTCAACAACACCCAGGGTCCTATCAGAAACATCCTATCAGAAACAATGCGCAACGTGTTTTGGACGAAATATGGTCTGTGTTTACATTAGCAAGCATCGCTAACACTCAGAGCCAACGATGTACTGGAGAGAATATGTGTAAAGAAGCAGGATATACAATTTTGCTGCAGCATTTAGCTGAGTTTCTGCTGGTAGACAGCCTTCTCTTCACAGAGCTCACTGCTTGCATGTGGACACCTTTAGCAGATCCAAAGGGGCGTGGCCAGCAGCAGCTAGGTTACATTTAAAGGGCCAGACCCATAATCAGCACTTTAGTAACAGGGTTGAAATAGAGGGGTATGAGGCATGCTACAATGGGTGAGCTGTTTGGTATTTTGGGCAAAACACTTCAGAGACATGTTTTGTATAGATATGGCCCTATAAGATAAGATAAGATTCAACTTTATTGTCATATAGTAACGTACAAGTAACAAAACGGTTTCTCTGCATTTGACCCATGCTAGTGTTAGGAGCAGTGAGCTGCCATTATGTACGGCGCCCGGAAATATATTGTTCAAATAAAGCATAATAGGTGAGTTTAACACAAACATTTTTGTTTGTTTTCATACCTCACCCTGTCCTACAAAAAACGACCATATAGGCCGATTGTTCATGCCCTTATTACGACCCAGAGACACGTTTTAAAGTGTATGTTACACACCTTCCGGCGCAGACTGAAAACTCATCTCTTTCGACTCCACTTCGAGCGATAGAATTACTAACAATGAACTGCTAACAGAGCACTTATATACTAATAAAGGACTGGCTTATCTATAGCCAGTTGAGGAGCACTTGAAATGTTTGGCTCTATGAAACCTGATGTACTTATATGATTCTATTTTCTTCAAGGTTGTGTCTTCCTGGTCGAATGTACTTATTGTAAGTCGCTTTGGATAAAAGCGTCAGCTAAATGCAATGTAATGTAATGTTGTTTCTTACACGACCACTAGAGGTGATCTAGTGGTCGTGTAAGAAACAACATGCTCCAGGCCCGTTCATTGCAAACTCTCCAGAGGGACGTTTATTCACAAATAACCCTCTCTGGAAAATCCTAAATTGTGGAAAAGTTTGGCCATTAAAATGCTTTTTGATTCGATTTCTGGTGAGAAGTGTATATTGTAGGATCTATAGTTTGATAGATATTACGAAGATGATTTGAGGTCTCACCAGGATAACGTGTATATGCGGCAGCTTCCATGTAAAGTTAGCGTGGGTGAAAACAGTTTTTCCGGTCTCTAAGTTTTCATAATAAAACCGGATATATTCCCCTCACTGTCAAATTATTACACAGTGATATCTGCATTACTCATCCACTAAAAAACATCAGTTTATCCTTGTTACACAATATTGATTGGTTTAAATATTGATTGGTTTAAATAGTGTACAATGCTTTTGTGTTTTTAACCTTCGATTCAGAGAAACAAATAGTTTTTTTGGAGTTTAGACACTACACTACCCAGAATCCCCAACTATCGTTTGGGACTACAATATCCGCCTTGCTTTAAAAACCCCGTGATTAGTCATCAAGCCCTGTAATTGGATGTTAGAGTGGCAGTGCGACAAGGTTACGCTGAGCGTCAAACAGCTCTTTGAAATGGAATGGAACCACAGCAGACTATCCAAAACTGGAATTGGACGGGTCCAGCCCCCGTCTCTTTAAGTCGTTTTCGTATTTCCCACAATTAGAAGTTGCCAGTAT
This sequence comes from Harpagifer antarcticus, assembly GCA_902827135.1. Lineage (NCBI taxonomy): Eukaryota > Metazoa > Chordata > Actinopteri > Perciformes > Harpagiferidae > Harpagifer > Harpagifer antarcticus. Next base: position 379,945 of record CADEHL010001240.1, read on the forward strand.
TAAACTGTGTACACCCTGGAGGTTTAGGGGATACAAAACACAGTGGTGTTATCAAATTTAAAACATATAATTAATAAATGGGTGAATTAATATACCCACATGACACCTAAGTTCAGAAGAGCTTTATTTAACAGCTGGTCTTATGTCTGTGACCCCTCCTGTTGTTCATTGATAAGCCTGAAACATGCACTTGTCAAGGTTCAGAGGCACATTTTGCAAATATGGCAGTAGCCATCGATCATCTTAAGATAAGATATCATTTATTGATCCCAAGTTGGGAAATTTTTTTGTTCCAGCAGCATACTACTTTGTTCTACTCCACTACAATTCAGAGGTTAACCTGGTATTTTTACTCCACTACATTTATTTGAGTTACTTTGCAGATTCTGATTAATGATGTGAAATATAAACAACCCTTAAATCAGACTTTAGTTACACCTGAGTCAAATTCAGGGAAGGTGATTGTCAAGTGCCAAAATAAACTATGCAATATATTGGACATTAAGTACTTTGTCAGACTTCATATGTATCTGTGGATAACCCCAACGTTTTTTTCTTATTCAAAAGAAGACATTAACTTCTTTAATGTTTAAATAAAGCCTTATTAGTTGGTCTGTTTTGCACATCCTCCTGTTAATATCTTTGGACGTCCTGCACCAATCTGTTTTATTGTAGAGATCACTACAGTATCTTCTTGATATTTTATATTCTATATTTCTATCATGCCTTCTACTTTCCCCCAATTTTGTATGTAGGCTACTCTTAATATTTAAATGTTTTCATCAAATAAAACTTATTCAACAACAAAATGCAATAACGTGCTTTAACCACTAGGCGGTGCGGGTTAAAAAACCAGTGGTGTAGTTAATAAAACATAATAATATCAAATATAATATGACTATTAACTTTATTGTGAAATTAAAACAGAACAGAAAAATACAGTTTGGCGGCATTTCTTACAGTTTGTCAAAAGGTCTTCTGATCAGGGCTCTATAAATAAATATCTACGGCAGATATGTAATATTTAATGCAGCCTTAATGCAGCCGAACCGTGTATTATAATGCCGTCATGTGATGACTTCCAAAAAGAAAAGCAAGAACACTCGGAATAAAGTATTATTTTATGTTTTAAAAATGTTTTTCCGATTTCATATCGCATGAACACCATTACCCGACATGCATTGCGGCTAAAACAATCGATGTTTTAGCCTATCAAAACCTCTTAAAAAAGAAAGGTGTCTCTCAGAATCGAAAGAGAAAAACCTATGGAAAAAGCACAAAAGCATTGTACACAATTTAAACCAATAAATGTCGTATAATTAACAAGGATAAACTGGTGTTTTTTAGTGGATGAGTACTGCAGATATCACTGTTAAATCATTTGATCATTGGTTTTATTATGAAAACGTTGAGACCGCAAATACTGTTTTCAACCCGTAACTTTACATGGAGGCTGCTGCATACCTCAAATCATCTTCGTAATATCTATCAAACTATAGATCCTACATATCGACTGGACGTGGATTCTAAAAGTACAATATACACATCTCGCTAGAAATCTAATCAAAAAGTGTTTTAATGGCCAAACTATCCTACAATTTAGGATTTTACAGAGAGGGTTATTTGTGAATAAACGACCATCTGTAACGTTTGCATTCAACGGGAGCACTAGAGGGCAAACACTTTAACGTAATTATAGGACGTATTAAGCGCTTGAACAAACAACATATTTGGTCGTAATAAGGGCCTGAACAATCGGCCCATTTGGTCGTATGAGTTGGAGGACTTGTTGGAATACCTAATCCACTACTCCCGCCCGTTTTAGGAACATAGCAGTGGGTGATTATTGGATGTATAATTGCAAATAAAACATTTTAAGGATCTATTTTACACTCACATCTGTTTTTGCTCTAAATATGACTGTTATTACAACCAAGCATAATATAAATGAATAGAATAAATGTCTCAAAGAAATGCATTTTTTAGTTTGTTGATCTACTATATTTCATGAGAATATTTATGTAAAACCCTGACAATTATTTCTTTTTTGTAAAGGATATGATGACTTCCATGAAAGTTCAGGTGAGGAAATCTACCAAAGACGCCTTTTCAGGCCAAAACACAGCCTCTATCAAGGATCAAACTTTTGAAATTCTATCGGACAGAGATGGCATGGAAGATGCAATTACAAAAGAAACGATATCTTTGCAACAATCTAAAACATTAGCAGACCGGCATCTAATTGAGGATATAAAGAAGCAGATGCAGACAGAACTTCAAGAAAAAACAATAATGGATGAAGAAAAGACAAAACTTGCAATACGTGTAGGAAACGAAAGGGAAGTGAAGAACCAGATGTGCAAACTCAAGAATAGAGAGGAGGAAATAAGAGAGCAAATAAAGTTTGCTATGGAAAACATGGAGGAAGAAAGTCAAGAGATTAAAAAGCTTATTATATATATAAATGACCTGCAGAACCAGAAACCAGAGACTGAAAATTGGTTACGAATTACAGGCAGGGAAAGCACCACAGATGAGATCGTCAAATTTGAAGTAAAAGTTCAAAAACAGGAGAACGGCAAAGGGGTGGAAAAAGAAGTTGTTAATAATGTTCATGAGCAAAAACAAAGTCAGGATTCTACACAATATATGCAGACCAATACTGATAAGATAAAGGAAGGGTTTGGTACAAAGGACACAGGAAGTGATGATATTCAAAGACTTAGGGCAGAGATTTATATAACACAAAAAAACATTAGACTAGTTAACCTAGATCTTGACAACCAAGCTGAAGAAAGCCATATCAACCAAGATCATAAGGATAAAGACGGCACAATTGAAGGATTGCTACAAGAACTGAAAAGATTCCAAGAGCTTTTAAAAATGGTACAAATAGCAATAAGGCAAAGAGAAATGCATCTGAAAGAAGAAATCAGCAACATGAAATGGAGGAAAACTACAGCAAAAATACAGGAAAGAAAACTGGATCAGAGGTTAGAGAAAATGATGAGAGACGGAGATGAATTTGAAGTTTTAAAAATAAAAACACAGAAACAAACTGAAGTTAGAAGAAAACTAGCTAAAGTTAAGGGCACCATAGAGAAAGTCGCAGCTAGGACTAGACAGAAAAGTCAGGACATAGATATTGTTAGGAAGGAGACCCAAGAAAAACTGAAAAAGTTGGAAGACCTGAGCTGTAAAATTGAGACTACCAAAAAAGAACTGGAAAAAAGACATGCTTTCATATCCAAAGAAATAACTGACCTTTTGAAATTCAACACTGAACTCAGGCAGAAAGAGGACAGAGAATTTCCCTTGGAAAGTATTGAGACACTGAAGGGAGACAAAAAAAAACATGATAGAATGGAAACAGACACACACATGGACAACATGCCAGAGAAAAGAATGGGTAAGGATATTGAGGAAATGGAAAATGACATCACTAGACTTATATTAGAACAGGAGAAACGTGAGAAAGAAATGAAACTGACACTGGTTCAGAAAAACTGTGAAATTGAAAAACTGAAAGAGTCCGTAACTAAACAAGTGAAACTAGAGACTGAAAGTAAAGAGATTGAGATCCTCAAACAACGGATTCAAGTTGAGAGGGAGAGTGTGATAATAGAAAGAGAGCAAGCTGAGGCAGAAGCATATGAAATTAACTGTTTAAGGGAGAGTATAAAAAGAGAGAAACAGGAGCTTGTTGACAGAACGAAAACTACCAAAAGAGAAATAAGAGAAATGGAGATTCTGAGGTCAGAGCTGGAAATAAAGAAAAAAGAAAGTGACCAAATATTTAGAAGAAATATGCAGACAAAGTGGAATGTCATACAAAGAGAAAAGGGAGAATTGAGAAGAGAGACCAAAAAGATGAGAAGAGAATTAGACCAAAGACTGGAAGAAATCAAGAGAGAGAGGTATGAGTCAGAAATATTCTGGATAAAACTGCAACGGCAGAAGGATGAGATGGCTGAGGAAAAGCAGAGAGAAAAAGAACAAACTACTGATAAAGGAAAAGGAGAGATGGATGAAATGGTCAGCATGAAAGACAGTATCCAAAAACAAAAAGAGGGGCTTGAAGAAGAAAAACATGCTTTCAAGAGGGAGGTACAGAAGAGGAGAAAAGAGCTTGACCAGCGATTGGAGAGAATACACAGAAAGAGGGATGAACTGGAGATCATGAAACTGAAGCTGCAGAGAGAAAGCGAACAGAGCAAAGGTGGAGCTGTAGTCTCCAGCATGGCCACAGTACCACAAGTTCAAAATTCAATTCAAAAGCACTGGGAGCTAATTCAGAAAAGTATTGGAGAAGTGACAGATGAAAACCAGCACATAGTGGACCAGGCGAAAAAAAACATAACCCAGAGAGGAGAAGACGCAGGAAATATCAAGATTGGGATTAAAAGACAGAAAAAAAGAATATGTGCTTTAAAGAGCATGAAAAAAAAGCAAAGACATTTGGAGCAGGAGGAGGTGAGTATCATAAAAGAGAGAAAGGAAGAGCTAGGGGAAGAGGATCTCAGAACTGAGGCATTGATGGTCAAAGATGAAGGCCAGAGAGAGAAAAAAAAAAAGAGAGAAATGAAAAGGCCGAATAATGATATTGTAAATCAGAAAAGACAAAAAATCCCGAAAACTTCAAATCTTCAAAAGGAACAAATTGAGCCGGAAAAGAAAAAAGAACCGGAATTGGATGAAGAGGGGGAAAATGGTGCGAATGAAATCGAGCTTCTAAAAAAAAAAGGACTGATAAGAAATTCAAATATGGAAGGTGAAAATGTGACAAAGCAGAGTAATCTAAACCTTGTTGAAAAATATTTAGATTTAAAAAAACTAGATGAAGAGCTGAAGAAAGAAAGAGAGGACCTGGATAGAGAGAGTGAGGTGATGAACAAAGAGAACCTGGACTTTGATTTGATCAGGTCGGACATCCTGAAACAAAGGGACATGTTGGAACAACAGAGACAAGATATAAAAGAAGAAACAGAGAAATTGGAAATCACAAAGACTGATCTTCAAGTGTTGAAAGAACATGAACAAATTCAGTTTGATGAGATTAACAAAGAGAAAGCCAACATTAAAGATCTGACCCTTTATCTTCACGCAGAAAAAAACAAACTTGAGAATATCATGAGCATGAATGTTTTAAAACAAGAAGAACAAAAACTCAAGGAGGACCAGTTCAGCAGACAAACACAAGAACTGGAAACCAGAGAGACCAGTCTGCTGGAAGAAAGAGAAGAACTGGATCTTTTGAGGAAGGATCTCAACAAGAAGAAGGAAGAGGTTAAAAACAGCCATGAACACCATCAGTTCAGAGAGAGAGATACTCAATCAGATGCAGAGTACTACTGACACACATAGAACAATGCTCAACAATGAAAAGGACAGAATGGAAAGAGGAATGTCGGACCTGAAAACAAGAGAAGATCTACTATTGAATACGATGAAATCAATGGAAACTCTGAGGGAAAAACTTCACCAGCTGAATGAAAGGATGAGTGAAGAAATTAAAAACAAAATGATCAGACTGGAACAAAACATTGAAGACGTATTTAAACTGTTGAGTGTTTTGGAGCAAAAGCATGATGTTCTGGATAAACAGAAAGAACATATGTCACGTTACACTGAGACGTTACAGAGGGAAAGAGAAAGGTTGAAGATCATGTTGTCAGAAAGTGTCACTCAAAGACAGGAAATGGGGAATCAACTGAAACAAGAGGCCTTGTTGGAAAGGACACATCTTCTGGAACTGAAGGCAGAGTTGAAGAAAGAAAGAGAGGACCTGGATAGAGAGAGTGAGGTGATGAACAAAGAGAACCTGGACTTTGATTTGATCAGGTCGGACATCCTGAAACAAAGGGACATGTTGGAACAACAGAGACAAGATATAAAAGAAGAAACAGAGAAATTGGAAATCACAAAGACTGATCTTCAAGTGTTGAAAGAACATGAACAAATTCAGTTTGATGAGATTAACAAAGAGAAAGCCAACGTTAAAGATCTGACCCTTCATCTTCACGCAGAAAAAAACAAACTTGAGAATATCATGAGCATGAATGTTTTAAAACAAGAAGAACAAAAACTCAAGGAGGACCAGTTCAGCAGACAAACACAAGAACTGGAAACCAGAGAGACCAGTCTGCTGGAAGAAAGAGAAGAACTGGATCTTTTGAGGAAGGATCTCAACAAGAAGAAGGAAGAGGTTGAAACAGCCATGAACACCATCAGATCAGAGAGAGAGATACTCAATCAGATGCAGAGTACTACTGACACACATAGAACAATGCTCAACAATGAAAAGGACAGAATGGAAAGAGGAATGTCGGACCTGAAAACAAGAGAAGATCTACTATTGAATACGATGAAATCAATGGAAACTCTGAGGGAAAAACTTCACCAGCTGAATGAAAGGATGAGTGAAGAAATTAAAAACAAAATGATCAGACTGGAACAAAACATTGAAGACGTATTTAAACTGTTGAGTGTTTTGGAGCAAAAGCATGATGTTCTGGATAAACAGAAAGAACATATGTCACGTTACACTGAGACGTTACAGAGGGAAAGAGAAAGGTTGAAGATCATGTTGTCAGAAAGTGTCACTCAAAGACAGGAAATGGGGAATCAACTGAAACAAGAGGCCTTGTTGGAAAGGACACATCTTCTGGAACTGAAGGCAGAGTTGAAGAAAGAAAGAGAGGACCTGGATAGAAAGAGTGAGGTGATGAACAAAGAGAACCTGGACTTTAACTTGATCAGGTCGGACATCCTGAAACAAAGGGACATGTTGGAACAACAGAGACAAGATATAAAAGAAGAAACAGAGAAATTGGAAATCACAAAGACTGATCTTCAAGTGTTGAAAGAACATGAACAAATTCAGTTTGATGAGATTAACAAAGAGAAAGCCAACATTAAAGATCTGACCCTTATCTTCACGCAGAAAAAAACAAACTTGAGAATATCATGAGCATGAATGTTTTAAAACAAGAAGAACAAAAACTCAAGGAGGACCAGTTCAGCAGACAAACACAAGAACTGGAAACCAGAGAGACCAGTCTGCTGGAAGAAAGAGAAGAACTGGATCTTTTGAGGAAGGATCTCAACAAGAAGAAGGAAGAGGTTGAAAACAGCCATGAACACCATCAGTTCAGAGAGAGAGATACTCAATCAGATGCAGAGTACTATTGACACACATAGAACAATGCTCAACAATGAAAAGGACAGAATGGAAAGAGGAATGTCGCACCTGAAAACAAGAGAAGATCTACTATTGAATACGATGAAATCAATGGAAACTCTGAGGGAAAAACTTCACCAGCTGAATGAAAGGATGAGTGAAGAAATTAAAAACAAAATGATCAGACTGGAACAAAACATTGAAGACGTATTTAAACTGTTGAGTGTTTTGGAGCAAAAGCATGATATTAAGGATAAACAGAAAGAACATATGTCACGTTACACTGAGACGTTACAGAGGGAAAGAGAAAGGTTGAAGATCATGTTGTCAGAAAGTGTCACTCAAAGACAGGAAATGGGGAATCAACTGAAACAAGAGGCCTTGTTGGAAAGGACACATCTTCTGGAACTGAAGGCAGAGTTGAAGAAAGAAAGAGAGGACCTGGATAGAGAGAGTGAGGTGATGAACAAAGAGAACCTGGACTTTGATTTGATCAGGTCGGACATCCTGAAACAAAGGGACATGTTGGAACAACAGAGACAAGATATAAAAGAAGAAACAGAGAAATTGGAAATCACAAAGACTGATCTTCAAGTGTTGAAAGAACATGAACAAATTCAGTTTGATGAGATTAACAAAGAGAAAGCCAACGTTAAAGATCTGACCCTTCATCTTCACGCAGAAAAAGACAAACTTGAGAATATCATGAGCATGAATTGTTTTAAAACAAGAAGAACAAAAACTCAAGGAGGACCAGTTCAGCAGACAAACACAAGAACTGGAAACCAGAGAGACCAGTCTGCTGGAAGAAAGAGAAGAACTGGATCTTTTGAGGAAGGATCTCAACAAGAAGAAGGAAGAGGTTAAAACAGCCATGAAAACCATCAGTTCAGAGAGAGAGATACTCAATCAGATGCAGAGTACTACTGACACACATGGAACAATGCTCAACAATGAAAAGGACAGAATGGAAAGAGGAATGTCGGACCTGAAAACAAGAGAAGATCTACTATTGAATACGATGAAATCAATGGAAACTCTGAGGGAAAAACTTCACCAGCTGAATGAAAGGATGAGTGAAGAAAATAAAAACAAAATGATCAGACTGGAACAAAACATTGAAGACGTATTTAAACTGTTGAGTGTTTTGGAGCAAAAGCAAGATATTAAGGATAAACAGAAAGAACATATGTCACGTTACACTGAGACGTTACAGAGGGAAAGAGAAAGGTTGAAGATCATGTTGTCAGAAAGTGTCACTCAAAGACAGGAAATGGGGAATCAACTGAAACAAGAGGCCTTGTTGGAAAGGACACATCTTCTGGAACTGAAGGCAGAGTTGAAGAAAGAGACCTGATACTGGAGACCTGAAGGCAGAGTTGAAGAAAGAAAGAGAGGACCTGGATAGAAAGAGTGAGGTGATGAACAAAGAGAACCTGGACTTTAACTTGATCAGGTCGGACATCCTGAAACAAAGGGACATGTTGGAACAACAGAGACAAGATATAAAAGAAGAAACAGAGAAATTGGAAATCACAAAGACTGATCTTCAAGTGTTGAAAGAACATGAACAAATTCAGTTTGATGAGATTAACAAAGAGAAAGCCAACAGTTAAAGATCTGACCCTTATCTTCACGCAGAAAAAAACAAACTTGAGAATATCATGAGCATGAATGTTTTAAAACAAGAAGAACAAAAACTCAAGGAGGACCAGTTCAGCAGACAAACACAAGAACTGGAAACCAGAGAGACCAGTCTGCTGGAAGAAAGAGAAGAACTGGATCTTTTGAGGAAGGATCTCAACAAGAAGAAGGAAGAGGTTGAAACAGCCATGAACACCATCAGTTCAGAGAGAGATACTCAATCAGATGCAGAGTACTACTGACACACATAGAACAATGCTCAACAATGAAAAGGACAGAATGGAAAGAGGAATGTCGCACCTGAAAACAAGAGAAGATCTACTATTGAATACGATGAAATCAATGGAAACTCTGAGGGAAAAACTTCACCAGCTGAATGAAAGGATGAGTGAAGAAATTAAAAACAAAATGATCAGACTGGAACAAAACATTGAAGACGTATTTAAACTGTTGAGTGTTTTGGAGCAAAAGCATGATATTAAGGATAAACAGAAAGAACATATGTCACGTTACACTGAGACGTTACAGAGGGAAAGAGAAAGGTTGAAGATCATGTTGTCAGAAAGTGTCACTCAAAGACAGGAAATGGGGAATCAACTGAAACAAGAGGCCTTGTTGGAAAGGACACATCTTCTGGAACTGAAGGCAGAGTTGAAGAAAGAAAGAGAGGACCTGGATAGAGAGAGTGAGGTGATGAACAAAGAGAACCTGGACTTTGACTTGATCAGGTCGGACATCCTGAAACAAAGGGACATGTTGGAACAACAGAGACAAGATATAAAAGAAGAAACAGAGAAATTGGAAATCACAAAGACTGATCTTCAAGTGTTGAAAGAACATGAACAAATTCAGTTTGATGAGATTAACAAAGAGAAAGCCAACAGTTAAAGATCTGACCCTTCATCTTCACGCAGAAAAAAACAAACTTGAGAATATCATGAGCATGAATTGTTTTAAAACAAGAAGAACAAAAACTCAAGGAGGACCAGTTCAGCAGACAAACACAAGAACTGGAAACCAGAGAGACCAGTCTGCTGGAAGAAAGAGAAGAACTGGATCTTTTGAGGAAGGATCTCAACAAGAAGAAGGAAGAGGTTAAAACAGCCATGAACACCATCAGTTCAGAGAGAGAGATACTCAATCAGATGCAGAGTACTACTGACACACATAGAACAATGCTCAACAATGAAAAGGACAGAATGGAAAGAGGAATGTCGCACCTGAAAACAAGAGAAGATCTACTATTGAATACGATGAAATCAATGGAAACTCTGAGGGAAAAACTTCACCAGCTGAATGAAAGGATGAGTGAAGAAATTAAAAACAAAATGATCAGACTGGAACAAAACATTGAAGACGTATTTAAACTGTTGAGTGTTTTGGAGCAAAAGCATGATGTTCTGGATAAACAGAAAGAACATATGTCACGTTACACTGAGACGTTACAGAGGGAAAGAGAAAGGTTGAAGATCATGTTGTCAGAAAGTGTCACTCAAAGACAGGAAATGGGGAATCAACTGAAACAAGAGGCCTTGTTGGAAAGGACACATCTTCTGGAACTGAAGGCAGAGTTGAAGAAAGAAAGAGAGGACCTGGATAGAGAGAGTGAGGTGATGAACAAAGAGAACCTGGACTTTGATTTGATCAGGTCGGACATCCTGAAGCAAAGGGACATGTTGGAACAACAGAGACAAGATATAAAAGAAGAAACAGAGAAATTGGAAATCACAAAGACTGATCTTCAAGTGTTGAAAGAACATGAACAAATTCAGTTTGATGAGATTAACAAAGAGAAAGCCAACGTTAAAGATCTGACCCTTCATCTTCACGCAGAAAAAAACAAACTTGAGAATATCATGAGCATGATTGTTTTAAAACAAGAAGAACAAAAACTCAAGGAGGACCAGTTCAGCAGACAAACACAAGAACTGGAAACCAGAGAGACCAGTCTGCTGGAAGAAAGAGAAGAACTGGATCTTTTGAGGAAGGATCTCAACAAGAAGAAGGAAGAGGTTAAAACAGCCATGAAAACCATCAGTTCAGAGAGAGAGATACTCAATCAGATGCAGAGTACTACTGACACACATAGAACAATGCTCAACAATGAAAAGGACAGAATGGAAAGAGGAATGTCGGACCTGAAAACAAGAGAAGATCTACTATTGAATACGATGAAATCAATGGAAACTCTGAGGGAAAAACTTCACCAGCTGAATGAAAGGATGAGTGAAGAAATTAAAAACAAAATGATCAGACTGGAACAAAACATTGAAGACGTATTTAAACTGTTGAGTGTTTTGGAGCAAAAGCATGATATTAAGGATAAACAGAAAGAACATATGTCACGTTACACTGAGACGTTACAGAGGGAAAGAGAAAGGTTGAAGATCATGTTGTCAGAAAGTGTCACTCAAAGACAGGAAATGGGGAATCAACTGAAACAAGAGGCCTTGTTGGAAAGGACACATCTTCTGGAACTGAAGGCAGAGTTGAAGAAAGAAAGAGAGGACCTGGATAGAAAGAGTGAGGTGATGAACAAAGAGAACCTGGACTTTAACTTGATCAGGTCGGACATCCTGAAACAAAGGGACATGTTGGAACAACAGAGACAAGATATAAAAGAAGAAACAGAGAAATTGGAAATCACAAAGACTGATCTTCAAGTGTTGAAAGAACATGAACAAATTCAGTTTGATGAGATTAACAAAGAGAAAGCCAACGTTAAAGATCTGACCCTTCATCTTCACGCAGAAAAAAACAAACTTGAGAATATCATGAGCATGATTGTTTTAAAACAAGAAGAACAAAAACTCAAGGAGGACCAGTTCAGCAGACAAACACAAGAACTGGAAACCAGAGAGACCAGTCTGCTGGAAGAAAGAGAAGAACTGGATCTTTTGAGGAAGGATCTCAACAAGAAGAAGGAAGAGGTTGAAACAGCCATGAACACCATCAGATCAGAGAGAGAGATACTCAATCAGATGCAGAGTACTACTGACACACATAGAACAATGCTCAACAATGAAAAGGACAGAATGGAAAGAGGAATGTCGGACCTGAAAACAAGAGAAGATCTACTATTGAATACGATGAAATCAATGGAAACTCTGAGGGAAAAACTTCACCAGCTGAATGAAAGGATGAGTGAAGAAATTAAAAACAAAATGATCAGACTGGAACAAAACATTGAAGACGTATTTAAACTGTTGAGTGTTTTGGAGCAAAAGCATGATATTAAGGATAAACAGAAAGAACATATGTCACGTTACACTGAGACGTTACAGAGGGAAAGAGAAAGGTTGAAGATCATGTTGTCAGAAAGTGTCACTCAAAGACAGGAAATGGGGAATCAACTGAAACAAGAGGCCTTGTTGGAAAGGATACATCTTCTGGAACTGAAGGCAGAGTTGAAGAAAGAAACAGAGGACCTGGATAGAGAGAGTGAGGTGATGAACAAAGAGAACCTGGACTTTGATTTGATCAGGTCGGACATCCTGAAGCAAAGGGACATGTTGGAACAACAGAGACAAGATATAAAAGAAGAAACAGAGAAATTGGAAATCACAAAGACTGATCTTCAAGTGTTGAAAGAACATGAACAAATTCAGTTTGATGAGATTAACAAAGAGAAAGCCAACATTAAAGATCTGACCCTTCATCTTCACGCAGAAAAAAACAAACTTGAGAATATCATGAGCATGAATGTTTTAAAACAAGAAGAACAAAAACTCAAGGAGGACCAGTTCAGCAGACAAACACAAGAACTGGAAACCAGAGAGACCAGTCTGCTGGAAGAAAGAGAAGAACTGGATCTTTTGAGGAAGGATCTCAACAAGAAGAAGGAAGAGGTTAAAACAGCCATGAACACCATCAGTTCAGAGAGAGAGATACTCAACCAGATGCAGAGTACTACTGACACACATGGAACAATGCTCAACAATGAAAAGGACAGAATGGAAAGAGGAATGTCGGACCTGAAAACAAGAGAAGATCTACTATTGAATACGATGAAATCAATGGAAACTCTGAGGGAAAAACTTCACCAGCTGAATGAAAGGATGAGTGAAGAAATTAAAAACAAAATGATCAGACTGGAACAAAACATTGAAGACGTATTTAAACTGCTGAGTGTTTTGGAGCAAAAGCATGATATTAAGGATAAACAGAAAGAACATATGTCACGTTACACTGAGACGTTACAGAGGGAAAGAGAAAGGTTGAAGATCATGTTGTCAGAAAGTGTCACTCAAAGACAGGAAATGGGGAATCAACTGAAACAAGAGGCCTTGTTGGAAAGGACACATCTTCTGGAACTGAAGGCAGAGTTGAAGAAAGAAAGAGAGGACCTGGATAGAAAGAGTGAGGTGATGAACAAAGAGAACCTGGACTTTAACTTGATCAGGTCGGACATCCTGAAACAAAGGGACATGTTGGAACAACAGAGACAAGATATAAAAGAAGAAACAGAGAAATTGGAAATCACAAAGACTGATCTTCAAGTGTTGAAAGAACATGAACGAATTCAGTTTGATGAGATTAACAAAGAGAAAGCCAACGTTAAAGATCTGACCCTTCATCTTCACGCAGAAAAAGACAAACTTGAGAATATCATGAGCATGAATGTTTTAAAACAAGAAGAACAAAAACTCAAGGAGGACCAGTTCAGCAGACAAACACAAGAACTGGAAACCAGAGAGACCAGTCTGCTGGAAGAAAGAGAAGAACTGGATCTTTTGAGGAAGGATCTCAACAAGAAGAAGGAAGAGGTTAAAACAGCCATGAACACCATCAGTTCAGAGAGAGATACTCAATCAGATGCAGAGTACTACTGACACACATAGAACAATGCTCAACAATGAAAAGGACAGAATGGAAAGAGGAATGTCGGACCTGAAAACAAGAGAAGATCTACTATTGAATACGATGAAATCAATGGAAACTCTGAGGGAAAAACTTCACCAGCTGAATGAAAGGATGAGTGAAGAAATTAAAAACAAAATGATCAGACTGGAACAAAACATTGAAGACGTATTTAAACTGTTGAGTGTTTTGGAGCAAAAGCATGATGTTCTGGATAAACAGAAAGAACATATGTCACGTTACACTGAGACGTTACAGAGGGAAAGAGAAAGGTTGAAGATCATGTTGTCAGAAAGTGTCACTCAAAGACAGGAAATGGGGAATCAACTGAAACAAGAGGCCTTGTTGGAAAGGACACATCTTCTGGAACTGAAGGCAGAGTTGAAGAAAGAAAGAGAGGACCTGGATAGAAAGAGTGAGGTGATGAACAAAGAGAACCTGGACTTTAACTTGATCAGGTCGGACATCCTGAAACAAAGGGACATGTTGGAACAACAGAGACAAGATATAAAAGAAGAAACAGAGAAATTGGAAATCACAAAGACTGATCTTCAAGTGTTGAAAGAACATGAACAAATTCAGTTTGATGAGATTAACAAAGAGAAAGCCAACATTAAAGATCTGACCCTTATCTTCACGCAGAAAAAAACAAACTTGAGAATATCATGAGCATGATTGTTTTAAAACAAGAAGAACAAAAACTCAAGGAGGACCAGTTCAGCAGACAAACACAAGAACTGGAAACCAGAGAGACCAGTCTGCTGGAAGAAAGAGAAGAACTGGATCTTTTGAGGAAGGATCTCAACAAGAAGAAGGAAGAGGTTAAAACAGCCATGAACACCATCAGTTCAGAGAGAGAGATACTCAATCAGATGCAGAGTACTACTGACACACATAGAACAATGCTCAACAATGAAAAGGACAGAATGGAAAGAGGAATGTCGGACCTGAAAACAAGAGAAGATCTACTATTGAATACTATGAAATCAATGGAAACTCTGAGGGAAAAACTTCACCAGCTGAATGAAAGGATGAGTGAAGAAATTAAAAACAAAATGATCAGACTGGAACAAAACATTGAAGACGTATTTAAACTGTTGAGTGTTTTGGAGCAAAAGCATGATGTTCTGGATAAACAGAAAGAACATATGTCACGTTACACTGAGACGTTACAGAGGGAAAGAGAAAGGTTGAAGATCATGTTGTCAGAAAGTGTCACTCAAAGACAGGAAATGGGGAATCAACTGAAACAAGAGGCCTTGTTGGAAAGGATACATCTTCTGGAACTGAAGGCAGAGTTGAAGAAAGAAACAGAGGACCTGGATAGAGAGAGTGAGGTGATGAACAAAGAGAACCTGGACTTTGATTTGATCAGGTCGGACATCCTGAAGCAAAGGGACATGTTGGAACAACAGAGACAAGATATAAAAGAAGAAACAGAGAAATTGGAAATCACAAAGACTGATCTTCAAGTGTTGAAAGAACATGAACAAATTCAGTTTGATGAAATAAACAAGGAGAAAGAACTACTGGCTCAAATCAAGACAACCATTGAGAGTGAGATGGAATTGTTAAGTGAAAAAGGAGGATGGAAGGAGAACTTTCTGATACGAAAACAAAAGAGGAGTGGCTTATCAGGTTACTGAGCTCCATAGGAGGTATAAGAGTAAAACTCAAACACCTTAATCAAGTGAGCAATGAATTCTTTACAAAGAATATTGAGGTTGTTAGTGCAGAAATATATTGACATGCCTCCAATTAACCTTACCTATTGGAACAAAAGTTTAAGGAATTTGATACAAAAAGAAAGGAGATTACTAATTTATTATGATCTGATACAAACAGATAAAACAAACATTGTGACAGTGAAGTTTGACAAGGTGTACAAACAGAGGTGGCATGGCAAAAAATTGCATGAGCAAGAGCCATGTGTTGAGAAACAGGTTTTGAATAAACGTGAAGACTTTAAATGTCAGGTTGTTATGCAGCCAGATTTCACAATCCAGACTGAAAAAAATGATCAGCAGAAGTTCAAAGGAGATAAACATGATCTTAAAATAAAAAATAAATACTTGAAAACGGATATCGATGTTCTAGTGATGGATAAAGAATATGAAAAAAATAAAAATAAACAACTATCAGCTTCAGAACAAGATTATTTTACAGACAAGAAAAAATCAAAAAGGAATTGTTTGCGAAAGATCTGGAAGGACACTAAAATGGAACGAAAGGAGATCTATCAAATGAAGATCATGAGCCATGAAATGAGAAATAACCTAGAGAAAAGACTAAGGTTGATCAACCAGTTTGTGAGGAGACCATGGTTACAAGAAAATGAATCATTGGAGAAGGAGCTCAAACAAGAACTAGGTAAGGACATGACATCCCAAAGTGACTGGAAGATAGACCGCACAATGCTTGATTTAAGACGCACACAGCTCCAGCAACTTAAAGCTCAAAAGCTCACTAAAATTGACAAACTCTCTGACAAAGAAAAAGTGTTTAGGCCAAAGAGAACTACCAAACAATGATCAAACATTAAGGTCAATGTAAACACAGAGGACGTACAGGTAAAAAAAGGAGAAGCTTCTACAAATATGTATAAAGAACAGACAAAGGTAGGAGAGAAGAAGGCAGCTCCAGAGACTTCCAGTGGACTCCTCAGTCAGCTGCAGCAATACTACCGATGCTGCTGCCACTGCTGCTGCAAGCAAGTCTGCCAGGAGTAACACTGAGAGACACGTCTGTGTTTCTGTCATGATAACTTAAATGTAGATAGCATAATAATAATAATAATAATAATAGCTTGGATTTATATAGCGCCTTTCAAGGGACCCAAGGTCGCTTTACAAGTAATAGGGCAAAAAACAAACATAACAAAACAAAAGTCAGACAGACAAAACAACAGATCGATTTAGGGGCCGAAAGCCTTGGCAAACAGATGGGTCTTGAGGGCCCCTTTGAAGGCGTCGAGTGTGGGGATGTTGCGAATCTCCGCAGGGAGAGCGTTCCAGAGGGTGGGGGCTGCCACGCTGAAGGCTCTGTCCCCGAAGGTTCGCAGTTTGGTGCGGGGGGGTGGTAAGCAGGCCAGAGTCTGAGGACCGCAGGTTCCGGGGTGGGGCATGTGGGTGAAGGATGTCCGATAGGTACTGGGGGGCAAGGGCATGGAGGGACTTGTAGGTGAGGAGGAGGATTTTGTAGGTGATGCGGGACTTGACCGGCAACCAGTGTAGGTGGATGAGGGTGGGAGTGATGTGCTGCCACGGCTTTGTGTGTGTGAGTACCCTAGCAGCACAGTTTTGGACATACTGGAGCCTGTCCAGGGTTTTGTTGGGAACCCCGAACAGGACACCATTGCAGTAGTCCAAGCGTGTGGTGACAAACGCATGCACCAGGGTTTCGGCAACCGACTCCGAGAGTGACGGTCGGAGTCTGGCAATGTTCCTCAGGTGGAAAAATGCCGATTTGGTCACAGACTTGACGTGGGAATGGAAGGAAAGGGTGGAATCAAGGATGAACCCAGGTTGCGGGCTTCAGGAGATGGGGAGATGGAGCAGCCGTCAACCTCAAGGACGAAGTCACCAACCTTCTGGAGCAGGGCCTTGGGTTGCCACAACCATGAGCTCTGTTTTTTTGCTGTTCAGCTTAAGATAGTTGGAAGACATCCATGTTTTGATATCATGCAGGCAGTTGATGAGAGACTGAGGGGGGAGCTGGGAGGATGGAGTGGTGCATGATATATTATTTATACTTTTCCCGTAACACAAGGATGAAACCTGAATATTTGTTACATGGTTGCCAGCAGTTCTGGTCTAGCAGTCCAGATAGAGAAGACATTGAAAATGACGGCTTGACGTTTCCATATATATAACAATGACTTAAGCGAGATTAGACTACTCGTTCAACCCTTTTAAACCCATTATATACACTAACAAAAATAATAAGTGTTTTAGGTAAGGTAACATCAGAGTGTGGAAATGTTAACATCCCAAAGTATTTTGAAATGCTTTCCTTAAATTGGCTTTTGCACCATGTTGGTTTGCATATTTACAAATGTATAATTTATTGGAGAACAAAGTAAGATTTAATAGTGTTATTCTTTGTGAACCAAGAGTGAGTGTTTGATTATAAAGAGAGTGCTTTTTTTCAGGTTATATTGCAGTACATGTAATGCATTAAACTTCTGTATTAAATACTATTTAAATACAGAAAATGCTAAACACTTAAAATGTTGTTGCTCCTGCCCTTTAGTTTTTCTTGCTGTTTCAAAATGTTCATTAATTAACATTGATATGTAACAATAATTAATAAAGCATTACAAAATGTAAATGTAAAGAAATGTTAGACATTTTCTGATTACATACATTAACACACATAATGCTTTCCGATGCTCTATATCACCAAACATTAACATTACAGATTTGATCTGTAATAAACTAAAAGTGTGCTATTGACTAGTTATTAACTAGAGGTTGACGGACGGCAGTAGCGTAGGCGGACATTTACTTTAGGACGTGGCCTGTATGAAATAGGGTGGGCCAGCAACAGGCCACGTCTATGGAAGCAGCCTACCCAACCCAGTCTCACAAAAAAAACGTGTAATAACTACGTTGGTCCACAACGTAGGACGTAGTATTTCTACAAAAACGCTTCTGAATTGTAAGATCCCTACGCTTTTTTTTCACCATTCATTCCAATGGCTGGCGTCTATGTCACGTGATCTTCACATTTCTCCCTGCAGAAAAAAAAAAACATGGCGGAACTTCGTTTTATTCTCGGGTGTAAAATGCCTATTTAATAGTTACTTTGGCCCATTAAAATGCGTTTTCATGTAATTTGATGCGAGAAATATGAGATGTTATTTCAGATTATGTGTGCAGTGGATGTACATGATCTTTAGTTTGCTAGTTATTACGAAGATTACTTCAGGAAATTGTGTCTATACAATGTTTTCATTGTTACCAAGGTGTTAGAACGGGGTACAAAAATACTGGACTCAATTGCGACGCCTCAGATTTAATGAAAAAATAAACAAAGTTTTAACCAAAAAAAAATCACTCAAGCGAGGACAAGACAAAACTTCTCGATTTCAAACAAACAAAACTCTTCTCTCTGGTTTTAACGCTGGGTCTCTGGACATGGAAGCACACTGGAAACAAGACGAACTGGCACAAGACAAAGGGAGACAAGGACTATTTATACATGAGGGAATAGGGACCAGGTGGAAACAATCAGGGGCGGGGCAGACGCTGACGATGACGGAAAATCACCCAAAGTGAGGAATTAACAGGGCCTGAAAGGAAAGACAAGAGGTAAGTACAAAATAAAACAGGAAAACGAGACATGACATGAAATAGACAGACAAGACATGAAGTAACAAGAAACGTGACTCTACATAGAAACCTGACTAGACTTGGAATGACATACCTGACTAAACATGAAGTGACAGACATAAAACAAACACGACTAACACAATTGACGAGACACCACAGTACCCCCCCCTCTAGGGACTGCTCCGGAAGTCCCAGACCCTCCTGGATGATCCTGATAAAAAGTCAGTGATCAAACTCCGATCTACAATGAAGCTTGCAGGGACCCATTGTCTTTCTTCGGGACCGTAACCAACCCAGTCCACGAGGAATTGTTTACCTCGACCACGGTTACGGACCTCCAAGCAGTTTCTTAACAGTGTAGACAGGACCACCATCAACCATCCGGGGAGGCGGTGGGGGCTTAGAGGCGGGCACCAGAGGACTCTCTCTTACAGGCTTGACCTTCCCCACATGAAACGTCGGATGGACACAAAGAAAAAACCTGCAGCCGCTGGTGATCACGATGGTCTAATGAGTGCAGACTTAAGGGAAGAGTCAATATACGTCTTTCATGGCCCCTCTTTCTGGTGGCAGAGATGGAGTAAAGCCGACCTCTAAGGATCGGAGCTCCAGGCAAAAAGGTCAATAGGGCAGTCATAAGGTCGATGAGGTGGGTAGCGAAGTAGCCTTAGTCTTGTCAAAAACCTCTTTTACGTCCAGATAACATGCAGGCACTCTGGACACGGTCAGCATACTCTGACTTGATGTCAGTGGTAACTCTATTGGGGATGTCTGTCTGATTAACAGACTGTCTGGAGTTGCCAGGGGACGCTAAGCAGGTTACTTTACAATCAGAGCCCCAGTTCATAATGTTTCCCGACCGCCAGTCAATATTCGGATTGTGCCTGAGGAGCCATGGAAGTCCCAAAACTATAGGGTGAAGTGCAGAGTCAAATAAGTGGAATCTTAATGTTTCTGTGTGAATGTCATCTATGGTTACTTGAACGGGTTCAGTTATATGGGTTACTCTGAATAACAGCTTGCCATCTAAGGCACTGGCATCTACAGGAGAAGTCAAAGGAACAGTAGTAATGCCCAGTCTTTTAACAAGACCCCAGTCCATCAGACTTTCGTCCGCCCCTGAATCCACTAGTACCCCCTGAGTCATGGTGTGGTCACGTAACTGTAATTTTACCCTTGGTCAATGAACGTGGAGGAGGGAAAGTCAGCTGCAGAAAATCGGCTCACCAGCGCCCTCCGTCGCACCGATGAGCCTGTCCTTTTAACGGGCAGGAAGATGCAGCATGGCCATGTTGTCCACAGTAGAAGCAGCATCCTTCACGGAAACGGCACTGTCGCTCCTCTGCCGTGGATTATGGGTGAAATGCAGTTCACACTGTACCAGAAAGGGGCGACAGTCCCCAGAGTCCCCGGAAAACTTTTCTGGAGATGCAAGGCGAAGCGACGGTTCCAGAAGAGGGAATGTGGTCTGCAGCAGCACCAGCGGATGCAACGGATGGGCTTGGCATAGTAGGAGGACCGTGGTAGATGATCCAGCCTCGAGCTGGGCAAGAGCTCTGTGCACTTGAACCGCCAGGTGATTAACTTGATTCGTTACAGCCTCCTGGAATTCTGCTTGGCGATCAGTGAGGTTACCAACTCCTCTGTTAATGGAGACCAGCTGTGCAGCATGGTGAGCAAGCTCTGCCTCTGTTCTTCGACATCCACTTTAATTTTTTCTGAGTCGGCTGAGTCCATGTTGGCCAGTTCGTTCTGTTAGAACGGGTACAAAAATACTGGACTCAATTGCGACGGCTCAGATTTTAATGAAAAAATAAAACAAAGTTTTTAACAAAAAAAATCACTCAAGCGAGGACAAGACAAAACTTCTCGATTTCAAACAAAACAAAACTCTTCTCTCTGGTTTTAACGCTGGGTCTCTGGACATGGAAGCACACTGAAACAAGACGAACTGGCACAAGACAAAGGGAGACAAGGACTATTTTACATGAGGGAATAGGGACCAGGTGGAAACAATCAGGGGCGGGGCAGACGCTGACGATGACGGAAAATCACCCAAAGTGAGGAATTAACAGGGCCTGAAAGGAAAGACAAGAGGTAAGTACAAATAAAACAGGAAATGGGAAAACTAGACATGACATGAAATAGACAGACAAGACATGAAGTAACAAGAAACGTGACTCTACATAGAAACCTGACTAGACTTGGAATGACATACCTGACTAAACATGAAGTGACAGACATAAAAACAAACATGACTAACACAATTGACGAGACACCACACAAGGTGGTTGCTAGGGATGCTGCTATCGATATTATTTCTGTTATGTTGTGTAACTGTTTAATGGTGTTATCTTTATTGCTACCCCCTTCCCCGTCAAAGTATAGTGTTGGTCCACAGCGCAAACGTATTAGTTTAACAAAATCCGCATCTAAAATGGTGGCATAGAAACGTTATCTTCCCCTGTGCAATTCCAGTCTCACATCTCACATCACATCGTCATAAACAAATACCGCAAACAGACCGAAAACACTTTATTCCGAGTGTGCTTGCTTTTCTCTTTGAAAGTCATCACATAACGGCATTGTAATACACGGTTTCGGCTGCATTAAACGTTACATATCTGCCGTAGTTCTCTATTTATAGAGCACTGATGAGAAGACTTCTAGACAAACATGAGGAACTGCCGCCAACACTGGAAACGTGACGTGGATCATAAATATATCAACAATTTAAACAACATCTTACATTTCTTTCACACAATACGTCTCCTTGCAGTATCAACACTAATTCGGCTGACTTTTATATTTGATCCAATTGGTATATGGCTGTATTTACACCATAAACGTGCCACACCTGATATAAAGGGGCACCTAGTGGTTAAAGCATGTTATTGAATTTCATTATTTTTATTATTAGATATTAATAGGATCCCTATAAAGTATGTTCATTACTCGTTAATTCTCTACTAATAGTTAATTAAAGACTATATATAATGACTATTTTGCACATCCCTTTTCAAGATTTCAAGATTTTCTAAGGTTTATTAACATATCATATTCACAAATGGTGTAGTTATGCAATGAATGTAAAACTTTGTGTATACCTCCAGCAATGTTAACTATGTTGAAGCACTTATTTTAACTGATATTATACATATGTATTATACTCTTATAAGATATATGTAGATAGTATAAGAAATGTGCAGAAGAATATGACAATTTAATGTGGAGGTATCACAAATATTGAAAGATGTCTTGTAATGCACTGTTGAGGAACCTGTGACCCCAAGTTTTTTCATCTCCGGCCTTGTCAGGTATTGAACAATCAATAATAAAGAAACACAGAATTATTAAATATAAAACACAGAATTTGTTATGTGATTATACTAAATGATTTACAAATAAACACCACTGCTATTTACAACTGTTACACATGCTGATTGTAACGCAAATGTTTCCAACTTGGGATCAATAAAGTATATCTTATCTTAAGATGATTGATTGGGCTACTGCCATATTTGCAAAATTTGGACGCGGTGGACCCGTTCAAATCCAGTTTCGGACAGTCTGCCGTGGTTCCATCACATTCAAGTGCTGTTCGAGGCTCGGCGTAACCTCGGAGCACACTCTCCAATCACAGAGCTTGGGGACTATCACGGGGCTTGTCAAGCGAAGCGGAGAGAATACTTACTTCCGGGTGTAATATTCTGTAAAGCAAATGAACTGCTCCGACCCTCGGTCATGACGGACTCCAACTTGTGTTTATTAATTAAACAAATAAATAAACACCAGGATAATTATGTGTTATTGTTGAGTAAATGGAGAATTGCACAGGGGAAAATAACGTATCTATGTTGGGTGATTGACATTATTCACCCACGGATCTATGGGTTAGGGTATTGTTCTGCACGGAACATTTTAGTGAGCCGGACTTCCTGTCTCCGCCGGTCTTCGCTTTCCCGGGCATGAAGCTATTTACATGTGTTTTGAAGATGCTAAATAAAAGTCTAGCTTGTACCTTTGATACCCCGACTCCCATATCTCGGCACCGCACTATGCCACAATTTTAGATGCGGATTTTGTTAAACTAATACGTTTGCACTGTGGACCAACACTATACATTGACGGGGAAGGGGGTAGCAATAAAGATAACACCATTTTACACAACATAACAGAAATAATATCGATAGCAGCGTCCCTAGGCAACCACCTTGGTAACAATGAAAACGTTGTATAGACACCAATTTCCTGAAGTAATCTTCGTAATAACTAGCAAAACTAAAGATCATGTACATCCACTGCACACATAATCTGAAATAACAACTCATATTTCTCGCATCAAATGACATCAAAACACATTTTAATGGCCAAACTAACCTTAAAATAGGCAATTTCCACCGAGAATAAAACGAATGTCGGCTAATGTTTTTTTTTCTGCAGGGAGAAATGTGAAGATCACGTGACATAGACGCCAGCCATTGGAATGAATGGTGAAAAAAACGTAGGGATCTTACAATTTCAGAGGCGTTTTTGTAGAAATACTACGTCCTACGTTGTGGACCAACGTAGTTATTACACGTTTTTTTATGAGACTGGGTTGGCCTACCTCAATCGCCAGGGAGGAGTACGATCTGTGCAGCTTCTGAACGCAGCCAGGCGGCTGCTGTTCTGGTTGCGCACCAGGAGTGGAGTGCACCAGCTAACTCTAACGTCGGGCTTAGCTACGTCCGACGTAGTGATTCGAATTTACACCGAGTGCACCAAGCCTGACTAGTCTCGGGCGTAGCTGCGCCTGGTCTTAAGATGCGTGTCCACGTGAATACATGCGAAACAGTAATTGTTGCCAAGCAACGCTATTTTAACCATTTTACAGACTCAGAGGACCCGCAGAGAAGAGGGAATTCCCACACCCACAGCGTCAGCGATGACTCAAGGGAATCCCAAATGGCCACACCCCAAGAGAGAAAGAGGGATTTGTCAGAGCTACAGCGGGAACTGACGGAGAAAGAAATGTCGTGTGGAGGTGGAGACCGTCAAATTGAGAGCGGAACACGAAAAAATGTAGCTGGAGAAGGAGAAATTGAGACTCTTCTTAATGCCCTTTCATTGTTAAACATGTAAACAAGACGCCCTGCCATCCTTCTTGCCTGTTTTACGTTATGTTAGAAATTAAAATCAATGTTTAATAGCATAATGTAGCTTAAACATACCGTCAGTTTAGATGCTGTTTTATTCTGGAAAAGACCGGAAGTTCTCAATACCAAGCTTTTATTCTGAAAATCCTTCATGGCGACATCCGGGACTACCGTCCATTAGTATCACTAAAGTGGCTATTGACGCCGTTATTGCATATAAAGTTATGAAAGAGTTAAGGAAGAGAAAAGCCGTGTTTAGATATTTGAATGTACAATGTCTGTATCCTCTGATATGCGTAACAACGGACATTAAAACGTGGGAGAGCCGGCCCGCAGGGAGGAGCCAGCTGAGGATATAAATACAGCGGGACCTGAGGGGTTCGGCCTCTTTCTTCACCTGGCAGAGCCAGAAACACAGCTGCTTTTCTGTCGAACAATATTCTGTTTGTAACATAACCGCGCCTTTATTTTTAATTAAAGTACCAATTTGAAACCATCTCAGAGACTCCATTTAGTCTCCTTTTTAAGCTTCTCTCCTGGACGCGAGAATTATTACACAGATAACAATTGGTGACCCTGACGTGATTCTCGTTAGACCGGAGAGACTACACAGCCGCTGTTGCCCGGAACCGCTGGCAATCCGTTCGACACACATAGAGCTCAAACCATCGGTAAGAAGAAACCGGTTAAGTCAAATTCTTCGCTAGTTTATGCAGGACAATCTTAGGATTGTGTGTTGGACAGCTGCTTCCGGTTCCTGAAAATAGCTGGGAAATTAATGTTAAAACAAAAATTCATAACAATAACACGTGGCGTTGTTTTGTCACAAGCAAGTGAGTTCAAATTACTTATTACAACTAAAAGAATATCTTGAACATATTAAAATAAATAACAAGAAAGTGTTTCAATCACAATCAATAAAAGGCAATACAGAACTGTATAACATCTCCTGATGTCAAAATATAAAATAAATACAATGATAAATATAAAACAAAATACAATCTGTACCTTTAGGAGCAATATCTAACATGTGTAATTAACTTGTGAGTGTGTGAGGCCATTATGCCTAAATAAAGGTACTCAAGCTTTACTCTATTTTCAAGTTGTTCTTCAAAAAGATGAGTTAGTCTACGTTGTCAGCAGTGAGGGCAGATCTGGTGGATCTATGTCACCTGCCGTGGAGAAAACCCTCTCGCTGGGGATTGAGACTGACTCGGAGGTGATGGAGCATGTTTGACGTGTTACCACTAGCTTACCGCACCGCTGTCGAACAACGCCGACACACCGTCCTCGTCCGACCCACAACTCGCACCCCACATTTGTTGTAGTCCAAAGGGAACCCGACATTTTCCCACACAGCTGATTTAAAAGAAGCAGGTGGGTCTTCTAGCTCCTGTGTGTTGTGTGAACTCGCCATAACTGTTCTTCTTCATGTATTGTGTTCGTTTTGTTGTGTTTTGTTCTTTTTCTTCATTTGTTATTGTTGTTATTTGGCGGCTGGCTTTTAGGCGGAATACCGCCCCCTGGATTATATATAGTGTAATACTGCCCTGAGTGACAGACTTTTTTTCCACTCGTAAAAAAAGGCGTATTCGCCGTGTGACTGCATGTGCCGAACCGTGACGTCCGAACCGTGACGGTACGGGACGAATACGGATACCGTTACACCCCTAATGCAAAACCTTAAACATTTTTTAAACCAAGATACTTTTGTGATTCACTTTTATGTAGGAACATTGTACAACTGGTAGAATGTCAATCACTTTGTACCATTTTCTTTTCTTAAAGACTGACTCTAAAGGGCAAGTCTGTGATTTTAACACTTATTACTGATACTAGGCAGATTTAGGCTTTTTTTTTTCTCTTTTCTTGTGTTACTAAGACTATTGAATACGATGAAATCAATGGAAACTCTGAGGGAAAAACTTCACCAGCTGAATGAAAGGATGAGTGAAGAAATTAAAAACAAAATGATCAGACTGGAACAAAACATTGAAGACGTATTTAAACTGTTGAGTGTTTTGGAGCAAAAGCATGATGTTCTGGATAAACAGAAAGAACATATGTCACGTTACACTGAGACGTTACAGAGGGAAAGAGAAAGGTTGAAGATCATGTTGTCAGAAAGTGTCACTCAAAGACAGGAAATGGGGAATCAACTGAAACAAGAGGCCTTGTTGGAAAGGACACATCTTCTGGAACTGAAGGCAGAGTTGAAGAAAGAAAGAGAGGACCTGGATAGAGAGAGTGAGGTGATGAACAAAGAGAACCTGGACTTTGATTTGATCAGGTCGGACATCCTGAAACAAAGGGACATGTTGGAACAACAGAGACAAGATATAAAAGAAGAAACAGAGAAATTGGAAATCACAAAGACTGATCTTCAAGTGTTGAAAGAACATGAACGAATTCAGTTTGATGAGATTAACAAAGAGAAAGCCAACATAAAGATCTGACCCTTCATCTTCACGCAGAAAAAAACAAACTTGAGAATATCATGAGCATGATTGTTTTAAAACAAGAAGAACAAAAACTCAAGGAGGACCAGTTCAGCAGACAAACACAAGAACTGGAAACCAGAGAGACCAGTCTGCTGGAAGAAAGAGAAGAACTGGATCTTTTGAGGAAGGATCTCAACAAGAAGAAGGAAGAGGTTGAAACAGCCATGAACACCATCAGTTCAGAGAGAGAGATACTCAATCAGATGCAGAGTACTACTGACACACATAGAACAATGCTCAACAATGAAAAGGACAGAATGGAAAGAGGAATGTCGCACCTGAAAACAAGAGAAGATCTACTATTGAATACGATGAAATCAATGGAAACTCTGAGGGAAAAACTTCACCAGCTGAATGAAAGGATGAGTGAAGAAATTAAAAACAAAATGATCAGACTGGAACAAAACATTGAAGACGTATTTAAACTGTTGAGTGTTTTGGAGCAAAAGCATGATATTAAGGATAAACAGAAAGAACATATGTCACGTTACACTGAGACGTTACAGAGGGAAAGAGAAAGATTGAAGATCATGTTGTCAGAAAGTGTCACTCAAAGACAGGAAATGGGGAATCAACTGAAACAAGAGGCCTTGTTGGAAAGGACACATCTTCTGGAACTGAAGGCAGAGTTGAAGAAAGAAAGAGAGGACCTGGATAGAGAGAGTGAGGTGATGAACAAAGAGAACCTGGACTTTGATTTGATCAGGTCGGACATCCTGAAACAAAGGGACATGTTGGAACAACAGAGACAAGATATAAAAGAAGAAACAGAGAAATTGGAAATCACAAAGACTGATCTTCAAGTGTTGAAAGAACATGAACAATTTCAGTTTGATGAGATTAACAAAGAGAAAGCCAACGTTAAAGATCTGACCCTTCATCTTCACGCAGAAAAAAACAAACTTGAGAATATCATGAGCATGATTGTTTTAAAACAAGAAGAACAAAAACTCAAGGAGGACCAGTTCAGCAGACAAACACAAGAACTGGAAACCAGAGAGACCAGTCTGCTGGAAGAAAGAGAAGAACTGGATCTTTTGAGGAAGGATCTCAACAAGAAGAAGGAAGAGGTTAAAACAGCCATGAACACCATCAGTTCAGAGAGAGAGATACTCAATCAGATGCAGAGTACTACTGACACACATGGAACAATGCTCAACAATGAAAAGGACAGAATGGAAAGAGGAATGTCGGACCTGAAAACAAGAGAAGATCTACTATTGAATACGATGAAATCAATGGAAACTCTGAGGGAAAAACTTCACCAGCTGAATGAAAGGATGAGTGAAGAAAATAAAAACAAAATGATCAGACTGGAACAAAACAATTGAAGACGTATTTAAACTGTTGAGTGTTTTGGAGCAAAAGCATGATGTTCTGGATAAACAGAAAGAACATATGTCACGTTACACTGAGACGTTACAGAGGGAAAGAGAAAGGTTGAAGATCATGTTGTCAGAAAGTGTCACTCAAAGACAGGAAATGGGGAATCAACTGAAACAAGAGGCCTTGTTGGAAAGGACACATCTTCTGGAACTGAAGGCAGAGTTGAAGAAAGAAAGAGAGGACCTGGATAGAAAGAGTGAGGTGATGAACAAAGAGAACCTGGACTTTAACTTGATCAGGTCGGACATCCTGAAACAAAGGGACATGTTGGAACAACAGAGACAAGATATAAAAGAAGAAACAGAGAAATTGGAAATCACAAAGACTGATCTTCAAGTGTTGAAAGAACATGAACAAATTCAGTTTGATGAGATTAACAAAGAGAAAGCCAACATTAAAGATCTGACCCTTTATCTTCACGCAGAAAAAAACAAACTTGAGAATATCATGAGCATGAATGTTTTAAAACAAGAAGAACAAAAACTCAAGGAGGACCAGTTCAGCAGACAAACACAAGAACTGGAAACCAGAGAGACCAGTCTGCTGGAAGAAAGAGAAGAACTGGATCTTTTGAGGAAGGATCTCAACAAGAAGAAGGAAGAGGTTGAAACAGCCATGAACACCATCAGTTCAGAGAGAGAGATACTCAATCAGATGCAGAGTACTACTGACACACATAGAACAATGCTCAACAATGAAAAGGACAGAATGGAAAGAGGAATGTCGGACCTGAAAACAAGAGAAGATCTACTATTGAATACGATGAAATCAATGGAAACTCTGAGGGAAAAACTTCACCAGCTGAATGAAAGGATGAGTGAAGAAATTAAAAACAAAATGATCAGACTGGAACAAAACATTGAAGACGTATTTAAACTGTTGAGTGTTTTGGAGCAAAAGCATGATATTAAGGATAAACAGAAAGAACATATGTCACGTTACACTGAGACGTTACAGAGGGAAAGAGAAAGGTTGAAGATCATGTTGTCAGAAAGTGTCACTCAAAGACAGGAAATGGGGAATCAACTGAAACAAGAGGCCTTGTTGGAAAGGACACATCTTCTGGAACTGAAGGCAGAGTTGAAGAAAGAAAGAGAGGACCTGGATAGAGAGAGTGAGGTGATGAACAAAGAGAACCTGGACTTTGATTTGATCAGGTCGGACATCCTGAAACAAAGGGACATGTTGGAACAACAGAGACAAGATATAAAAGAAGAAACAGAGAAATTGGAAATCACAAAGACTGATCTTCAAGTGTTGAAAGAACATGAACGAATTCAGTTTGATGAGATTAACAAAGAGAAAGCCAACGTTAAAGATCTGACCCTTCATCTTCACGCAGAAAAAAACAAACTTGAGAATATCATGAGCATGAATGTTTTAAAACAAGAAGAACAAAAACTCAAGGAGGACCAGTTCAGCAGACAAACACAAGAACTGGAAACCAGAGAGACCAGTCTGCTGGAAGAAAGAGAAGAACTGGATCTTTTGAGGAAGGATCTCAACAAGAAGAAGGAAGAGGTTAAAACAGCCATGAACACCATCAGTTCAGAGAGAGAGATACTCAATCAGATGCAGAGTACTACTGACACACATAGAACAATGCTCAACAATGAAAAGGACAGAATGGAAAGAGGAATGTCGGACCTGAAAACAAGAGAAGATCTACTATTGAATACGATGAAATCAATGGAAACTCTGAGGGAAAAACTTCACCAGCTGAATGAAAGGATGAGTGAAGAAATTAAAAACAAAATGATCAGACTGGAACAAAACATTGAAGACGTATTTAAACTGTTGAGTGTTTTGGAGCAAAAGCATGATGTTCTGGATAAACAGAAAGAACATATGTCACGTTACACTGAGACGTTACAGAGGGAAAGAGAAAGGTTGAAGATCATGTTGTCAGAAAGTGTCACTCAAAGACAGGAAATGGGGAATCAACTGAAACAAGAGGCCTTGTTGGAAAGGACACATCTTCTGGAACTGAAGGCAGAGTTGAAGAAAGAAAGAGAGGACCTGGATAGAGAGAGTGAGGTGATGAACAAAGAGAACCTGGACTTTGATTTTGATCAGGTCGGACATCCTGAAACAAAGGGACATGTTGGAACAACAGAGACAAGATATAAAAGAAGAAACAGAGAAATTGGAAATCACAAAGACTGATCTTCAAGTGTTGAAAGAACATGAACGAATTCAGTTTGATGAGATTAACAAAGAGAAAGCCAACGTTAAAGATCTGACCCTTCATCTTCACGCAGAAAAAAACAAACTTGAGAATATCATGAGCATGATTGTTTTAAAACAAGAAGAACAAAAACTCAAGGAGGACCAGTTCAGCAGACAAACACAAGAACTGGAAACCAGAGAGACCAGTCTGCTGGAAGAAAGAGAAGAACTGGATCTTTTGAGGAAGGATCTCAACAAGAAGAAGGAAGAGGTTAAAACAGCCATGAACACCATCAGTTCAGAGAGAGAGATACTCAATCAGATGCAGAGTACTACTGACACACATAGAACAATGCTCAACAATGAAAAGGACAGAATGGAAAGAGGAATGTCGGACCTGAAAACAAGAGAAGATCTACTATTGAATACGATGAAATCAATGGAAACTCTGAGGGAAAAACTTCACCAGCTGAATGAAAGGATGAGTGAAGAAAATAAAAACAAAATGATCAGACTGGAACAAAACAATGAAGACGTATTTAAACTGCTGAGTGTTTTGGAGCAAAAGCATGATGTTCTGGATAAACAGAAAGAACATATGTCACGTTACACTGAGACGTTACAGAGGGAAAGAGAAAGGTTGAAGATCATGTTGTCAGAAAGTGTCACTCAAAGACAGGAAATGGGGAATCAACTGAAACAAGAGGCCTTGTTGGAAAGGACACATCTTCTGGAACTGAAGGCAGAGTTGAAGAAAGAAAGAGAGGACCTGGATAGAAAGAGTGAGGTGATGAACAAAGAGAACCTGGACTTTAACTTGATCAGGTCGGACATCCTGAAACAAAGGGACATGTTGGAACAACAGAGACAAGATATAAAAGAAGAAACAGAGAAATTGGAAATCACAAAGACTGATCTTCAAGTGTTGAAAGAACATGAACAAATTCAGTTTGATGAGATTAACAAAGAGAAAGCCAACATTAAAGATCTGACCCTTTATCTTCACGCAGAAAAAAACAAACTTGAGAATATCATGAGCATGAATGTTTTAAAACAAGAAGAACAAAAACTCAAGGAGGACCAGTTCAGCAGACAAACACAAGAACTGGAAACCAGAGAGACCAGTCTGCTGGAAGAAAGAGAAGAACTGGATCTTTTGAGGAAGGATCTCAACAAGAAGAAGGAAGAGGTTAAAACAGCCATGAACACCATCAGTTCAGAGAGAGAGATACTCAATCAGATGCAGAGTACTACTGACACACATAGAACAATGCTCAACAATGAAAAGGACAGAATGGAAAGAGGAATGTCGGACCTGAAAACAAGAGAAGATCTACTATTGAATACGATGAAATCAATGGAAACTCTGAGGGAAAAACTTCACCAGCTGAATGAAAGGATGAGTGAAGAAATTAAAAACAAAATGATCAGACTGGAACAAAACATTGAAGACGTATTTAAACTGTTGAGTGTTTTGGAGCAAAAGCATGATATTCTGGATAAACAGAAAGAATATATGTCACGTTACACTGAGACGTTACAGAGGGAAAGAGAAAGGTTGAAGATCATGTTGTCAGAAAGTGTCACTCAAAGACAGGAAATGGGGAATCAACTGAAACAAGAGGCCTTGTTGGAAAGGACACATCTTCTGGAACTGAAGGCAGAGTTGAAGAAAGAACGAGAGGACCTGGATAGAGAGAGTGAGGTGATGAACAAAGAGAACCTGGACTTTGATTTGATCAGGTCGGACATCCTGAAACAAAGGGACATGCTGGAACAACAGAGACAAGATATAAAAGAAGAAACAGAGAAATTGGAAATCACAAAGACTGATCTTCAAGTGTTGAAAGAACATGAACAAATTCAGTTTGATGAAATAAACAAGGAGAAAGAACTACTGGCTCAAATCAAGACAACCATTGAGAGTGAGATGGAATTGTTAAGTGAAAAAAGGAGGATGGAAGGAGAACTTTCTGATACGAAAACAAAAGAGGAGTGGCTTATCAGGTTACTGAGCTCCATAGGAGGTATAAGAGTAAAACTCAAACACCTTAATCAAGTGAGCAATGAATTCTTTACAAAGAATATTGAGGTGTTAGTGCAGAAATATATTGACATGCTCCAATTAACCTTACTATTGGAACAAAAGTTTAAGGAATTTGATACAAAAAGAAAGGAGATTACTAATTATTATGATCTGATACAAACAGATAAAAACAACATTGTGACAGTGAAGTTTGACAAGGTTGTACAAACAGAGGTGGCATGGCAAAAATTGCATGAGCAAGAGCCATGTGTTGAGAAACAGGTTTTGAATAAACGTGAAGACTTTAAATGTCAGGTTGTTATGCAGCCAGATTTCACAATCCAGACTGAAAAAAATGATCAGCAGAAGTTCAAAGGAGATAAACATGATCTTAAAATAAAAAATAAATACTTGAAAACGGATATCGATGTTCTAGTGATGGATAAAGAATATGAAAAAAATAAAAATAAACAACTATCAGCTTCAGAACAAGATTATTTTACAGACAAGAAAAAATCAAAAAGGAATTGTTTGCGAAAGATCTGGAAGGACACTAAAATGGAACGAAAGGAGATCTATCAAATGAAGATCATGAGCCATGAAATGAGAAATAACCTAGAGAAAAGACTAAGGTTGATCAACCAGTTTGTGAGGAGACCATGGTTACAAGAAAATGAATCATTGGAGAAGGAGCTCAAACAAGAACTAGGTAAGGACATGACATCCCAAAGTGACTGGAAGATAGACCGCACAATGCTTGATTTAAGACGCACACAGCTCCAGCAACTTAAAGCTCAAAAGCTCACTAAAATTGACAAACTCTCTGACAAAGAAAAAGTGTTTAGGCCAAAGAGAACTACCAACAATGATCAAACATTAAAGGTCAATGTAAACACAGAGGACGTACAGGTAAAAAAAGGAGAAGCTTCTACAAATATGTATAAAGAACAGACAAAGGTAGGAGAGAAGAAGGCAGCTCCAGAGACTTCCAGTGGACTCCTCAGTCAGCTGCAGCAATACTACCGATGCTGCTGCCACTGCTGCTGCAAGCAAGTCTGCCAGGAGTAACACTGAGAGACACGTCTGTGTTTCTGTCATGATAACTTAAATGTAGATAGCATAATAATAATAATAATAATAATAGCTTGGATTTATATAGCGCCTTTCAAGGGACCCAAGGTCGCTTTACAAGTAATAGGGCAAAAAACAAACATAACAAAACAAAAGTCAGACAGACAAAACAACAGATCGATTTAGGGGCCGAAAGCCTTGGCAAACAGATGGGTCTTGAGGGCCCCTTTGAAGGCGTCGAGTGTGGGGATGTTGCGAATCTCCGCAGGGAGAGCGTTCCAGAGGGTGGGGGCTGCCACGCTGAAGGCTCTGTCCCCGAAGGTTCGCAGTTTGGTGCGGGGGGTGGTAAGCAGGCCAGAGTCTGAGGACCGCAGGTTCCGGGGTGGGGCATGTGGGTGAAGGATGTCCGATAGGTACTGGGGGGCAAGGGCATGGAGGGACTTGTAGGTGAGGAGGAGGATTTTGTAGGTGATGCGGGACTTGACCGGCAACCAGTGTAGGTGGATGAGGGTGGGAGTGATGTGCTGCCACGGCTTTGTGTGTGTGAGTACCCTAGCAGCACAGTTTTGGACATACTGGAGCCTGTCCAGGGTTTTGTTGGGAACCCCGAACAGGACACCATTGCAGTAGTCCAAGCGTGTGGTGACAAACGCATGCACCAGGGTTTCGGCAACCGACTCCGAGAGTGACGGTCGGAGTCTGGCAATGTTCCTCAGGTGGAAAAATGCCGATTTGGTCACAGACTTGACGTGGGAATGGAAGGAAAGGGTGGAATCAAGGATGACACCCAGGTTGCGGGCTTCAGGAGATGGGGAGATGGAGCAGCCGTCAACCTCAAGGACGAAGTCACCAACCTTCTGGAGCAGGGCCTTGGGTGCCACAACCATGAGCTCTGTTTTTTTGCTGTTCAGCTTAAGATAGTTGGAAGACATCCATGTTTTGATATCATGCAGGCAGTTGATGAGAGACTGAGGGGGGAGCTGGGAGGATGGAGTGGTGCATGATATATTATTTATACTTTTCCCGTAACACAAGGATGAAACCTGAATATTTGTTACATTGGTTGCCAGCAGTTCTGGTCTAGCAGTCCAGATAGAGAAGACATTGAAAATGACGGCTTGACGTTTCCATATATATAACAATGACTTAAGCGAGATTAGACTACTCGTTCAACCCTTTTAAACCCATTATATACACTAACAAAAATAATAAGTGTTTTAGGTAAGGTAACATCAGAGTGTGGAAATGTTAACATCCCAAAGTATTTTGAAATGCTTTTCCTTAAATTGGCTTTTGCACCATGTTGGTTTGCATATTTACAAATGTATAATTTATTGGAGAACAAAGTAAGATTTAATAGTGTTATTCTTTGTGAACCAAGAGTGAGTGTTTGATTATAAAGAGAGTGCTTTTTTCAGGTTATATTGCAGTACATGTAATGCATTAAACTTCTGTATTAAATACTATTTAAATACAGAAAATGCTAAACACTTAAAATGTTGTTGCTCCTGCCCTTTAGTTTTTCTTGCTGTTTCAAAATGTTCATTAATTAACATTGATATGTAACAATAATTAATAAAGCATTACAAAATGTAAATGTAAAGAAATGTTAGACATTTTCTGATTACATACATTAACACACATAATGCTTTCCGATGCTCTATATCACCAAACATTAACATTACAGATTTGATCTGTAATAAACTAAAAGTGTGCTATTGACTAGTTATTAACTAGAGGTTGACGGACGGCAGTAGCGTAGGCGGACATTTACTTTAGGACGGGCCTGTATGAAATAGGGTGGGCCAGCAACAGGCCACGTCTATGGAAGCAGCCTACCCAACCCAGTCTCACAAAAAAACGTGTAATAACTACGTTGGTCCACAACGTAGGACGTAGTATTTCTACAAAAACGCTTCTGAAATTGTAAGATCCCTACGCTTTTTTTCACCATTCATTCCAATGGCTGGCGTCTATGTCACGTGATCTTCACATTTCTCCCTGCAGAAAAAAAAAAACATGGCGGAACTTCGTTTTATTCTCGGTGTAAAATGCCTATTTAAAGTTACTTTGGCCATTAAAATGCGTTTTCATGTAATTTGATGCGAGAAATATGAGATGTTATTTCAGATTATGTGTGCAGTGGATGTACATGATCTTTAGTTTGCTAGTTATTACGAAGATTACTTCAGGAAATTGTGTCTATACAATGTTTTCATTGTTACCAAGGTGTTAGAACGGGGTACAAAAATACTGGACTCAATTGCGACGCCTCAGATTTTAATGAAAAAATAAAACAAAGTTTTAACCAAAAAAAAAATCACTCAAGCGAGGACAAGACAAAACTTCTCGATTTCAAACAAACAAAACTCTTCTCTCTGGTTTTAACGCTGGGTCTCTGGACATGGAAGCACACTGAAACAAGACGAACTGGCACAAGACAAAGGGAGACAAGGACTATTTATACATGAGGGAATAGGGACCAGGTGGAAACAATCAGGGGCGGGGCAGACGCTGACGATGACGGAAAATCACCCAAAGTGAGGAATTAACAGGGCCTGAAAGGAAAGACAAGAGGTAAGTACAAAATAAAACAGGAAAACGAGACATGACATGAAATAGACAGACAAGACATGAAGTAACAAGAAACGTGACTCTACATAGAAACCTGACTAGACTTGGAATGACATACCTGACTAAACATGAAGTGACAGACATAAAACAAACACGACTAACACAATTGACGAGACACCACAGTACCCCCCCCTCTAGGGACTGCTCCGGAAGTCCCAGACCCTCCTGGATGATCCTGATAAAAGTCAGTGATCAAACTCCGATCTACAATGAAGCTTGCAGGGACCCATTGTCTTTCTTCGGGACCGTAACCAACCCAGTCCACGAGGAATTGTTTCCCTCGACCACGGTTACGGACTCCAAGCAGTTTCTTAACAGTGTAGACAGGACCACCATCAACCATCCGGGGAGGCGGTGGGGGCTTAGAGGCGGGCACCAGAGGACTCTCTCTTACAGGCTTGACCTTCCCCACATGAAACGTCGGATGGACACAAAGAAAAAACCTGCAGCCGCTGGTGATCACGATGGTCTAATGAGTGCAGACTTAAGGGAAGAGTCAATATACGTCTTCATGGCCCCTCTTTCTGGTGCAGAGATGGAGTAAAGCCGACCTCTAAGGATCGGAGCTCCAGGCAAAAGGTCAATAGGGCAGTCATAAGGTCGATGAGGTGGTAGCGAAGTAGCCTTAGTCTTGTCAAAAACCTCTTTTAAGTCCAGATAACATGCAGGCACTCTGGACACGTCAGCATACTCTGACTTGATGTCAGTGGTAACTCTATTGGGGATGTCTGTCTGATTAACAGACTGTCTGGAGTTGCCAGGGGACGCTAAGCAGGTTACTTTACAATCAGAGCCCCAGTTCATAATGTTTCCCGACCGCCAGTCAATATTCGGATTGTGCCTGAGGAGCCATGGAAGTCCCAAAACTATAGGGTGAAGTGCAGAGTCAAATAAGTGGAATCTTAATGTTTCTGTGTGAATGTCATCTATGGTTACTTGAACGGGTTCAGTTATATGGGTTACTCTGAATAACAGCTTGCCATCTAAGGCACTGGCATCTACAGGAGAAGTCAAAGGAACAGTAGTAATGCCCAGTCTTTTAACAAGACCCCAGTCCATCAGACTTTCGTCCGCCCCTGAATCCACTAGTACCCCCTGAGTCATGGTGTGGTCACGTAACTGTAATTTTACCTTGGTCAATGAACGTGGAGGAAAGTCAGCTGCAGAAAATCGGCTCACCAGCGCCCTCCGTCGCACCGATGAGCCTGTCCTTTTAACGGGCAGGAAGATGCAGCATGGCCATGTTGTCCACAGTAGAAGCAGCATCCTTCACGGAAACGGCACTGTCGCTCCTCTGCCGTGATTATGGGTGAAATGCAGTTCACACTGTACCAGAAAGGGGCGACAGTCCCCAGAGTCCCCGGAAAACTTTTCTGGAGATGCAAGGCGAAGCGACGTTCCAGAAGAGGGAATGTGGTCTGCAGCAGCACCAGCAGATGCAACGGATGGGCTTGGCATAGTAGGAGACCGTGTAGATGATCCAGCCTCGAGCTGGGCAAGAGCTCTGTGCACTTGAACCGCCAGGTGATTAACTTGATTCGTTACAGCCTCCTGGAATTCTGCTTGGCGATCAGTGAGGTTACCAACTCCTCTGTTAATGGAGACCAGCTGTGCAGCATGGTGAGCAAGCTCTGCTCTCTGTTCTTCGACATCCACTTTAATTTTTTCTGAGTCGGCTGAGTCCATGTTGGCCAGTTCGTTCTGTTAGAACGGGGTACAAAAATACTGGACTCAATTGCGACGGCTCAGATTTTAATGAAAAAATAAAACAAAGTTTTAACAAAAAAAATCACTCAAGCGAGGACAAGACAAAACTTCTCGATTTCAAACAAACAAAACTCTTCTCTCTGGTTTTAACGCTGGGTCTCTGGACATGGAAGCACACTGAAACAAGACGAACTGGCACAAGACAAAGGGAGACAAGGACTATTTATACATGAGGGAATAGGGACCAGGTGGAAACAATCAGGGGCGGGGCAGACGCTGACGATGACGGAAAATCACCCAAAGTGAGGAATTAACAGGGCCTGAAAGGAAAGACAAGAGGTAAGTACAAAATAAAACAGGAAATGGGAAAACTAGACATGACATGAAATAGACAGACAAGACATGAAGTAACAAGAAACGTGACTCTACATAGAAACCTGACTAGACTTGGAATGACATACCTGACTAAACATGAAGTGACAGACATAAAACAAACATGACTAACACAATTGACGAGACACCACACAAGGTGGTTGCTAGGGATGCTGCTATCGATATTATTTCTGTTATGTTGTGTAACTGTTTAATGGTGTTATCTTTATTGCTACCCCCTTCCCCGTCAAAGTATAGTGTTGGTCCACAGCGCAAACGTATTAGTTTAACAAAATCCGCATCTAAAATGGTGGCATAGAAACGTTATCTTCCCCTGTGCAATTCCAGTCTCACATCTCACATCACATCGTCATAAACAAATACCGCAAACAGACCGAAAACACTTTATTCCGAGTGTGCTTGCTTTTCTCTTTGAAAGTCATCACATAACGGCATTGTAATACACGGTTCGGCTGCATTAAACGTTACATATCTGCCGTAGTTCTCTATTTATAGAGCACTGATGAGAAGACTTCTAGACAAACATGAGGAACTGCCGCCAACACTGGAAACGTGACGTGGATCATAAATATATCAACAATTAAACAACATCTTACATTTCTTTTCACACAATACGTCTCCTTGCAGTATCAACACTAATTCGGCTGACTTTTATATTTGATCCAATTGGTATATGGCTGTATTTACACCATAAACGTGCACACCTGATATAAAGGGGCACCTAGTGGTTAAAGCATGTTATTGAATTTCATTATTTTTATTATTAGATATTAATAGGATCCCTATAAAGTATGTTCATTACTCGTTATTCTCTACTAATAGTTAATTAAAGACTATATATAATGACTATTTTGCACATCCCTTTCAAGATTTCAAGATTTTCTAAGGTTTATTAACATATCATATTCACAAATGGTGTAGTTATGCAATGAATGTAAAACTTTGTGTATACCTCCAGCAATGTTAACTATGTTGAAGCACTTATTTTAACTGATATTATACATATGTATTATACTCTTATAAGATATATGTAGATAGTATAAGAAATGTGCAGAATATGACAATTTAATGGTGGAGGTACACAAATATTGAAAGATGTCTTGTAATGCACTGTTGAGGAACCTGTGACCCAAGTTTTTCATCTCCGGCCTTGTCAGGTATTGAACAATCAATAAATAAAGAACACAGAATTATTAAATATAAAACACAGAATTTGTGTGATTATACTAAATGATTTACAAATAAACACCACTGCTATTTACAACTGTTACACATGCTGATGTAACGCAAATGTTTCCAACTTGGGATCAATAAAGTATATCTTATCTTAAGATGATTGATGGCTACTGCCATATTTGCAAAATTTGGACGCGGTGGACCCGTTCAAATCCAGTTTCGGACAGTCTGCCGTGGTTCCATCACATTTCAAGTGCTGTTCGAGGCTCGGCGTAACCCTCGGAGCACACTCTCCAATCACAGAGCTTGGGGACTATCACGGGGTTTGTCAAGCGAAGCGGAGAGAATACTTACTTCCGGGTGTAATATTCTGTAAAGCAAATGAACTGCTCCGACCCTCGGTCCTGACGGACTCCAACTTGTGTTTATTAATTAAACAAATAAATAAACACAAGGATAATTATGTGTTATTGTTGAGTAAATGGAGAATTGCACAGGGGAAAATAACGTATCTATTGTGGTGATTGACATTATTCACCCACGGATCTATGGGTTAGGGTATTGTTCTGCACGGACATTTTAGTGAGCCGGACTTCCTGTCTCCGCCGGTCTTCGCTTCCCGGGCATGAAGCTATTTACATGTGTTTTGAGATGCTAAATAAAAGTCTAGCTTGTACCTTTGATACCCCGACTCCCATATCTCGGCACCGCACTATGCCACAATTTTAGATGCGGATTTTGTTAAACTAATACGTTTGCACTGTGGACCAACACTATACATTGACGGGGAAGGGGGTAGCAATAAAGATAACACCATTTTACACAACATAACAGAAATAATATCGATAGCAGCGTCCCTAGCAACCACCTTGGTAACAATGAAAACGTTGTATAGACACAATTTCCTGAAGTAATCTTCGTAATAACTAGCAAACTAAAGATCATGTACATCCACTGCACACATAATCTGAAATAACAACTCATATTTCTCGCATCAAATGACATCAAAACACATTTTAATGGCCAAACTAACCTTAAAATAGGCAATTTCCACCGAGAATAAAACGAATGTCGGCCATGTTTTTTTTTTCTGCAGGGAGAAATGTGAAGATCACGTGACATAGACGCCAGCCATTGGAATGAATGGTGAGAAAAAACGTAGGGATCTTACAATTTCAGAGGCGTTTTTGTAGAAATACTACGTCCTATGTTGTGGACCAACGTAGTTATTACACGTTTTTTTATGAGACTGGGTTGGCCTACCTCAATCGCCAGGGAGGAGTACGATCTGTGCAGCTTCTGAACGCAGCCAGGCGGCTGCTGTTCTGGTTGCGCACCAGGAGTGGAGTGCACCAGCTAACTCTAACGTCGGGCTTAGCTACGTCCGACGTAGTGATTCGAATTTACACCGAGTGCACCAAGCCTGACTAGTCTCGGGCGTAGCTGCGCCTGGTCTTAAGATGCGTGTCCACGTGAATACATGCGAAACAGTAATTGTTGCCAAGCAACGCTATTTTACCATTTTACAGACTCAGAGGACCCGCAGAGAAGAGGGAATTCCCACACCCACAGCGTCAGCGATGACTCAAGGGGAATCCCAAATGGCCACACCCCAAGAGAGAAAGAGGG
The DNA here is from genome assembly GCA_902827135.1 of Harpagifer antarcticus. NCBI lineage: Eukaryota > Metazoa > Chordata > Actinopteri > Perciformes > Harpagiferidae > Harpagifer > Harpagifer antarcticus. The sequence continues at coordinate 420,792 of CADEHL010001240.1, forward strand.
ATTTGTCAGAGCTACAGCGGGAACTGACGGAGAAAGAAATGTCGTGTGGAGGTGGAGACCGTCAAATTGAGAGCGGAACACGAAAAAATGTAGCTGGAGAAGGAGAAATTGAGACTCTTCTTAATGCCCTTTCATTGTTAAACATGTAAACAAGACGCCCTGCCATCCTTCTTGCCTGTTTTACGTTATGTTAGAAATTAAAATCAATGTTTAATAGCATAATGTAGCTTAAACATACCGTCAGTTTAGATGCTGTTTTATTCTGGAAAAGACCGGAAGTTCTCAATACCAAGCTTTTATTCTGAAAATCCTTCATGGCGACATCCGGGACTACCGTCCATTAGTATCACTAAAGTGGCTATTGACGCCGTTATTGCATATAAAGTTATGAAAGAGTTAAGGAAGAGAAAAGCCGTGTTTAGATATATTGAATGTACAATGTCTGTATCCTCTGATATGCGTAACAACGGACATTAAAACGTGGGAGAGCCGGCCCGCAGGGAGGAGCCAGCTGAGGATATAAATACAGCGGGACCTGAGGGGTTCGGCCTCTTTCTTCACCTGGCAGAGCCAGAAACACAGCTGCTTTTCTGTCGAACAATATTCTGTTTGTAACATAACCGCGCCTTTATTTTTAATTAAAGTACCAATTTGAAACCATCTCAGAGACTCCATTTAGTCTCCTTTTTAAGCTTCTCTCCTGGACGCGAGAATTATTACACAGATAACAATTGGTGACCCTGACGTGATTCTCGTTAGACCGGGAGAGACTACACAGCCGGCTGTTGCCCGGAACCGCTGGCAATCCGTTCGACACACATAGAGCTCAAACCATCGGTAAGAAGAAACCGGTTAAGTCAAATTCTTCGCTAGTTTATGCAGGACAATCTTAGGATTGTGTGTTGGACAGCTGCTTCCGGTTCCTGAAAATAGCTGGGAAATTAATGTTAAAACAACCAAATTCATAACAATAACACGTGGCGTTGTTTTGTCACAAGCAAGTGAGTTCAAATTACTTATTACAACTAAAAAGAATATCTTGAACATATTAAAATAAATAACAAGAAAGTGTTTCAATCACAATCAATAAAAGGCAATACAGAACTGTATAACATCTCCTGATGTCAAAATATAAAATAAATACAATGATAAATATAAAACAAAATACAATCTGTACCTTTAGGAGCAATATCTAACATGTGTAATTAACTTGTGAGTGTGTGAGGCCATTATGCCTAAATAAAGGTACTCAAGCTTTACTCTATTTTCAAGTTGTTCTTCAAAAAGATGAGTTAGTCTACGTTGTCAGCAGTGAGGGCAGATCTGGTGGATCTATGTCACCTGCCGTGGAGAAAACCCTCTCGCTGGGGATTGAGACTGACTCGGAGGTGATGGAGCATGTTTGACGTGTTACCACTAGCTTACCGCACCGCTGTCGAACAACGCCGACACACCGTCCTCGTCCGACCCACAACTCGCACCCCATCATTGTTGTAGTCCAAAGGGAACCCGACATTTTCCCACACAGCTGATTTAAAAGAAGCAGGTGGGTCTTCTAGCTCCTGTGTGTTGTGTGAACTCGCCATAACTGTTCTTCTTCATGTATTGTGTTCGTTTTGTTGTGTTTTGTTCTTTTTCTTCATTTGTTATTTACGGGCGGCTGGCTTTTAGGCGGAATACCGCCCCCTGGATTATATATAGTGTAATACTGCCCTGAGTGACAGACTTTTTTTCCACTCGTAAAAAAAGGCGTATTCGCCGTGTGACTGCATGTGCCGAACCGTGACGTCCGAACCGTGACGGTACGGGACGAATACGGATACCGTTACACCCCTAATGCAAAACCTTAAACATTTTTTAAACCAAGATACTTTTGTGATTCACTTTTATGTAGGAACATTGTACAACTGGTAGAATGTCAATCACTTTGTACCATTTTCTTTTCTTAAAGACTGTGACTCTAAAGGGCAAGTCTGTGATTTTAACACTTATTTACTGATACTAGGCAGATTTAGGCTTTTTTTTTCTCTTTTCTTGTGTTACTAAGATACTTTTAGACACACTTTGATGTATGCAACACTTAACAACTGGTAGAATATGAAGTACTTTGTAAGGAATTCGTTTTATTTTAATGGCCTAGGCAGATTTTGGCTTTTTTCTCTTGCCAAGATACTTTTAGACACACTTTGAGGTATGCAAAACCTTGGTCACACAACAAAACACATAACCTCATTCTCTTAATGATGGTAATAGTACAAATACATTTAAAATGCTTCACATATATATATATATATATATATAGACATACATATTCGGGTCTTATTCCGGAATATCCGGGAAGGTCATCCTCCCTGCATAGGCAAAGAAAGGCCCCCAGACACTCCGGAACTTCCCGCAGGAGCCTCTCAATGTGTAACGGATTTTTTCAAGCTGCAAATTATTAAAAATGTCCCTTATCCACATCGTGTGGGAAGGTGGTGTTGATGATTTCCATCTTGTTAGAATAAGACGTCTTGCTAGTAATGTTGCAAAGGCTATAAGGTCTGTTTTGAGCCTAGGCAAAGTCAGGTTTGGGATGCCAAATACTGCAGTAATGGCATTAGGCTCTATAAGCATCCCAGTTACCTCTGACAAAGTACAGAAAAAATTGAAGTCCATTAGTTGTGCAGAGACGTACATGACCAAAACATATGCAAATGGTTTGCCGGTGTTTGGTGACATTTTTCACAAGACGGATCTATATTGTTAAACACTGAACAGCCTGCCTTTAGTCCAATGGGTGCGGTGAACAACTTTACACTGAATCAAACCCTGTCTTGCACAGACGGATGAAGTATGCACACGCTTAAGAATATTGCCCCAAAGATCCTCTGAGATCTCCTGCCCCAAATCCTCCTCCCAAACAGCTTTCAGAGAGTTTAGAGAGGTTGAAGATAGGGTTTGGATTTGATTGTAAATAATAATAATAATAATAATAATGCATTACATTTTTTTTTATTAGAGCGCTTTTACAGGTGCTCAAAGCGCTTTACAAGTACACATTACACATATTAGACATGTAAGAGTCATTACTGCGGACAATACCCACAGGAGCAAATGCGGGTAAAGTGTCTTGCCCAAGGACACAACGGCCTGACGCAGTGGCGGCCGAGGCGGGATTCGAACTGGAGTTCACCAACGCCCCTTGATCTGATGACCAACGCTCAAACCACTGCGCCACCACCGCCCCAAATACACAAGATAATTCCTTTCATCACAGGGACCTGAGTGAGAAAAGCATCTAGAGGCGTGTCATCGGGCAGGTTAGGAAACTGAGCATATCTATTGCGAGCAAAACTCCGAATTTGCAGGTATTTAAAAAAATGATGTTTAGGAAGAGAGAACAATTCTGAGAGCTGTTGAAAAGATGCAAAAGTGTTCTCAATATATAAATCTTTAAATGTTTTAATACCAAGGTTTGACCATATAGAAAATGCACCATCTGATATGGAGGGGGAGAAAACATGATTTGCAGATAGTGGAGCCGAGGTAGAAAAAGCTTGCAGAAGCTGCGCAGATCGTACTCCTCCCTGGCGATTGAGGTAGGCCAACCCAGTCTCGTAAAAAAACGTGTAATAACTACGTTGGTCCACAACATAGGACGTAGTATTTCTACAAAAACGCCTCTGAAATTGTAAGATCCCTACGTTTTTTCTCACCATTCATTCCAATGGCTGGCGTCTATGTCACGTGATCTTCACATTTCTCCCTGCAGAAAAAAAAAACATGGCCGACATTCGTTTTATTCTCGGTGGAAATTGTCTATTTTAAGGTTAGTTTGGCCATTAAAATGTGTTTTGATGTCATTTGATGCGAGAAATATGAGTTGTTATTTCAGATTATGTGTGCAGTGGATGTACATGATCTTTAGTTTGCTAGTTATTACGAAGATTACTTCAGGAAATTGTGTCTATACAACGTTTTCATTGTTACCAAGGTGGTTGCTAGGGACGCTGCTATCGATATTATTTATGTTATGTTGTGTAAAATGGTGTTATCTTTATTGCTACCCCCTTCCCCGTCAATGTATAGTGTTGGTCCACAGTGCAAACATATTAGTTTAACAAAATCCGCATCTAAAATTGTGGCATAGTGCGGTGCCGAGAGATGGGAGTCGGGGTATCAAAGGTACAAGCTAGACTTTTATTTAGCATCTCAAAACACATGTAAATAGCTTCATGCCCGGGAAGCGAAGACCGGCGGAGACAGGAAGTCCGGCTCACTAAAATGTCTGTGCAGAACAATACCCTAACCCATAGATCCGTGGGTGAATAATGTCAATCACCACAATAGATACATTATTTTCCCCTGTGCAATTCTCCATTTACTCAACAATAACACATAATTATCCTTGTGTTTATTTATTTGTTTAATTAATAAACACAAGTTGGAGTCCGTCAGGACCGAGGGTCGGAGCAGTTCATTTGCTTTACAGACCAATTCCAAATCCTTAAGGAGGTTTTAACAACTATATTTTTAGCATAGAGGGAAACCGGGCTGTTGATGGGGGAGTGTACAAGTGATGTCAGTGACACAGGCTTAGAGGAAAAAGACTCCATAGCCAGCCAAGCCGGGCGAGGATGAAGTGTATTGGACCTAAGCAAATACTGTAAGATTCTTAGGTTGGAAGCCCAATAGTACAATCTAAAGTTTGGCAAAGCCATTCCTCCAAGAGGCTTTGGCCTTTGTAGAAAGTCTTTACGAAGTCTAGGTTTCTTTTTGTTCCAAATAAACTCCAAAATTGAGCTATCAATTTTCTGAAAAAACGCTTGAGGAAGAAAAATAGGTATACACTGAAACAGATAGGCACATTTAGGGATAGTATTCATTTTTACTGAGTTGATCCTCGCGGCCAAATTTAAAGGGAGCAGTGACCAGCGTTCAAAGTCTTGTTTCATACGTTCTAAACAGGGTGTAAAATTTGCCTTAAAGAGACTTTTAAATGTGCTAGTAACTTGTATTCCAAGATATGTAAAGCTTTGCAGAGATACTTTAAATGGGAAGTTATGTAAAGGACATTTACGTGCGGTTGAGTTTAGAGGAAATAATTCACTTTTACCAAGATTAAGTTTATATCCTGATATGAAACCAAATGAGTCCAGCGTGGCAAGGGTAGCAGGGATTGAAACAGACAAGTTCGAAAGATACATAAGAAGGTCGTCCGCATAAAGAGAGACTCTCTGTTCTGCGCCATTTCTGGTTATTCCAGTAATGAGGGGGTTAGAGCGAAGCGCAATGGCGAGGGGCTCAATTGCGAGGGCGAAAAGCAAAGGACTGAAGCAGTGTTATAGCAGAAAGTTTAATACTGCGTATTTCTGGTACATTCATTTTAATATGTCACCTGATGTATAAGATGTGTGTTAAATTTGAATGGACAAAGTACATTTTTTCCTCTTACTTATAGAGAGGTTTTTTATATATTCCTGAAACAATGTCCCCTTTTTAGTAAAAGTAGATTAGCGCAATAGTCTTTTTCTTCCACTTTTATGTATAATCAAAAGGGTGTTTTTTTGGCTATTTGTGAGTAGGTAAGGTACAGTATAGCCTGTTATTTCTGCCTTGAGTGAAAAGATTACCCGTTAAGTATTTTTCAGAAAGTCTTGTTGCAGTTTCCAGATATCAGGAGAGACCCATGAGTAGGGTTGGGTACCAACATTTCGATTTCAACGGCATCATTTAGACATGTGAATTTCGGTTCCGCTTTTCGATGCCCGAGGAAATGTTTCTCGCCGCTCTCCGTAGCCTACTGTATGACTGCGGTGGGGCGGGAAATGTAGCGTTGGACCGATAGATATATATAAACACGTGTTTATATATATCTATGGTTGTACCCAGCGCCATATTATATTACATATTATATTATACTATTATATGGCTCTGGTTGTACCTACACTTCCTACAGCGTAACCTGAGACCAGGACCGGCCCGTCGCACTGGCGTTATAGATGTTCGCCGAGGGCGCCAGATCTGTGGAGGCGCTGCGCTGACCGTTGGTGCTCATCCTAATGTTCGGCCTTGATGTAACAACATTCATAATTAAGTAAATGTAACACCCTTTTCATCCCGGTTACACTTTTCATTTGCCCTGTACGATGGGCGCTGTAAGTGATGGAAATGGGGGATGTTGGCTTATCTGGCACCCGCAGCTCACAGCCAAAGTGCGAGTGAGCGTGGGAGCATCTGGTGCTAGCTGCACTAACCAGCTCTAACGGAGGAAGAAGATGTTTCTACAATGATGTGGAGGGAGAGTCCTCTCCAGTCAGACTGAGTGGCTGATAACTACAGCTCAGTGAGGTAAAGGACTCTGAGTGTTTAGATAGTTCACTTTAGTCTAAGTTATCTCAGTAGGTCTCGAACGTTTTGATCACAATTCACAAACGGATTGAAGCATTTTACTTTAAAATGTTCAAACATTTCTTCCCGGTATGCCTGAGAAGGCAGATATGCTTGTTTTCCTCAACAAGAACTGTTTTTAAATGGGGGGGGTTCCTTTAAAAGTAGGATTGTTGCACTGTTGTAGCTTCAGTGGTTCTCAGGTTACAGTTACATAGTAGTGAATATAAACAGACTGATTAATGTGAATATTACTGGAAACTAACCTGTGTAAAAGTTTCTCGAATAAATGTAATTTCTTTGGTGGAAGAAGCATGTGTCATTTTTTTACCCTGCCCCTCAAAGAATCGGAATTGAGAACCGTTAAGAACCGGAATCGAAAAGTAGAATCGGAATCAGAATCATGGAAATTCAAACGATACCCAACCCTACCCATGAGTCTCTTTGTTAATCATCAATGGTCTTTGCAATTAACAGGAGAACTCCAAGAGAGATCTTCCTCAGATATAATGCAGTTAAAGCCTTGTTAGTTAATGATTCATTTCCTGCAAGGCACATAAAGAGGCCTGGAGACAATAGTCTGCCTGAATTATCAATAAATGTATTAATTCAAGTAAGCTGACTTCGAGGTGAGAGGAAGTTCAGAGATGGCCTTAGGCTAGAAGAACAGTTAACTTTGGTTAGTTAACTAAGCTTATGGTCGTCATGGTACGATGACGTTTAAACATTTACAAATATGGCTTTCATAAAGAAAGACATGTGACATTCTGAGGGGCTGCAGGATAAGATATGTGTATTCATTGCTGAACTATACCTGTGTTTGTGTTTTATTGATTTCTCTCTGTTTTATTCTTTCATGTTGTGAGTACTACATTGCTACAACATTGTGGAGTGGTTGGCTTAAACATGCTTAATTACTCTGTATGAAGTAGAAGCAGCTTTTTATGACAGAAGACGAGAGAGGTAGGGGAGGAGACATTCTTCATTACACACAGCATGTAAAGTATCAGGGAAGTCTACATGTCTTAAATATATGTGTGTGTTTAATTACTTTGTATCAATAATGGCAGTCTGTGTAACAAGAAGCTGGAAATATGAGAAGTGAAACCTTTGTATTTGGAAGTAAGATGTGAACGAGGGGATATCTTTATTTAGACAGCTCTGATCTCTGGAATGCTGCATGGTAAACATGAGTGTGCGTTACTATTTCAGAAGCATTTCTAGAGGACTGCTTGAGAGCAGAGGTAATGTTTTCCTCGTTATTATTGATATTAAGGTCATTTACATGTATTACTTGTATTGGCCAACTATAAACAACTATATTTTAGACATATCTTAAAAGAGGCCAAGAGTATGTGAGACTGTGTATGGGTTAAACTGATGGGAGAGGGGGAGCAGAGAAGGAAGTCTATGGAATGTGTGTGCGTTAAAGGGGAATGAGTTTGCTTTCTGTCATGACTCCAAATCATTGTTGGGGGACTGCCTGAGAGACACACACACACTTGCACACACACTTGCACACACACACACACACACACACACACACACACACACACACACACACACACACACACACACACACACACACACACACACACACACACACACACACACTGTAAGGAGAGGGGGGCGAAACAGATGGAATCAACAACTGCTGACTCATTGCCTAGGGTCTCGCCCAGAAGTGAAATTGGCAAATGGAGAACTACCAGCTCACGGTCTGGGGCTCACCCAGAAGTGAAACATGGCCAATGGAGAACTGCCAACTCACTGGTTAGCTCGCCCAGAAGTGAATTCACCAATAACAAATAGATAAGGAGGAGTAACTGACACAACTCCTCCCCACTTGTGTGTATAAATATTATGATATTCTCATGCTCGGTGCTTTTTTCCTGACTGGCTGTCGTGGTAAGTATATCACACGGTGGTAGGAATTGAGCCCGGAGCGCTCTGTATTGTACTATTGCAGAGTGCTCTGTATTTGTATTGGTGTTCTTTTACCATTAAAACAGATTATTGTTTAACCCTTTATCTGGTGCTTTGAATTCCTTCTTTTATAAATCTGACCAGCTCATCAAAGAACATGCGGAGCCGAGGTGGGTTTCAGACCACTCCTTGCTCCAACAGGACTCAAAGGGCAACCCTGTCTGGTGGACCTATGAAGAGGGAAATATTCCGATTGATTGTTATTAGTTCTAACAGAGGCCTGAGGCGAGGATTAAAGCAGTTTAATCCAGGTCGTAAACATTTTCCCAAAGCCAAATTTGTCTAAGGAGTAGAAGAGATAGCCCCACTCCACACGGTCAAAAGCCTTCTCTGCGTCCAGGGATATTAATGCTTCTGGAGCACTAGAAGAAGATGGGTTATAAATTGTATTAAACAACCGTCTTAAATTAAAAAAAGAGTGTCTATTTTTAATGAAACCTATTTGATCAGGGCAGATAACTGAGGGAAGTGTCGACTCAAGGCGTAAAGCTAAGAGTTTAGACAGTAGTTTAAAGTCTACATTCAGCAAGCTTAAAGGACGAAACGAGGCACAGGACAAAGGGTCCTTATTCTTTTTCAAAATGAGGGAAATCGAGGCCTGAGTGAGAGTCTGGGGTAATTTAAGAGATTCAAATGAGTCATTAAACATGTCAATTAAAATAGGAGCCAATTTATGTAAAAATGCCTTATAGAATTCGCAGTGTATCCTGTGTGGTCCTGGACACTTGTCACATTGCATGGACTTGGCTGCAGTAGCCAGTTCCTCAATAGTAATATTTCTTTCCAAATCGTCAACAAAGTCAGGGTGAACGGTGGGTATATGGAGTGAGTTAAAGAAACTATCCAAGTGTGAAGAGTCGGATGTGTTTTCAGAAGTATACAACGATACGTAAAAATCTTTAAATTCATCATTGATTTTCTTAGGATCAATCGTCGAGCCTGAAGAGGTCCTAATCTGGGGAATTTGGTGAGACGACAATGTCTGTTGCAATTGATAGGCTAGCAATCTACTAGCCTTATCCCCATGTTCAATAAGTATGTCTAGATTTCAGTAACATTTCTGTTGTGTGATCCGTAGCTAAGACCTCAAACTCAGTTTGTAAAGAGAGGCGCTCCTTTTATAAATCTGGAGAAGGAGAAGCAGAATAAATTGCGTCCAGCTGTGCAATGCGTTTCGTTAAATTATTAAGTCTTTCCCTCCTCACTTTCCTCTCATAGCCGCTGTAAGAAATTATTTCACCTCTGATGTATGCCTTTAAGGTCTCCCACAACAGTGACGCGGACACATCAGGAGTTTTGTTTATACTAAGAAAGAGGTTCCACAAAGTCTTAATTTGAAAGCAAACGATTATTGAAACGCCATGGAGCACGGTTTTTATCAGACCCTGTGAAATGTATCCTTATAGTGACTGGGGCATGGTCAGATATGACTATCGCATTATGAGAAATTGATTTAACAGAAGGAAGAATTCTATTGTCTACGAGAAAATAATCTATACGAGTAAAAATGTGGTGGATATTTGAGAAAAATGAATATTCCTTTCCAGAGGGATTAAAAAAACGCCAGGGGTCAGAAATGGCAAATTGTTTTTTAAAGGATTGAATTGCCTTAGCAGACCTAGACGGCTTACAATTTCGTGTCGATGATCGGTCCAGATGAGGATGCAGCCAACAGTTGAAATCCCCTCCCAAAATAAGGAAATATAGGATATATCTGGTAGAATGGAAAATAAATGTGTAAAAAACCCATCATCATCCCAGTTTGGTCTATATACATTGACAAGAAACACTGGAGTGGAATTAATTTTACTACTAACAATTAAGTACCTCCCGTTTTGGTCCGCCGTCACATTTGAACACACAAAAGGAAAAGGAAGAAGAGTGGTAGGTATGGCCAATCCAACTGGCCTTTAATCTGCTCTGATCAGAGACCCTAAAATGAGTTTCTTGTAGAAAAATTATCTGTGCACCCATGTGCTTGAGATGGTGCAAAACTTTGCTGCGCTTAACAGGATTGTTAAGTCCCCTACAGTTCCAGGTACAAAATTGAAGCCCCTCTCCATCTTGTTGTATTAATTTAGGTGAAACCATAGAAGAATCTTAAGAGGCAAAGAGTGAAGCATAATATAACATATAAGCAGAATGAGGTATAACGAATAACAGCATTTCAACATCTACAATGTTGATAGACCAAGCCGACACGAAAAACACAAAAAAGAAACAACCAAAAAAAACAAACACACTTTTTATTATTTATAAAAATTAAAAAATATATATATTTAATTTTTTTAATTATAAATAAACTGTGAACTGTTATGCTACGATGTATGTGATGTCAGAACTAAAAAATGAAATCGCAGACTACGTCAAATAAATGCATGTGTCTGTTGTGATTTGTGATTCGTCCCCATTTAGACCAATCACAGCGTCACACTCTGCCGCCTATTCTGGATTTGTTTATTGTGCATTCTGTAGACTCCCATTTCTGTTTGAATTACAATAGGGACATCAGAAATTGGCTTAAAAGGTCTAAGGATTTATTAAAACGGAATAGCGATGAAAGAACTGCAGCCGATGGTGCTGCTGGCGACCCTGCACCTGCCGTTGCAGCAGCACGCCTTAATGTCACAAGCTTGACCTCGGCAAACCCCGGGGCTGAGTTAGCGATGATCTTGGGGTCAATAAAACCAAGCAGGTGAAGCTGGATCATTATCCAGGGAGATTGTTTTCAGGAAAGAAGCGCACTTTTGCCGCTGCATGGTACACAACAGACCATGGCTTGAAGATTCGTTAAAAGCAGACGCAGCCTTTTGTTTCCCCCGTAGACAGTTTAAAGTAAAGTAAAGTAAAGTAAAGCTTTTACTGTCAAATGTTTTTGCGACTGGAAACACGCATTACAGACTGATAAAGGACTGCTAAGGCATGCCGCATCAAAAGAACACATTTCATGTGAGAGTTTGTGGAGAGAGAGAGACAGATATGTGAGGAAACAAATAAGGAAATTAGTACTTTGGTGCAGATCAGCTGGCACGGAGCCGTTATTACGCTGTCGCTGATATTATAGCTTTTTTAGCTGTCAACCAACTCCCTCTCAGAGGTGACTCGATTCACTCCACAGCATGTCCGAGTGCAGTGCATAGGAAAATAAACCATGCCCGAGGCGGGCTAAACAGTTCATCGTCTCCGTCTCTACTATTTCTCTCTGAGTGCAGCGATGAGGAAGCTGCCATCCGTAACCAGTGTGCCTTGCTCGTGATTTACCAGTGTCTGTGCTGCCACGCACACAATGTTTCAAAGTAGTTGCTATGTTGCCCTTTATTTGTGTATGTTTGCAATAAGTGTGCGTCTTTACGCAATGCTGTTGGCCTTGCTGTTTGATATATATATTGTGCCGCAGGCCCGCAGCACGTGACGGTTTTGTGTGCCCTCCCATGAAAATCATATGCCCTCCCTTTAGATTTGTTCTGGCGCCGGGTCTGACTCCCTCCCACCTTGGCAGAAGTGCCTCCCCATGCGATACACGCCGATCAAACCTTATAGGAATTGCCAAACGCTCCGTCGTAGCTACTACCATCCTAGGCTACTACTAACACAGCCTAAAGCTACCCAAAGAGAAATGTGACTGGGTAAAACAAGAGTAAACAAGCACAAAATAAACAGAACATTAGTACGTTCGTCACACGTTTAGACATGTTGTCAGTGACTAATTATCATGGAAAGCTACAATGACTAACTGGGAGATGCAGTCCAAGTTGTCATGAACAAAAAAAGAAGAAGTGTGACAAGGAGCCGGCTCTGCTAGCTCAGCCCTGCTCCGTCACACAGCACTTGGAGTGACTGCTTTCTTGGATTGGATTGGATTTTCTTCGGATGAGATCTCAGGCAATACGTACTTTCAATTCGTCGAGAGATCAGAGAGCAGATATAAAAAGGTAGTTTACCCAATATGGCTTTGTAAATGAACATGTACCAATGACTGAGCCTCCGTACAGTTAGTAAAGGCAGACCTGCCTTGGTATACAGGGTACAGTGATGAGTAAGTGCTTTACAGTTAGTAACAAATCTCAGAGCACTGTGATAGGCGGCATCTAACTTTTCCAGGCAATGGGCAGGTGCATTCATATAGATCAGATCACCATAGTCCAGCACAGGTAAAAAGGTCACAGTGACTAGCCTTTTCCTGGCTTCAAATGAGAAACAGGACTTGTTTCTGAAAAAGAAACCTAGTCTAACCCTCAGCTTTTTAAGCAGATTAATGACCTGAAGTTTAAAAGTAAGACAATCATCAAGCCAGATACCTAGTTATTTATAACAGGTAACCACTCCGAGTACTTGTCCTTTGCATAGTAACAATATCCAAAGCAGTGTCTGTAGTCTTTTTAGCTTTAGAAAAGAGCATTACCTTGGGTTTATCAAAATTTAAAAGAAGCTTAAGCTCAGAGAGCTGGGTCTGAATAATGTTAAAAACAGCCTGTAATTTAACACCAGCCTCCTTAATGGAGGGACCTGCACAGTACATCACGGTATCATCCGCATAAAAATGTAAAGTAGCTTCATCCACATTTTCACCTAAACTGTTGATATAGAAAATAAAAGTGGACCTAAAACAGAACCTTGAGGAACACCATTAGCAATGTTTAACCACTCAGAAGACAGCCCATCAAAGTGAACACATTGGGACCTTTCAGAGAGGTAGTTCACAAACCACCCCACTGCATGGCTGGATATGCCAATACTGAGTAGCCTCTGCTTTAAGATGCGATGAACGAAGCTATCAAACTGTCACAGTTCTGTCTAGGTTTGGGTGTTTTCACTGTTCTCTGTCATGTTTTCCTCCTGTCGTTAGTGTCCCTGTGTGTTCTCCTCCCTCCTCACCTGTGTCTCGTTAGCTAATTGTGTTCACCTGTGGCTCTTGTGTTTTTCTCCTCCCTCCTCACCTGTGTCTCGTTAGCCGATTGTGTTCACCTGTGTCTTGTAATTATCCCTCCCTGTATTTAGTCTTGTCTCGTGCTGTGTTCAGTGTCGGTGCTTCTTTTGTTGGTGACGGAATTCACCGGTGAGTGTTCTGTTTTTGTCTGTATTCGTTCCATTTAGCCTTGAAATAAAGGTTTATCAAAGTTATCTGCGCTTGGGTCCTGCTTCCTTCACTCAACCGTGACAGAAAGCACCGACCAGAGATGGACCCAGCAGATGACCCATTTGAGGTGGAATTACAGCATTTTTTCTTTGCTTTGGCTGGCTGCTATGATTGGTGGAGGGGAGCGTCCAGTGTTCGGCAGAAGGAGGCCGCTCTGGTAGAGGCGCACCGGTTGGCTATGGAGAAACCGGACTTGGTGAAGTTCTTACCTGACTGGATGTTGAACTTCATCTGGGTGTGTGATTTCCAGCCTGCGGACTATAAACGTCTCGGTGTGTTCCGTCTGGAGTCAACCAGTGCTTCCGCCCCAGTTCCTGCTCCTGTCCAAGAGGCGTTTTCTGGAACTCGGCTGGCTTTTGGAGGTCCACGGAGCCTTCAGGCGGCTTCTAGGAGAAGGAGTCGCAAGTCCAGGCTAGCAATCCGAGCCCCAAGAGTCATGGTTCCGGCTACAGAACCGGCCCACACAGCCATAGTTCCGGCCCCAGTACAGGCCCCAGCAGCCATGGTTCCAGCCCCAGTTCTGGCCCCAGCAGCCATCATTCCGGCCCCAGTTCTGGCCCCAGCAGCCATCATTCCGGCCCCAGTTCTGGCCCCAGCAGCCATGGTTCCAGACCTAGTTCTGGCCCCAGCAGCCATGGTTCCAGCCTTAGCTCTGGCCCCAGCTGTCCTAGTCCCTTCTCTAGTCCCTTCTCCAGTCCCACCTCTAGTCACTTCTCAAGTCCCTCCTCGAGTCACTTCTCTAGTCCCTTCCCTCATCCCATCTCAAGTTCCCTCTCGAGTCTTTTCTCAAGTCCCCTCTCAGGTCCCCTCTCGAGTTCCCTCTCGAGTCTTTTCTCGAGTCACCTCCCAAGTCAACTCTCCAGTGTCCTCTCGAGTCACCTCTCAAGTTTCCCCTCAGGTCTCCTCTCGAGTTCCCTCTCAAGTCCCCTCTCTAGTCCCCTCTCGAGTTCCCTCTCGAGTCACCTCTCAAGTTTCCCCTCAGGTCTCCTCTCGAGTTCCCTCTCAAGTCCCCTCTCAGGTCCCCTCTCGAGTTACCTCTCGAGTTCCTTCTCGAGTCCACTCTCCAGTTTCCTCTCAAGTTCCCTCTCAAGCCCTCTCTCGAGTCCCCACTCAAGCCCCTACTCATGTCCAGTTGGAGGTCCCGCAGACTAGTCTTCTGCCGGGGGTCCTGCCAACCCCATGTCCTGTACCGTTGGAGGTTCCGCTGGGGGTCCTGCCAACCTCATGTCCTGTCCAGTTGGAGGTCCCGCAGACTAGTCTTCTGCCGGGGGTCCTGCCAACCCCATGTCCCGTCCAGTTGGAGGTCCCGCAGACTAGCCCTCTGCCGGGGGTCCTGCCAACCCCATGTCTTGTCCCGTTGGAGGTCCCGCAGACTAGCCCTCTGCCGGGGGTCCTGCCAACCCCATGTCCTGTCCAGTTGGAGGTCCCGCAGACTAGCCCTCTGCCGGGGGTCCTGCCAACCCCATGTCTTGTCCAGTTGGAGGTCCCGCAGACTAGCCCTCTGCCGGGGGTCCTGCCAACCCCATGTCCTGTCCAGTTGGAGGTCCCGCAGACTAGCCCTCTGCCGGGGGTCCTGCCAACCCCATGTCTTGTCCAGTTGGAGGTCCCGCAGACTAGCCCTCTGCCGGGGGTCCTGCCAACCCCATGTCCTGTCCAGTTGGAGGTCCCGCAGACTAGCCCTCTGTCGGGGGTCCTGCCAACCCCATGTCTTGTCCAGTTGGAGGTCCCGCAGACTAGCCCTCTGCCGGGGGTCCTGCCAACCCCATGTCTTGTCCCGTTGGAGGCCCCGCCGACTACTCTCCTGCCGGGGGTCCTGCCAACCCTTTGTCCGGTCTCGTTGGAGGCCCCGCCGACTACTCTCCTGCCGGGGGTCCTGCCAACCCTGTGTCCTGTCCCGTTGGAGGCCCCGCCGACTACTCTCCTGCCGGGGGTCCTGCCAACCCTATGTCCTGTCCCGTTGGAGGCCCCGCCGACTACTCTCCTGCCGGGGGTCCTGCCAACCCCATGTCCTGTCCCGTTGGAGGCCCCGCCGACTACTCTCCTGCCGGGGTTCCTGCCAACCCCATGTCCTGTCCCGTTGGAGGTCCCGCCGACTACTCTCCTGCCGGGGGTCCTGCCAACCCTATGTCCTGTTCCGTTGGAGGTCCCGCCGTCTACTCACCTGCCGGGGGTACTGCCAACCCTGTGTCCTGTGCCGTTGGAGGTCCCGCCGTCTACTCTCCTGCCGGGGGTACTGCCAACCTTTTGTCCTGTCTCGTCGGAGGTCCCGCCAACCGCTCTCCTGCTGGGGGTCCTGCCAACTCCTGGTCCTCTTCCGTGGGGGATCCTGCCGAAGCCTGTCCCGCCGGCTCCGGTTCCTGTCCGGCCGACACCGGGTCCTGCCCGGCCTCCGGAGCTGTCTGGTCTTCGCCCTCGATCCCGACCCTCTGTGAGCCGCGGTCTTCGTCCGCGGGCCCGGCCTCCTGACTCTTCCTGCCGCTGCCCTCGTCCTCGGGCCCGGCCCCCTGACTCTTCCTGCCGCTGCCCTCGTCCTCGAGCCCGGCCCCCTGACTCTTCCTGCCGTGGTCTTCGCCCTCGATCCCGACCCTCTGTGAGCCGCGGTCTTCGTCCGCGGGCCCGGCCCCCTGACTCTTCCTGCCGCTGCCCTCGTCCTCGAGCCCGGCCCCCTGACTCTTCCTGCCGCTGCCCTCGTCCTCGAGCCCGGCCCCCTGACTCTTCCTGCCGCTGCCTTCGCCCTCATGCTCGGCCCCCTGAGTTCGCCCGCTGTGGCCTTCGCCCCACCATGGACTCTGCCTTGCCCCCGGGCCGTCCGCCCGAGACCCCCACCATGGACTCTGCCTTGCCCCCAGGCCGTCCGCCCGAGTCCCCCTTCTCGGCTTCTGCCGTGCCCCCGGGCCGTCCGCCCGAGATCCCTTCCTGGTCCCCTACTGGGCTCCTGGGCGGTCAGCTTAGTCCCGTCCTCCGGACCCCCTCCACCCACCCTGGTGGCCTAGGGATACGTCCCTCCTCCGGACCCCCTCCACCCACCCTGCTGGACTTTTTTGGATTTTTGTGTTGGGGTTTAGGGACGTCTGGAATCCGTCCCTTGAGGGGGGGGTTCTGTCACAGTTCTGTCTAGGTTTGGGTGTTTTCACTGTTCTCTGTCATGTTTTCCTCCTGTCGTTAGTGTCCCTGTGTGTTCTCCTCCCTCCTCACCTGTGTCTCGTTAGCTAATTGTGTTCACCTGTGGCTCTTGTGTTTTTCTCCTCCCTCCTCACCTGTGTCTCGTTAGCCGATTGTGTTCACCTGTGTCTTGTAATTATCCCTCCCTGTATTTAGTCTTGTCTCGTGCTGTGTTCAGTGTCGGTGCTTCTTTTGTTGGTGACGGAATTCACCGGTGAGTGTTCTGTTTTTGTCTGTATTCGTTCCATTTAGCCTTGAAATAAAGGTTTATCAAAGTTATCTGCGCTTGGGTCCTGCTTCCTTCACTCAACCGTGACACAAACGCTTTGGAAAGGTCAATAAATAGAGCTGCACAACTCTGTTTATTATCTAAAATGCTCGTACTGTCATTCACCACTTTCATTGTGGCAGTGATGGTGCTGTGTTGCTTTCTGAAGCCTGACTGATGTTTAGAAAGGTTTTCATTTTTACATAAAAACTCCTTTACCTGTTCACTCACTAGGCGTTCGAGCACCTTCGCCAGAACTGACAATTTAGAGATTGGCCTATAACTATTTAAAATAGTTGCCTCCCCTCCTTTTAGTAAAGGCAAGACATACGCTGACTTCCATACTTTTGGAATTGCATTTGTGCTGAGGGAGAGGTTAAAAAGAGTAGTGAGAGGAAGAGCAATAAAATCTGCAGCTATCTTTAAAAAGAAAGGTTCTACGTTGTCCGGGCCGGCCGGTTTCTTAGGATCTAACTTAGATAATGCTTCATGAACAACATTAACAGTACAAAGAGTCAAACTGAAAGGGTTTTCCAGACCACATTGTTCAGAGTCACGGATTGGGGTGTTCACAGAAGCAGAGTTAGTCACAGAATCAAACATAGAACCGCAGGACACAACATGCTTATTAAAGCAATTTAGCATAGTGGCCCTGTCCGATATAGAGCCAGATGCTGTGGTAAGGCACGGAGGTATCTCATTACGGATCTCACCGGTTGTCATGTCTAGGAAACTAATAGTGAAAGTTTATTCTTTATGTTAGTTTTGTCATGTCCCTTTGCCCTGTGCTTTATGTTTATTCCCTTAATTAATCATCCCTCTCATTTCAGGCCTCCACGCTCCCCGCCCCCTTCTGTCTCCTGCGTCCTTGATTGTTTTCCCCGCCCTGATTGTTTCCAACTGTGTCCCCTTTACCTGTGTATATATTGTGGTAGCTTCCTCCTGTTCTTTGTCAGTTCATTGTCTTACTATGACCCACGTTCCTGATTACCTCACGGACTTCCCACGGATCTACCTCATTGATCACTTGCTTGTTTTCCTCGAAAGAGTATATTTGTTTTCCTTGTTTTGATTACTGTGCTAAATTCCAGTAAAGTCTTTATTTTTTGAGAACACTATCTGAGTCGTGCAATTGAGTTCATGCTTCAGAGTCTCTCCTTGACCGTATGAACTGACCAAAAAAATGAACTCAGCCGACTCAGACCAGCTAAAGAACGCCATCCGCTCTCAGGGCCAACGTCTTGGGCAACAAGAAGAGCAGATGGCCGCCATACAGCACGGAGTGCAGCACCTATCCAAAAGCCACGGGGCACTACAATCATCGGTGACAACCCAGGTGAATCTGCTGGCAGCTGAGGTCCAGCGTGTGCTCACTCACCTGCAGGCTGCTTCTCCTCCCACGACTCCCCCGGTTCCGGCGGCGACCGGTTCCGCAGTGTGTTGTGCAGTGTGAGTTACACTATCACCACCAACCGGCTGCTTTTCCCACGGACAATTCCAAAGTGGCTTTCATGATCTCCCATCTCTCCGGCCGAGCAGCAGCGTGGGCTACGGCAGAGTGGTCCAGAGGCTCCCCCATCTGCGGGTCTCTGGAAAACTTCATAGACACTATGAGAAAGATCTTCAATCAAACCACTCCGGGCAGGGAAGCAGCTCGGGCTCTGATTAAGCTGAAACAACATCAGCGGAGTGTGGCTGACTACGCCATCGAGTTCCGGACTATGGCAGCCGATAGCGGCTGGAACTCCGCTGCATTGTTTGACGCTTTCGTCAGCGGTCTCTCGGATTCCCTACAAGACCAGCTGGCGCCTCTCGATCTGCCCGCTGACTTGGACTCTGTCATATCCATGGCAATACGGATAGACAATCGTTTGACGGAAAGGAGAAGGAATAAATCCAAGGATGCGGTTGATCCGCCTCCCCAGAGGAGACGCTCGCCGCTGGATACTACTTCTTCTTGGAGGCCCCGTCACCCCTCACCTGCGTTCCGGACAACAGCGCCCCCTGGCTCCGTGGAGGAGCCAATGCAGTTGGGCCGCGCCAAGCTTTCGATGGCAGAACGTCAGCGTCGATTAAAGGAGGGTCTGTGCTTCTACTGCGGGCAGCGCGGACATCCACAAGCGGCTTGTCCGGTAAAAGAGGAGGCTCACCAATAAAGAGGAGTACGTTGGTGAGCCGGATCTCTTCCTCTGACTTTCCTCCTCGCACCCTGACCCGCATCCAGGTAAAAATCAGAGACAATGTGGTTACTCATGGTGCACTCATTGACTCAGGGGCAGATGAAAGTCTGATGGATTGGGGGTTAGTTAAAAGATTGGACATAAAAACTAAACCTCTACCCCAGCCTCTTGAAGCGAGTGCTCTCGATGGGCGACTGTTGTTTAAAGTGACTCACCAAACAGAGCCTTTAGAAATAAGATGTGATGATAACCATCACGAGACAATGTAATTTCACTTGTTTAATTCAGCCCAACATCCACTCATTTTGGGGTTTCCCTGGTTGAAACTTCATAATCCTCACATTGATTGGCAATCTGGGAGGGTGGAGGGGTGGGGAAAGAATTGCAGAGATCACTGTGTTAAGCAGGTAGCGGAGATTGACAGAAGAGGTAACACTGGGAGGGTTAGGCAGGGAACTATCCCAGAAATATATCTTCCTGATGTTCTTTCAGTTCCTTCCTGCTACCACGATTTAAGTGAAGTATTCAGTAAATCCAAGGCTCTGACTCTTCCGCCTCACCGCCCCTATGACTGTGCTATCGACCTGATTGCTGGGTCTACAATTCCTAAGGGTCGACTATATGCTATTTCAGGACCTGAGAAAGAGGCCATGAAGGACTATATTGATGCCTCCCTCAAAACAGGCCTTATTCAACCTTCTTCATCACCAGCAGGAGCGGGGTTTTTTTTGTTGGGAAAAAGGATGGGTCTCTTAGGCCCTGTATTGACTACTCGCCTCTCAATGACATTACGGTTAAAAACCGGTACCCCCTTCCTCTTATCTCGTCAGCCTTCGAGCAGCTTCAGGGAGCCAAGGTTTTCACCAAGTTAGACCTACGTAACGCTTATCATTTAGTCAGGATCATGGAGGGTGATGAATGGAAGACGGGTTTCAACACCCCTTCAGGCCACTATGAATACCGTGTAATGCCATTTGGATTATCAAACGCTCCTGCTGTGTTCCAGGCTATGATCAACGACGTGTTGAGGGAGTTTCTGAACCGTTTCGTTTTTGTATATCTGGACGACATTCTGATCTACTCCCCTGACCTTGACACCCATAAACAACATGTCCGCCAGGTTCTACAAGAGCTGCTCAAGAATGGGTTGTTTGTCAAAGCAGAAAAATGCGAATTCCATGCAGAGACAGTCACTTTCTTGGGCTTCATCATTTCGCCAGGTCAGGTTAGGATGGACCCAGAGAAGGTTAGCGCAGTAGCTTGTTGGCCTACCCCTGACTCTCGTAAGAAAGTGCAGCAGTTTTTAGGCTTTGCAAATTTTTACAGACGTTTTGTGCGGAGGTTCAGTGCTATTGCAGCCCCTCTTCATGTCCTCACGTCCCCTCAAGTGCCTTTTTTGTGGTCTCCTCAGGCTGAGGAGGCTTTTTCTCGGCTTAAAGGAATGTTCACCTCGGCTCCCATACTCACCTTGCCGGACACCACTCGTCAGTTTGTGGTAGAAGTGGATGCCTCCAACGAAGGGGTGGGAGCGGTCATCTCCCAGCGACTACAGAAGGACAACAAACTTCACCCCTGCGCTTTCCTGTCCAGGAAGCTCTCCCCAGCAGAGAGAAATTACGACGTGGGAAACCGTGAGTTGCTGGCCGTGAAGCTGGCACTGGAAGAGTGGAGGCATTGGTTGGAGGGAGCCGAGCATCCTTTCGTGGTTTGGACCGATCACAAAAACTTGGAATATATAAGAAAGGCCAAAAGACTGAACTCCCGCCAGGCTAGGTGGACCTTGTTTTTCAACCGTTTTGATTTTGTTCTTTCCTTCAGGCCGGGGTCTCAGAATGTCAAGCCTGACGCTCTGTCCCGTCTGTTTGACCCTGTTCTTGCAGTCAAGGAGCCGGAACCCATCATCCCATTAAACTGGGTGGTAGGAGCGCTGACTTGGTCAGTAGAAAAGGAGGTAATACGAGCCAATGCTGGAGCTCCTGCACCAAGGGGTTGCCCGCCTAACCGGCTTTTCGTTCAGGAGGCCGAGCGACCACAGGTGATCCACTGGGCTCACACTTCGCTGCTCACCTGTCACCCTGGAGTCAAGAGAACTATGTTCATCATAAAACAACGTTTCTGGTGGACATCCATGGAGAAGGAGGTGAAGGAGTATGTGGAGGCGTGCCCTGTCTGCGCTCGAAACAAGACCTCTTCCAGGGCGCGAATAGGACTATTACAACCACTCCCTATTCCCAACAGACCCTGGTCAGAGATCTCCATGGACTTCGTCACTGGCCTGCCCCTCTCTAGAGGTAAAACCACAGTTCTTACGGTAGTGGACCGTTTTTTCTAAAATGACACATTTCATTGCTCTGCCCAAGATGCCCTCAGCGAAGGAAACGGCTGAGGTCATGATGCATAATGTGTTTCGGCTTCATGGTTTCCCAAAGGATATTGTCTCCGACCGGGGTCCCCAGTTTGTGTCACGCTTCTGGAAGGAGTTCTGCCGCCTCATCGGTGCCACGGTCAGTCTCTCATCAGGATACCATCCGGAGTCTAACGGCCAGACAGAGCGCCTAAATCAAGAACTGGAGACCTGTTTGCGCTGCTTGGTGTCCCAGAATCCATCCTCCTGGAGCGAGCACCTCACCTGGGTTGAGTATGCGCACAACATCCTCCCTACTTCTGCCACGGGCCTGTCCCCATTTCACTGTGTTTATGGCTACCAGCCGCCACTGTTCCCAGCCACAGAGAGGGAGGTCACGGTCCCGTCTGCCCACGCGCTGGTCAGGCGTTGTTGGCGCGTGTGGGCTGCGGCTAGGAAGATCCTCTGCAGGAATTCACAACTGGTGAAAAGAGCAGCAGACCGAAAACGCCGACCAGCTCCTGTATACCAGCCAGGCCAAAAAGTCTGGCTTTCTACACGAGACCTTCCCCTCCACGTACTCTCCCGTAAATTGGCTCCACGGTTTGTGGGTCCTTTTCCCGTCACCAAGGTCATCAACCCGGTTTCAGTGAGACTACGGCTTCCCAGGTCCATGAAAGTACATCCCACCTTCCATGTAGGGAAACTAAAACCCTTGAAGGAGAGCGCTATGGTTCCCACCGCCAAACCCCCCCCGCCCCCCCGGATGATTGATGGAGGTCCGGTTTACACCGTCAAGAAAATATTGGCTAGTCGGAAAAGGGGTAGAGGGCGACAGCTACTGGTTGACTGGAAGGGTTATGGTCCTGAGGAGCGGATATGGATTCCTTCCCGCTTCGTCATAGATAAAAGCCTCATTGAGGATTTTGACCACCTCAACTCAGAGGAGCCTGGGCCGTCAGGAGCCGTCCCTAGAAGGGGGGGTACTGTCATGTCTAGGAAACTAATAGTGAAAGTTTATTCTTTATGTTAGTTTTGTCATGTCCCTTTGCCCTGTGCTTTATGTTTATTCCCTTAATTAATCATCCCTCTCATTTCAGGCCTCCACGCTCCCCGCCCCCTTCTGTCTCCTGCGTCCTTGATTGTTTTCCCCGCCCTGATTGTTTCCACCTGTGTATATATTGTGGTAGCTTCCTCCTGTTCATTGTCAGTTCATTGTCTTACTATGACCCACGTTCCTGATTACCTCACGGACTTCCCACGGATCTACCTCATTGATCACTTGCTTGTTTTCCTCGAAAGAGTATATTTGTTTTCCTTGTTTTGATTACTGTGCTAAATTCCAGTAAAGTCTTTATTTTTTGAGAACACTATCTGAGTCGTGCAATTGAGTTCATGCTTCAGAGTCTCTCCTTGACACCGGTGGATATCGATTTTATGGCTTTCCAACATTTCCTAGGATTATTTAGGTTTTCTGTGGTAACTGACAAATAGTACTTCGACTTTGCACTTTTGACATTTGAAGTGAAGCTATTCCTTAGCTGCCTAAAACGCAGCCATTCTACCTCTGAGCCTGATTTCCTAGCCTTTGCCCAGGCCTTGTTTCTCTCATGCAAGAGACTAGACAGTTCAGCAGAAAACCAAGGATTGTCTCGTCCCTTTACTCTAAATGTACGCAGGGGTGCATGTCTATCAATGATCTCCATAAAACCAAGTTAAAAATAAGACCATGCAGTTTCTACATCAGCACACAGGTCGATTTTTCCCCAATCAAACCCAAGCAGATCATGAAGAAAACCCTGCTCCACAAAATGTTTTATGTCTCTCTTAATAATAATACGAGGTTTAACCTTTTGAACCTTAGTGTCCCTAATTGTGGCTACAACACAGTGATCACTCAGATCATTCGCAAATACTCCCACAGATAAGTATTTATAGGGAGCATTAGTTCAAATGAGATAAATTAGGGAGGATTTATTAGGGGACTTAATGTTAGGGCGAGTAGTGTTGGAGTAGATATCTCTGCTCCGCGCCGATCCTATATGAGTTTGTTTTAAAAGAAGGAAAACTCAAAACAGCCAGGATAAGGGGTTAAACAATAATCTGCTTTAATGGTAAAACACAATACAATACACCATACAGAGCACTCTGCAATAGTACTCCGGGCTCAATTCCTACCCGGGTGACATACGTACCACGACAGCCAGTCAGGAAGAGAGCACAGAGCATAATGATGTTACAGTATTTATACACATAAGGAGGAGTTTTGGCAGATTTGCCGAGGCAATGAGTCAGCAGTTTGTTGATTCCATCTCCTTACAGTGTGTGTGTGTGTGTGGGTGTGTGTGTGTGTGTGTGTGTGTGTGTGTGTGTCTACCCTTAGGCAGTCCCACAGTCATGCTTTGGAGTCATAGCATTTCACAGACAGAGGACTCTTTAACAGAACGCACACACATTCCCCCAAAAACATCTTTAACACACACATCTGTTTAAACCAATTATTCCAAAATGTGGCGACAATTTAGTACTAGTAAAAACAGATAGAAATCAACAAAACACAAACACATAGTTTGAGCAGTAATTATACCTAGCTACTACAATAAACACACACATCCTCCCTATGCATGTTTGACGCACACACCTCTTATCCTCCAGCTCACCACACCAATGTCACATGTTTTCCTCTAAGAAAGCCATACTTGTTGAGGTTTACCAGTCATCATCTCATGACCTCCTCAGGACCAGCTAACCAACAAAGCTTAACTGTTCCTATACCCTAAGGCCATTTCTGAACTTCCCTTCCACTCCGAAGTCAGCTCACCCAGAATCAGAAGGACCATTGTCTCTCTAATTGTGTGTGACCCACTCGTCTCCTGCTCTTTAGGAGTCTTGAAATGAACGTACATACATTTCTCTCATTAATTTAAGCGTCCAGATTATAATGAAAACTCTTACAGACAATCTACTGAGTTCTGCCCTTGAAAGCCCAAAATGACTCTCGAAAACACTTTATCAATGGGTAATTATTTTACTTAACGCAGAGATCCCAAATTGCCCTGTATCGTTACCTACTCACAAAATAGCCAAAAAAACCACCTCCTGATTATTAACAAGTCAAGTGGAAGAAAAGACCATTTGCGCTAAATGTACTTCTACTAAAAATGGGACTTCATTATAGGAACATCAATATAAAAAACCTCTCTATGATTAAGAGGAAAAATTGACTTGTCCATCCAAGTTTTAATACACATATATTAGATGACATTAAAAATGAATATACCAGAAATACGCTGTATAAAACTTTCTGTATAATACTTTACATTAATTCCCACAGTAGGACTGTCAACAATCTGAGTAACATTTAAAGAGATACAAAGGTTTTTAAAATCCTCTGACACTGCAGTTAACCAGTCCCAGTTAAAATCTCCAAGTAGCACTATTTCCTTGTAGTCTAGTTGCGATAAAAGATTTGCTAGCGAAGACAAGGAGTCCTTGACAGCTGAGGGGGGTCTGTAACAGCCCACCACCATGACCTGTTGCCCCTTCGCCACTTCTATATTTAAGGCTAAAAATTCAAATTGCTGACTGATAGATTTGGAAACTAATGTGGTTACACTGAACTTATTCTTAACATAAATGGCCGGTCGGAACGATACCCATTATAACCATTTAAGGCAATGTCAGAGGCCAAAATAGATTTATTTAGCCATGTTTCTGATAAAACAATGACGTCAGCGTCAGTTCTGTCTTTTACATGTAGGATTCAACCCCCCTTCTATTGATTTGTTTTTAAATGAACAGACACTTGAGTCATTCATTTGTAGTGATATAATAATTGTTCATATGCAACGAAGAATGCCAACGCAAATTCGGCCATTGCAAACCGAGTCAAGCCGACTCTGAGCTGTCCGACTTCAGGCAAGCCTTTTGAGACCTCCCCTGGCTGCAATTGGCTATTCTCGTCTACTTTCGAGCCGCCACAATAATAATAAAAAGGATGATTATTACCTTACTTTTGTCTATTTGTAGTCCTCTGTGTTGCGTTTTTAAGGTGCAATGCCAAGACACATTCTTTGTATAAATCAGCACCACATTTGTAGTTCTTCCGGTTTGCAAAGACATAGGGTCTTACAAATATATATCTACTAAGTATAGTCCAGTATAGCCAAACTAGTAATTACACTGCATCAAGATTATGTATATTAAGAAAAATATGTTGGTTTATTTAAGATATTTTAGCTATTCTAGAAATGGGTTTTTTCGGTTGGTTCTTTCTTTTTTGGTTACTGTGATCATCTACAGTACATTGTTGGTTACTGTGATTATCTACAGTGCATTGTTTGTTACTGTGATTATCTACAGTGCATTGTTGGTTACTGTGAATATCTACAGTACATTGTTGGTTACTGTGAATATCTACATTACATTGTTGGTTACTGTGATTTTATACAGCACATTCTTGGTTACTGTGATCATCTACAGTACATTGTTGGTTACTGTGAATATCTACAGTACATTGTTGGTTACTGTGATCTTCTACCAAGTACATTGTTGTTACTGTGATTATCTACAGTGCATTATTGGTTACTGTGAATATCTACAGTACATTGTTGGTTACTGTGATTTTATACAGTACATTGTTGGTTACTGTGATTTTATAGAGTTGGGACGTTAATACTGCTATTTCTACAGTAACTCCAGAGTTGCTGTAATTTTTGGTTGGAAACACGGTATTATACTCTAAAATGGTATATAGTAATTTACTGTGCAAACACTGTAAATAACTGTGGATTTCACAGCCATTTTTTACAGTGTGTCACTTGCACACTTTTAGCTGTCTGTGGAGACCGAGTTCCCCCACCTCGCCAAAAAGGCTGTAAAAGTGCTCATTCCCTTCACCTCCAACCAGGGGCAGACTGGCCATCTGGAGAATCACAGAACAGCCGTTCGTCAGCGGGCCGTTATGTTTTTAAACGGCATCATTTAAGTTGCGCTGACAGGCGACAGAGTTCAGGTTCAGCGTTCAGCGGGCCGTTTCCACGCAGCGAGGCTCCCCCCCCCCCCCCCCGGCCACACTTTGATCAAAAGCAAGTACCGGTCCAGGCTGCAGCCAGAGGACGATCTGCGTTTATTCCTGTCAACATTGCATCCCCGCATCATCCGCCTGTGCGCATCAAAGACGCAGACTCATTGTTCCCACTAAAGTATGGGTGAATGTAATGAGGAGGCAAAGTTGACGTTCAGTGTGTTGCCGGGAGCAAATACGGATTTATCCACGATGTTGAAAATGTTAAAAATGTTTAAAACATAAAGATAAGATTAAAAGGTTTAAAAAAGTTATTGTTTAATGTTTTAAGGAGGTGACGCTACTCAGCCAATCAAATCGGTGCAGTGAGTGAGTCAGCACGATAGATTCAAACACACACACAGAGACGAGACAACAGCAGAGAAACAGCAGTGAGTAATTTGAAATGGCATGCTCAAAAAAGAGAAAGGTAGACAGCGAAAACAGAGCATTTAATGACATTTTCTCTTACGGCTGTTCTTATGTTCTCTGAGGGGAGGCTCACCTTCCCACACTTTGAAAACCCCTGCCGTAGAGGATGCTATTGCAGTAGTCGAGTCGTGATGTGATGAATGCATGAATCAGGGTTTCAGCAGCAGAGGAGGATAGAGATGGGCGGAGACGGGAAATGTTTTTGAGGTGAAAAAAGGCAGTCCTCAAATCAAATCAAGTTTTATTTATATAGCACATTTATAAACGATCTTTGGTCAAGCCAAAGTGCTGTACATATTATAAAAATAGCCTACAGTAGAGACACTTTAGAGCAAATACAACAGCACAGATTGTTCAGAATATCAGTATGAGAAAAACGACACCCTCTATCCTTAGACCCTCACATCGTACAAGGAAAAACTTCCAGAGAAAACCCACAGTTTAAGGGGAAAAAATGGGAGAGACCTCAGGGAGAGCAACAGAGGAGGGATCCCTCTCCCAGGACGGACAGACGTGCAATAGATGATGTGTGTAAATCGAAGAGATAATACATTTTACAGCATATAGACCGAATGTTAGGAAATGCATGTGTCTGTAATAAGAAGATGAATCCACGAGGATGTCAGCTACAATCCTGTGGAAGCCATCAGGGAAGCAGACAGGTTAAGGGGGTGGGGGGGGATGTAGCGGAAAAATAAACCTATTAAACTATCTATACAGTGGGGAAAGCCTTGGTAAAAAGGTGCGTTTTGAGGGCTTTTTTGAATTTGTCCAGGGTTGGGGCACTGCGGATTTGGGGGGGGAGAGAGTTCCAGAGGGTGGGGGATGCCACACTGAAGGCTCTGTCACCGAAAGTCCGCAACCTGGTGCGGGGGGTGGAGAGGAGATCCTGTCCAGATGATCTTAGGTTCCGGGATGGAGTGTGGTAGCGGAGAAGGTCAGACAGGTATTGGGGGGCGAGGGCATGGAGGGATTTGTAAGTCAGAAGAAGGAGTTTATAAGTGATACGGTGCTTGACTGGGAGCCAGTGGAGGTGGATCAGGGTGGGGGTGATGTGCTGCCAGGGCTTGGTGTGAGTGAGCACCCTGGCAGCTGAGTTCTGCACATACTGGAGCCTGTCCAGGGCTTTACTGGGAACCCCAAATAGGACTCCGTTGCAATAATCCAACCGGGAGGAGACAAATGCATGAATGAGGGTCTCGGCCACGGAATCAGAGAGTGATGGTCGTAGACGGGAGATGTTCCAGAGGTGATAGAAGGCAGATTTAGTGATGGATTTGATATGTGACTGAAATGAGAGAGTGGAGTCAAGGATGACACCCAGGTTACGGACTTCGGGAGACGGGGAGATGGAACAGCCATCAATGTGGAGGAGGAGATCCCCAACCTTCCGGAGCAGTGCTTTGGGGGCCACAACCATGAGCTCAGTCTTCTTACTGTTGAGTTTGAGTAGATTTGCTGTCATCCAGGTTTTTATGGCATGGAGACAATTGACCAAAGACTGTGGAGGTAGCTGGGCGGATGGTGAGGTACTGAGATAGAGCTGAGTGTCGTCAGCGTAGCAGTGGAAATTGAGACCGAATTGACGTATGATCTGGCCAAGGGGGAGCATGTAAATGGTGAAAAGTAGGGGACCAAGCACGGAGCCTTGGGGGACACCATGGTTGACTGGGGCCGAGGGGGAGGATGAGCCGCTGATGCTAACAAACTGAGACCTGGTTGAGAGATAGGACTGAAACCATGACAGAGCTGTGCCAGTGATGCCAAGGTTGTCAGAGAGGCATTTCAGGAGGAATGTATGAGAAACAGTGTCAAAAGCAGCAGAGAGGTCGAGGAGGATGAGAATACTGATTTGTCCGGAGTCAGCAGCGAGAAGGAGGTCATTAGTGATCTTGAGGAGGGCGGTCTCTGTGCTGTGATGTGCTCTGTAGGCTGACTGTAGGGGTTCGTAGAGCTCATGGTTGGACAGATGTTGATGAAGCTGGGCGGCAACTGCTCTTTCCAAAGTTTTGCTAAGGAAAGGAAGGTTGGAGATCGGTCGGTAGTTGTTCAGCTCCTCAGGGTCCAAACCAGGCTTCTTGAGGATGGGAGTGATGGAGGCGGTTTTGAAGCAGGAGGGAACTATTCCAGATGACAGAGAGGAGTTGATGATGTCTGTTATGATGGGGCAGAGGGTGAGAAGGCAGGCCTTGACCAGCACCGTGGGCATGGGGTCAAGGGAGCAGGTGGAGGCCTTAGCATTGGTCACCAGCTTCGAGACCAGTGGAACATCCACTGGGGAGAAGGAGGAGAGAGAGCATTGGGGATTGAGGGGTTGAGCTGGGAGTGTGCATTTATGTGTCAGGGGCCAGTGCAGAGAGGGGGAGGGGGCGGGCACCAGGAGTTGTTGATGAATGGAGATCACCTTAGCCTGAAAAAAGTTGAGGAATTTGGAGCAGAGGTCAGGAGCTTCAGCAGTGTGCGTGGCAGGGAGGGGGCGGAGCAGTCGGTTGATGGTGGAGAACAAGGATCTGGGGTGATTTTGTTGTGAGGTGATGAGGGAGGAGTAGTAGGCGGTCTTGGTCTTGGAGAGAGCCTCCTTGTAGGACCTTACATGGTCCACCAAGGCCATACGGTGGACGGTGAGGCCAGTTCGTCTGGAAAGCCGCTCCAACCGACGACCAGTTTGCTTCATTGTGCGAAGATCAGAGGTGAACCATGGTGCCGGGCGGAGAAAAGACACCGTCCGGCTTCTGAGGGGAGCCAGAGAGTCCAGGCTGAGAGAGAGGGCAGTGTTGTAGCGGGCCACCAACACGTCCGGCGAGGTGTCGGAGAGAGCCGGGGCCATGTGGGTTATGAGGAGGTCTGATAGGGCTGATGCACTCACTGATTTGGTGTCTCTGAAGGTGATTGTGCGCCTGGGGCGCTGCTTGGGCAGGGGGATAGGGATAATGAAGATGATGGCATGGTGGTCTGATACTGCCAGATCTAGGCGCTGCAGATGAGAGGGGGGGGCACCAGTGGAGCAGACTAGATCCAGCGTGTGACCATTGGAGTGGGTGGGGCCCTGGACATGCTGTGTTATGTTGAGGCAGTCCAGAAGTGACAGAAATTCTGCGGCAAAGCTACAGCTGGTGGAGTCGACGTGGATGTTAAAATCTCCCAGCAGATAGGTGGAAGGTGATTTAGAGCAGAGAGAGGACAGAAGCTCACTCAGCTCGGACATGAAGGTGGTGGAAGCTTTGGGGGGGCGGTAAATCAGGGCAACCTGGAGTAGAGGTGATCCGGAGAGCGAGAATGTAATACACTCAAATGATGTGATATTGGGAGAGGGAATCTCCCTGACCCGGATACCTGCTCGGTGGATAACAGCCAGCCCGCCGCCGCGGCCCGTGGAGCGAGGTTTATGGAGGTAAACATAGCCTGGGGGAGTAGCTTGGTTGCGAGCGAAGAAATCCTGCTGGTTCTGCCATGTCTCCGTTAAACATAAGAAATCAAGTTTCTTATCAATGATGATGTCATGGATGAGTAATGCTTTATTATTGAGGGAGCGGGTATTAAGCAGCATGAAGGTGGCTGCAGAGGAGACAGGAGGAGTGCTACTGTCAGAGCAGGCCAGGGGCTTCAAACAGCTGGTGCGCACGTGACGTGTGTTTAGATGACGTCGACAAGCAACACGGAAGTGCAGAGCCGATTGTACTACAGGAATACTAGAATTTGTGTGAATAAATTTGTAGCGGGATGATCTGTGTATGTAGCGGGGGCGCTGCAAGAGTCCTGATGATCTGATGGCATCCAGGCAGACTGGTGCAGCAGAGCTGAAAAAACTCCGAAGTTGGAGAGCGGAGTATTGAAGCACCATATCCACAGCAGCTAACCGGCTAGCAGCTAACCGGCCAGCTACCGAGCCTCGGGCAACAGCACTCCGCGGTGCAATGATCGGAGCTAACTCACGGACAGTTCGGCCCTCGCGGCAACAGTCAATCCGGTTTAGGGATAATCCAGGTGGCGAGAGAGGTGGAAGTCCGGACCAAAAACCCAGGGGAAATCGGCGGCTGTCGATGCTAACAGCTGAAAGGTAGCTAGCCCCAGACAGCTGATCCACAGAAATGGTGAGTAGCCGGATGAAAAACTGAACAACGCGATCATCACACAGTTATGACAGAACAGAAGGCTATATATAATCCAGCAGTCAAAACGAACACTTTTTACGAGGCAAGAGAAGTTAAAACGCAGACGGAGAAGCGGCGAACAAGCAACGCCAGCGTCCTCTCCTTCCAGCGTGCGTGATAGTGATAAATACGGGCCTTTGCGAAAGCACTCGGTGAATCTGCCAGTGAAGCAGTGCAGGAGCTTCGCGAATAGAAGTTACAAGATGCTGCACCTGCACCAGGCAAAACGCTGGAGAAACTGTCCATAGCAAGCAGAACATACCTGCCCACTTCATCGGAGTGCGAGAGGGGCTTTTCAGCTGTGAATGACACTGACAGTAAGACTCGCAATAGACTGCGTGAAGCCAGCATCTCATCACTACTTTTTGTGGACCTTAATGGACCTCCACTGGAGAGATTAGATCCAACGCTTTTCATCACATCTTGGCTTAAATCGGGTCATCGTCTGTCCACATCATGGGCTAGTGGACCTAGAGCAAAAACAGCTGAGCCCAGGCCGCTGTGGTCGTTTTGTGTTAGGTAAGGCCCGCCTTTACTTTAATTTTGCTGTGTTGTAGTCCTATGGATTGCTGTGATAGGCCTACTTATGAGAGAAGGGCTATGTGCATCGTTGTGTTGTATGTGTGGCGTCGCGTCTCTCCAGGCAGTGAGAGGGTTGTGTTGTGCTATAGCTGTATTATTAATATTAATATTGTTCATGGTTGGTGCCGCTGGCTGCTCTTATCGCGTGTGTTCGGCTCTGTGTAGGCTACAGCCATAATAGGCTATGGCCCATGTGAAACAATGTAGCCTGTTTTTGAGTCATTTTAAGTTGATTTAATTAAACAGTCAAACGTTACATTGGTGGTCCGTGGATTATTTATTATCAATTTGATTGAAGTTTGAGTAGCCCATACATGCTCGGGAAATCTGTTGACATGAACATGATCCATCGGGACATTTCATGTAAATGTAGACCTGTGGCACCACCCCGTGTGCAACAGATTTTCTCTTTATAATAGGCCTATGTCTGTGCTGTTGCTATTAATGCACAGATCAGCATTTACCTCAAGATCTCATGAACTTCCCCACTCAATCTATCAAGACCCGAGCAGTTATATTAGATATAGATAAGAAACAGAGATAGGGAGCACAACAACCTATCTCTTCGTCAGATGCACTCCCCCGCTTATCTAAGCGACTCTGTACCCCGTTACCCTCTACAACAGTGCTTCTCAAACTTTTTTCAGTCATGTACCCCCTTTGAAACATTTTCTCATGTACCTCCTGACCATTCGAAAATGTTTGATCGAAAAAGCCTATACAAATAATCCTTCATGCATGCATTACAACAAACTAAGGATATCTTCATTTTATGCATGAAAAAAGAAAAACAATTTAAACTGATTTTTCAAAGGAGTTTTTCAACTAAAGTAATATCTGTTTAACAAACCAATGAACAAAATGATATATTATGCAAAACTATAAAATACAATACACCAATTTGACATGTTTATATGAGGTTCTAGGAATATTTTATATAAAATTGTGTTTTCTATTTAATTTAAGATTATTTTTGTAATCATGCAAGGTATTTTTTTAATTAACTTTTTTTTTTTTTTTTTTAAATCTCACGTACCCTCTGCAGTACCCCAACGTACCCCTAGGGGTCTGCGTACCACCATTTGAGAATCACTGCTCTACAAGGCCATAGACCAGCAGAGGGAAAATGGGGGGTGGGTAAGGGTTTTTAAGAATAAACCGCAAGGGTCTAAAGGGAAAAAAGATTAAATATAAGGTACTATATTTTAAGTAATCCTATCTACTATTCCTATATTCGAATAATGTATAAACTATTTTAAAAATACTTTATGAGATCCTATGTTATGTTATAAATATTAAAATAAAGAACTAAATGAATAAATAAATAACTAAATAAATAAATGAATACATAGATAATTAAACAAAAGCCAGAGAGAAAAAGTGAGTTTTAAGTGTTGATTTAAAAGAAAACAGGGTCTGGGCCGACCTCACATGGAGGGGCAAAGTATTCCAGAGCCTAGGGCCAGCTGCTGCAAAAGCTCGATGCCCTCGGGTTTTAATCCTGGTCTTAGGCCCTATCAACAGCAGCTGATCAGCCGACCTTAAGGCTCTGCCTGGGGTGTAGCGATGGAGGAGTTCGGCTATATAGGCAGGAGCCAGCATTCATAGATATGAATATATTGCTCATTTTCCATAAAATAATTGTTTTTATTTTAAACTAATACCGAGTCCAACCGTGTCAGTTTTATTAAGAACTTGTGGTAAAAAATATTGGTAAAAAGAAATGAAGAGCAGCTGATTTGAAAAACAAAAACGGCTGAGTGA
The DNA here is from genome assembly GCA_902827135.1 of Harpagifer antarcticus. Lineage (NCBI taxonomy): Eukaryota > Metazoa > Chordata > Actinopteri > Perciformes > Harpagiferidae > Harpagifer > Harpagifer antarcticus. The sequence goes on from CADEHL010001240.1 coordinate 454,235, forward strand.
CCGCAGTGCAGAATCGCTGTATAGTTTAAATCTCCTAACAATGTTGTCCATTTTAGACATAGACTTATTATATGTACAGCCCTTAATAACATTCATTTTCTGGGCTCAATGTGTGTCTTGGCCGTTTTCGTTGTGATCGTTAAATTCACCTTGTTTCCCCTTGTTTATAATATTATCACCATTCCAAGAAAACGAGTGCTTTTGTTTTGAAATGACTTCCGCGAGTTCTTAGCATTTAGCATGTGGCTAATATTCCTTTTCCTACAGAGGTGAATTTAGAAGCGAAATGACACGGAGTGTTGCACACCGAAACCTACTGATTTTAACACTACAGCTATAGACGTCGAGATATTATTATTGCTGAATATTAAATCAAGATACAGATACAACACAGCTGTTTCTCTCTCTGAACCATATCTCTGCTTGTAACATTACCGCACCATTTTAATTAAAGTACCCATTTGAACCTTGTTCGAGAGGCTCCATTGGTCTCATTTATCCTAAGCTTCTCTCCTGGACATGAGAATAACGAACAAAGCTAATACTTTCACTTAATTTTCTGCAAATTGACATTATACACACAGCAGTGATTAATAGTAGCCTACGCATTACACCAGCCCAGCATACCCACATCAGCTAACGTTAGCTTAGCAAGCTAAACTAACTCTAACTAGGATAGCCGCCAAAGTGGGTTTACAGACGAATTATACCTGAAGTCAAGCCAGCCTTTACTGAGCACCGAGCCTGTTTTCCAGGTCTTCCAGCGTTTTTCTCGTTTTAATGCCATTGAACACAATTTTTGATCAGAGTGGTGCGCCGAGTATCAGAGTGTTACCATGGTAGCAGTGGGAGAGGGAGGGGCTGCAGTATGAGTGTTGGAAGCTCAAATCAAGCGACTCGCTGGCTGTGTATTTGTTGTTAAATATCAGATAAACTACTACGCATGCGTGACTGGCGAGGTGGTGTGTGTGGTGGGGGGGGCCAACAAATATATCAGGGTGGCCATGGCCTCCCCCTGCTAGCGCCACTGGTCCCGCCGGGGGTCCCGCCAACACCTGTTCCGTCGGAGGTCCAGCCAGCTCCAAATCCTGTTCAGTCAGAGGTCCCGCTGCCACCAGATCCTAACCCGTCGAGGGTCCCGCCTACACCATGTCCAGTTCTGTTGGGGGTCCTGCTGACGCCTCTTCCGCCGACACCTTGTCCTGTTCCGACGGCGGTCCCGTCGACACCAGCCCTTGTTTCGTCTGGGGTCCAGTCGACACCAGTCCTTGCCCCGTCCAGGGTCCCACTGACACCAGCCCATGTTCTGTCCAGGGTCCTGTCTGTGCCTGTCCCGTCGGGGGTTATGTCTGCACCTGTCCCGACGGCTCCGTTTCCTGTCCGGCCGACACTGGTTCTTATACCACCGGGGGTTCCGCCATCTCCAGCTCCCAGTGCTCCCGATCCCTTTGCTCCTGCTCCGGCGATCCAGCTGACCCCGGAGGGCCCCCATTGCGGCCTACGCTATCTCCCTGCCCGTCCTCCGGAGCTGTCCCGGCACTGCCTTCCTGCCCGTCCTCTGGAGCTGTCCCGTCGCCGCCTTCCTGCCCGTCCTTGTGCCCGGCCCCCTGAGTTCCCCAGCCGCGGCCTTCGGCCTCGAGCCCGGCCTCGATCCCGGCCCCCTGACTTTCCCAGCCGATGCCTTCGCCCTCGAGCCCGGCCCCCTGACTTTCCCAGCCGATGCCTTCGCCCTCGAGCCCGGCCCCCTGACTTTCCCAGCCGCTGCCTTCTCCCCCGAGTCCGGCCTCCTAATTACCCCGACGAGGCCTTCAACCCTGTCTTCAGCCCCCTGAGTTTCCCCGCCGTGGACTTCCCTGCTCTGTTGCTGTTCCCCCGGGCCGTCTGCACGAGTCCCCCTTCTTGGCCTCTTTCTTGCCCCCGGGCCTTCTGCCCGAGTCCCCCTTCTCAGCCTCTGCTTTGCCCCCGGGCCGTCCGCCTGAGTCCCCCTTCTCGGCTTCTGCTTTGCCCCTGGGCCGTCTGCCCGAGTCCCCCTTTCTCGGCTTCTGCTTTGCCCCCCAGGGCTGTCCGCTTCTGCACATTTCTTATACTATCTACATACATCTTATAAGAGTATAATTAATATGTATAATATAGTTAAAATAAGTGCTTCAACATAGTTAACATTGCAGGAAAGCAATATATTAGACGTTAAGTACTTTTTCAGGCTTATTATTTATCTGTAGATACCCCCAAAGCTTTTTTCTTATTTAAAAGAAGACCTAAACCTAAAGTATTCGTTAATGTTTGAATAAAGGTTAATTAGTTCTTTGCACATCCTCCTATTAATATATTTGTACATCCGGCACTAAACTGTTGAGTGAAGAGGGTACTTTTGTAGTCAATCCTGAGTGAGACCGGGAGCCAGTGCAGTGATTTGAGGATGTGTGTGATGTGTTCGTACTTCCGCACTCTCATCAGGATCCTAGCAGCGGTGTTTTGGATGTATTGCAGCTTCTGGATGTTCTTGCTAGGAATCCCAATGAGAAGTGCGTTACAGTAGTCCAGCCTGGAGGAGACAAAGGTGTGGACAAGTTTTTCAGCATCTGGCAGACTGAGTGTGGGGCGGAGTTTCGCAATGTTTCTCAGGTGGTAGAAAGAGGTCTTGCATATTTGCTTGATGTGGGCCTCAAAGTTCAGGTGAGGATCCATTTTAACTCCCAGATTGGTAACCGTTGATGAGAGTGGAATGTTCTGACCGGAGAAGGTGATGCTGGTGATGGCGGATGAACGGACCTGATGTGGAGTGCCAATAAGAATGGCTTCAGTCTTGGAGCTGTTTAGCTGGAGGAAGTTGTGCTTCATCCACACCTTTATCTCCTCCAGGCATGTGGTTATTGTGGATGATGGCAGAGGTGCAGAGGGACCCTGCCTGCCTGTAGCTTTGCTGATATCTGTGTTGATAGGTAATAGATTAAGGTGAGACACAGCAGGCAAAAACATCGTTTTTCAAGTACTGGTCAATTTTGAGATTTTGTGCTATTTTGATTCTATAACATGTTTTCTTTCAGGCTTTTGGAAGGAAAACGTACAAAATACACATTTAAGTGTTTATTTGACTATAGTTTGTCTATATGCGTCTGTATATTTCTCCTAAATTCACCAAAAGTTAGCATTCTAACGTAACATAAAGTACCGCAACCGCTGTGTGCACCATGTCAACAGAGATATCGTTGGAAAGCTCCGTCTCTCCTGCACAATCTAATCAGATCCAAATATGGTCATTTCCTTTGTATCAGCAACCAATCGTGAAAGCACAAAGGGCTCTTAAACCAAGACACGAAATCTCATTGGCTGGTGTCAATTTCTGACAACGTGATTTGTTCAGATGCGTCATGTGGTGTGCTAAAACACTTCCTGGTTAGCTTTCCGCTAGAAATTGAAATCTCAAAATGGCAAAAGAACGGCGAAAAAAACGTTCACAGAGAAGACGACAACAATTGTCACTTGCACGAAGCAAGATTATACAAAAAACAAATGACCCCGAACATGAAATACCTTCACGGAGTGCGTTGATGCGCAAGCTATCATCCAAAGAACAGGAGGGTTTAGCTAGCGCCTCACTGCAATCTTTAAAGGTCGTTTTCTCAAAATGAGTTTTTTCTCCTACTCTGAGTTCGAAATTTCAACTTCAGTAGCACGTAGAGACACAAAACCTTCCAGTTATATTCCTATCAATATTATGAAGGCTTTTACAGAAGGGTTTGTTCATATATCATTCATAGCCTGAATTATACAACATTGTATACCTAAAAACATGGCGAAAATGGATATGTTTGGGCTGTTGACAGTATTTTCTGATTTATAGAGTGATAAAAAGAGATATCCAATATCCTTTCTGTAAAAGCCTTAGATACTAATATGACTACAAAATGAAACAAGAATTTTGAACCTGGCTTTATCCAAAGTTCAGATTTCGATTCCTGAAATGTGTTTCATATTTAATGAGATAATGGATAATTTGCATATTTAAACATGCTATTTCAGAAAACTTGTAATACGAAAAACAATTGCCTTATTGTAAGTAATTAACCGGACAAATGTCTAGCTGATACCTTTAAGTTAAAAAAATTACCCTATTCACCTGGGGTGTCTCGCCTTAAAAGCGGTGAATCATCTTAGATACAGGAAGCGCTCAAACGTTTGTGTGAGTTTATCAAATTTAGCAGTGATTCCATGTCAGCCACAGCTTGTTACAAAAAACCTGACTGATAGTGTATTTAACAAACTTAAACGAGTTTTATTAAATGTCAGGTCTTTGGCAGGAAAAACATTTTTAATCAATGATTTTATCACTGAGCACAATCTCGATTTTCTGTTTTTAACAGAAACTTGGATTGAACAAAATAACAGTGTAGCTGTTCTTATCGAATCAACCCCTCCCAACTTTAGTTTTATGAGTCAGGAAAGAATGCATAAGAAAGGGGGTGGAGTTGCTATTCTGTTCAATGATTCCCTTCAATGCAGGATGACATCTTATGGGAACTTTGATTATTTTGAATATGTGGCCCTTCAGCTGAAATGCTCCTCTCGAGCTCTGTTCCTAAATATCTATAGACCACCCAAATGCTGTGCAAGCTTTTTTGATGATTTTACCGAACTGCTGTCTATAGTGTGTATTGACTTTGACCGTCTAGTCATTGTTGGTGATTTTAACATCCATGTTGACAACCCCCAGGACAGAGGGGCAAAATAACTGTTTTGTGTTCTTGATAGCTATGGACTGACTCAGCATGTGACGGAGCCCACGCACAATAAGGGGCACACTCTGGACTTAATTATCTCAAAGGGTCTGAATATCTCTAAGGTTGTGGTGACTGATGTTGCGCTCTCTGATCATTCCTGTGTTTTCTTTGAGAGCTCTATTTCTGTTCACAAAAATGTTCAAAAAGAGGTAACCACAAAGCGATATTTAACTGAAAATACTAGGGAAATGTTTACTCAGAATTTTTCTTCCACACTTGCCCCTGCTAACATCTCAGTAAATGAGCTAGTAGATCATTTTAATTCAAAAATTAAAAATGTTAGAGATGCCATTGCTCCAACTAAGGTTGGAGAAAATATTTCCATGGAGAAAGGCCATGACCGTGAAAACAGAAAAAAGAGAGTGTCGAAAAGCTGAACGTAGGTGGCGAAAAACAAATCTCCAGGTTCACTTTGAAATCTATAAAGAGAGACTTGGCCTTTATAATTTGGAATTGAAAAACACACGACAGTCGTTCTTCTCTGACATCATTACCAAAAACAAAAACAACGCACGTGCCTTGTTTGCTACCGTCGACAGACTAACTAACCCCCCAGTGTCAGTAGCCTCTGAATTTCTATCCACCAGGGCGTGCAATGATTTTGCCTCCTTCTTCACTGACAAAATTCAGAAAATCAGACAAGCAGTCAGTGCCTCTTGTTATCTGTGTAATAATTCTCGCGTCCAGGAGAGAAGCTTAAAAAGGAGACTAAATGGAGTCTCTGAGATGGTTTCAAATTGGTACTTTAATTAAAATAAAGGCGCGGTAATGTTACAAACAGAATATTGTTCGACAGAAAAGCAGCTGTGTTTCTGGCTCTGCCAGGTGAAGAAAGAGCCCGAACCCCTCAGGTCCCGCTGTATTTATATCCTCAGCTGGCTCCTCCCTGTGGGCCGGCTCTCCAACGTTTTAATGTCCGTTGTTAGGCATATCAGAGGATACAGACATTGTACATTCAATATATCTAAACACGCCTTTTCTCTTCCTTAACTCTTTCATAACTTTATATGTAATACATGTTAACGGCGTCAATAGCCACTTTAGTGATACTAATGGACGGTAGTCCCGGATGTTGTCATGAAGGATTTTCAGAATAAAAGCTTGGTATTGAGAACTTCCGTTTTTTTCCAGAATAAAATAACATTTAAACTGACGGTATGTTTAAGCTACATTATGCTATTAAAAATTGATTTTAATTTCTAACAGTCCCTCCTTACACACCTAAAAGGTGTCAATGAGTTCTTCATGTCACGGTTGAGTGAAGGAAGCAGGACCCAAATGCAGATAACTCTGATAAACCTTTATTTCAAGGCTAATGAAACTAATACAGGCAAAACAGAACACTCACCGGTGAATTCAGTCACGAACAAAAGAAGCACCAACACTGAACACAGGACGAGACAAGACTAAATACAGGGAGGGATAATTACAAGACGAGACACAGCCGGGCAGGGGAGGAGAAACACAAGGGCCACAGGTGAACACAATCAGCTAACGAGACACAGGTGAGGAGGGAGGAGAAAACACAAGGGCCACAGGTGAACACAATCAGCTAACGAGACACAGGTGAGGAGGGAGGAGAAAACACAGGGACACCAGGGAAACTAACGACAGGAGGAAAACATGACGGAGAACAGTGAAAACACCCAAACCTAGACATAGACCTGTGACATGACATGATAACCGTGACAGAACCCCCCCCGTCAAGGGACGGATTCCAGACGTCCCTAAACCCCAAAACAAAAATCCAACACAGTCCAGCAGGGTGGGTGGAGGGGGTCCGGAGGACGGGACTGAGCTGACCGCCCAGGAGCACCGTAGAGGACCAGGAAGGGATCTCGGGCGGACGGCCCGGGGGCAAGGCAGAAGCCGAGAAGGAGGACTCGGGCGGACGGCCTGGGGGCAAGGCAGAGTCCAAGGTGGGGGACTCGGGCGGACGGCCCGGGGGCAAGGCAGAGTCCATGGTGGGGGTCTCGGGCGGACGGCCCGGGGGCAAGGCAGAGTCCATGGTGGGGCGAAGGCCACAGCGGGCGAACTCAGGGGGCCGAGCATGAGGGCGAAGGCAGCGGCAGGAAGAGTCAGGGGGCCGGGCTCGAGGACGAGGGCAGCGGCAGGAAGAGTCAGGAGGCCGGGCCCGCGGGCGAAGACCGCGGCTCACAGAAGGTCGGGATCGAGGGCGAAGGCAGCGGCAGGAAGAGTCAGGGGGCCGGGCTCAAGGACGAGGGCAGCGGCAGGAAGAGTCAGGGGGCCGGGCCCGAGGACGAGGGCAGCGGCAGGAAGAGTCAGGAGGCCGGGCCCGCGGACGAAGACCGCGGCTCACAGAGGGTCGGGATCGAGGGCGAAGACCAGACAGCTCCGGAGGCCGGGCAGGACCCGGTGTCGGCCGGACAGGAACCGGAGCCGGCGGGACAGGCCTCGGCAGGATCCCCCACGGAAGAGGACCAGGAGTTGGCAGGACCCCCAGCAGGAGAGCGGTTGGCGGGACCTCCGACGGGACAGGACAAAGGGTTGGCAGTACCCCCGGCAGGAGAGTAGACGGCGGGACCTCCAACGGCACAGGACACAGGGTTGGCAGTACCCCCGGCAGGAGAGTAGTCGGCGGGGCCTCCAACGGGACAGGACATAGGGTTGGCAGGACCCCCGGCAGAAGAGTAGTCGGCGGGACCTCCAACGGGACAGGACACAGGGTTGGCAGGACCCCCGGCAGGTGAGTAGACGGCGGGACCTCCAACGGGACAGGACATAGGGTTGGCAGGACCCCCGGCAGGAGAGTGGTCGGCGGGACCTCCAACGGGACAGGACATGGGGATGGCAGGACCCCCGGCAGGAGAGTAGTCGGCGGGGCCTCCAACGGGACAGGACATGGGGTTGGCAGGACCCCCGGCAGGAGAGTAGTCGGCGGGGCCTCCAACGGGACAGGACATAGGGTTGGCAGGACCCCAGGCAGGAGAGTAGTCGGCGGGGCCTCCAACGGGACAGGACACAGGGTTGGCAGGACCCCCGGCAGGAGAGTAGTCGGCGGGGCCTCCAACGAGACAGGACAAAGGGTTGGCAGGACCCCCGGCAGGAGAGTAGTCGGCGGGACCTCCAACGGCACAGGACACAGGGTTGGCAGGACCCCCGGCAGGAGAGTAGTCGGCGGGGCCTCCAACGGGACAGGACACAGGATTGGCAGGACCCCCGGCAGGAGAGTAGTCGGCGGGGCCTCCAACGGGACAGGACCCAGGGTTGGCAGGACCCCCGGCAGGAGAGTAGTCGGCGGGGCCTCCAACGAGACAGGACCCAGGGTTGGCAGGACCCCCGGCAGGAGAGTAGTCGGCGGGGCCTCCAACGGGACAGGACACAGGGTTGGCAGGACCCCCGGCAGGAGAGTAGTCGGCGGGGCCTCCAACGGGACAGGACACAGGGTTGGCAGGACCCCCGGCAGGAGAGTAGTCGGCGGGGCCTCCAACGGGACAGGACACAGGGTTGGCAGGACCCCCGGCAGGAGAGTAGTCGGCGGGGCCTCCAACGAGACAGGACATGGGGTTGGCAGGACCCCCAGCGGAACCTCCAACGGTACAGGACATGGGGTTGGCAGGACCCCCGGCAGAAGACTAGTCTGCGGGACCTCCAACGGGACAGGACACAGGGTTGGCAGGACCCCCAGCGGAACCTCCAACGGTACAGGACATGGGGTTGGCAGGACCCCCGGCAGAAGACTAGTCTGCGGGACCTCCAACGGGACAGGACATGGGGTTGGCAGGACCCCCGGCAGAAGACTAGTCTGCGGGACCTCCAACGGGACAGGACATGGGGTTGGCAGGACCCCCGGCAGGAGAGTAGTCGGCGGGGCCTCCAACGAGACAGGACAAAGGGTTGGCAGGACCCCCGGCAGGAGAGTAGTCGGCGGGACCTCCAACGGCACAGGACATGGGGTTGGCAGGACCCCCGGCAGGAGAGTTGTCTGCGGGACCTCCAACGGCACATGAGTAGGGGCTTGAGTGGAGACTTGAGAGGGATCTTGAGAGGGGGCTTGAGAAGGGACTCGATAGGTGGCTTGAGAGGGACCTCGAGAGGTGACTTGAGAGGGATCTAGAAAGGGGACTCGAGAGGTAGCTCGAGAGGAGACTTGAGAGGGAACTAGAGAGGGGACTCGAGAGGGAACTTGAGATGGGATGAGGGAAGGGACTAGAGAAGTGACTCGAGGTGGGACTAGAGAAGGGGCTCGGGAAGGGGCCAGAGAGGTGACTAAAGGAGGGACTGGAGAAGGGACTAGGGAAGTGACTAGAGGAGGGACTTGAGAAAGGACTTGAGAAAGGAATTGAGTAGGGACTTGAGATGGGACTAGAGAAGTGACGAGAGGTGGGACTGGAGAAGGGACTAGAGAAGGGACTAGGAAAGTGACCTGAGGAGGGACTAGGGAAGGGACAAGAGGAGGGACTCGAGAAGAGACTAGAGAAGGGACCAGAGATGGGACTATGGCAGCTGGGGCCGGGACCATGGCTGCTGGGGCCAGAACTAGGTCTGGAACCATGGCTGCTGGGGCCAGAACTGGGGCCGGAATGATGGCTGCTGGGGCCAGAACTGGGGCTGGAATCATGGCTGCTGGGGCCTGTACTGGGGCCGGAACCATGGCTGTGTGGGCCGGTTCTGTAGCCGGAACCATGGCTCTTGGGGCTCGGATTGCTAGCCTGGACTTGCGACTCCTTCTCTTAGAAGCCGCCTGAAGGCTCCGTGGACCTCCAAAAGCCAGCCGAGTTCCAGAAAACGACTCTTGGACAGGAGCAGGAACTGGGGCGGAAGCACTGGTTGACTCCAGACGGAACACACCGAGACGTTTATAGTCCGCAGGCTGGAAATCACACACCCAGATGAAGTTCAAAATCCAGCCAGGTAAGAACTTCACCAAGTCTGGTTTCTCCATAGCCAACCGGTGTGCCTCTACCAGAGCGGCTTCCCTCTGCAGAACACTGGACGCTCCCCTCCACCAATCATAGCAGCAAGCCAAAGCAAAGGAAAAATGCTGTAGTTCCACCTCAAATGGATCATCTGCTGGGTCCATTTCTGGTTGGTGCTTTCTGTCACGGTTGAGTGAAGGAAGCAGGACCCAAATGCAGATAACTCTGATAAACCTTTATTTCAAGGCTAATGAAACTAATACAGGCAAAACAGAACACTCACCGGTGAATTCAGTCACGAACAAAAGAAGCACCAACACTGAACACAGGACGAGACAAGACTAAATACAGGGAGGGATAATTACAAGACGAGACACAGCCGGGCAGGGGAGGAGAAACACAAGGGCCACAGGTGAACACAATCAGCTAACGAGACACAGGTGAGGAGGGAGGAGAAAACACAAGGGCCACAGGTGAACACAATCAGCTAACGAGACACAGGTGAGGAGGGAGGAGAAAACACAGGGACACCAGGGAAACTAACGACAGGAGGAAAACATGACAGAGAACAGTGAAAACACCCAAACCTAGACATAGACCTGTGACATGACATGATAACCGTGACACTTCATCTGAACTCTGCATAGTACATAACTCATATCAAAAACATACAATCAAAATGGAATGTTTCGAATAGCCTCAACTTTACAAAAATACAAAAAGACTTTGACTGTGTTCAAACATAAAAGTTTTCCCTTGTGCATAACTTCTAGTGTTAACATTCAATATCATTCTTCAAAATAGCAGCAATGGCTTGGTATTAGAACATTTCTTCCTCCCTCCTTTCACAGAAACCGTTCTCATACCACACACAGTGTTAAGGCACTTGTTTTTACAAAGTGAAAAGAAACGACCCATTTTAAAATAGTAATGATTCTAAAATGCATGAAATCTATCATATAGAACAGTGAAAAATAATAAAAATGAAACAAACTATCTTGGACCAGTGTAATGTAATAATACAAATACACTATCTTGGAATAGTATAGAGTAATAATAAAAAATAAAAATACACTATCTTGGAATAGTATAGGTTAATTGAAATGGATTCACTCCATTTTAGCATTTTAGTTAGCTCACTTCTTCACATGATTTCATCATTTAAATAACCACATCGGCTGGACATTCATTGAACAATCTCATCTCTGAACATCCATATCATTTAAACTCATTCAAACTAACTCATTTTTTTTCATCAACATCTGTATATGGGGTGGACCATCCTGTTCCACTAGCATTGTAAACTGTCCCCTCATGAGAAATGTACCCTCCCTCCTTTCATACCATTTAAGGTATGAAAACAATATGTTCTCTAGAAGAGGCCGTCGTGATCAATTGGTACGTTAGAACATGGAAATGCAACATCTAGGCCTCTCCTGGGCTCTATGTTATCCTTGTACACAGTGTACTGGTGGGACTGGTCTCTTAGCCCTACTGGCTTTGGGGTGTTTCGCCATGTTGATTAACTACATAAAAAAAACATCACTGGCTGTGCTAGGTCCCAGCCCAATCCTGTGGCAAGACTGAGTACAAGGTTTTAGTTCCACGATACCACCAAACATCTACTCTGGGGTACAGCATTCTAGACTGTCATTTCTGGGAGAAGATTGTGGTCAGTTACAACAGTTGTAGAATTTCATCACTTAAAAGTTCCTACTTGGTGGCTTTGGGTGGTCTGTTCTAATGCAGTGATAAAGTCCCTGAAATGGTGTGAAAACCGGTGGAATATCACTAACGCATTACACTAATTTATTTCAATTCTGGTCTCCTTGAAGAACCATTCTAACTCATTTTACAGTGTGTGGAAACTTTGGTGCCCGAGCATGTGATAATTACTCCCTCCTTTAACAAGGACTTTAAAAACAGAAGTAATTTCATCAATGGTTTGTAGTTCAATTCAGGAATTTTCACTCATGGCAGATATGTTTCTCCTTTTAAATACCATCTCTAAATGTCAGGTCATCACTGATTAAATGGATGAGCATTAGGAGGTGGTGGCACTTGTCCTTTAAAAAAAAACTCATACTCTGGTGCTGTGCGCTCCCTCTGAAGCTGCAAGTAAGATTTCAAAAATATGCACCATTAAAATGAGTGATCCAAGGCCCCGCATGTATTACTCCCAATTATACTAGTTTTTCAAAATTTTAATTTTCAATCGCTCTTTGCCTAGTGTTTTTTTAAAACTCTACATCTTGGACGACAAACAAATGTTGTTTCCACCTTAACAGTTCTCCTATGGTAATAACCATGCTACAATGTAGAACCCAATACTCCAGATTGGAATACTTTATTTTGCTTGGTTCTAGCTCTACCTTTAACATTTTCCATTCAAATAAAGATTTGCCTGCTATCTATATTGTAACAAATTAAATCTTCCCCAAACTCTCACATGAATAAGAATCTCTAAAAGAATAATTTGTTATATAATGAAAAAATTGAATAATATGTTCTACCCTTAGTGTGTTTTTAGGATTATTTTCTAATAAGTGTGTTTATGTGTAAACTCACTCACTCCCGTGTTCCTTCTCTCCCCCTCTGGTCGTCAAGCCACGACCCCCTCACGTTCTGCTGGCCCATGCCAACTCCTCTGGTTCTGTCCTCTCCTCAGTCCATCCGCTTGGTGTTTCCGCCCGGTCTAACCCTTTTCAGTGGCCCAACTGCTTTGCATTTCATCTCCTCCTTTTCAGTCTCTACGCTGTTGCATGGAGGGCGTATTCCACTCTCATGTCCCACACTCTGCTCTTGTGCCAAATCTCGTGGCTCAGGCTGGAACTTCATGTCCTGTCTGAGGGACCAATGAGAGTTTGCCTCTTTGTCAGCATGCTGGTTTGGTTCTGGATGCCTTAGGTGGAGATGGTTCTGGATGCCTCAGGTCGTTGTTGGTTCAGCTCGGGTTCTCTGTCTGTTCGATGGAGGAGGAGGAGTCTCCTCTGGTGAGGTCATTTGTCTGAAGATGGGGTCGTAGCGTTCTGACAGGCAGAGAGAGAGAGAGATCTCGGGACGCATTACCTATAGTTAATTCTAACACACTGAGGTAAAATAATTCCAATCCTTTCCACTCTATTTTCCTAATCTTACTATCTGTCTTAGATGTTAAATGTAATTAATGTCTACTAATAGTTGTGCCATATCCCTAAACATTGCTTTCACCCACTGTAACATGGCTACTCCAAATAACTCTTTCAGGAAACCATTTTCTTTCAAGCACCACATATTTCACACACTATAAAAGAACATCCCCATACTTTCTCCATCACTTTAAATCTCACTGTTATTTAGAACATAAGTAACTAACTTTTGTGACAGGACATATCTGCAATGTCGCCACAACCTGCTGGGGAATTTCGTTCATAGAGTTTGTACATACAAAGCTGTACTTGTGGGTTAGTAGCCTGTTTCTACTGTAATCATTTTCAATAACTTTGCTCAGGTCACCGGTCGGTTGTCCATAAACTTAACAGGGGGTGTTTCTGGTACAGACTAAAACATGGATCCAGTGTATTTGGAGATTCCCCTAATCTGTAAATCCCCATCACTGATTATCCCGATCACTTAAACCCATCTCATCATTTGATACAAGAACTGCATATATGGGGGGTGAATCATCTTGATTATAACCGCCTCACCTTTGGGAACGAGTATTTCTAAATCCTCCTCTTGTTGCTCAGCTGATCTTCTGGCTCTGGGGATAAGTGAAAGTCTCTGAAAGTCAGCTGGAGTTTTGTTAGTGATGTGGGCATTCTCTATGAGTGGACTAATCCATGTCTTACTTGATATTGTACTCCCCATCCAACCAGAAAGGTGCCAAGTGTAATGAGCACAATCAACAATGCTATTCTGACTCTTATCCCTAGGGGACCCCACAATTGGTTTGGCTTTGTTCTTGACATCATCTCTATTTTCTCCATGGTTGTGTCAGTTACAGAATTTAAATAATGATTACTATAATAACGTATACAAAAGTTGGACTCTTTTTCAGATGTAAAGCAAACATAGGTTTTCACTTTAGTGTACAATCTATAAAAATCTATAGACAATTCGTCTTTTGAGCTGTTTCTATCTTTATCTTATTTCTATTTATTGTTTTGTTCCAGCTCTGCCAAATCAGTCCTAACTCCCAATAATGTTCTGGAAGTTGCCAGTGAAGGGTGACAATGTGTGAGGTGGTGTCAATTTGCTCCTTTTTCTTTACCTTTAAACCGGAGCGCGTGTGAAGTTCATTACAACTTCTCACTGTTCCGTCCACCGGGATCAGCCCACTGTCTTTTGTGAACTTTCACCCTCACCCAATCACCTGGCCGAACAGGAGTCTCTTCTGGTGTCTCGTCTGGACAAGCTTCGGCATACCTTTTGTCGTTATGAGATCTATTATTAACTTCATGTTATTATTTATTAACTACAACGTCACTGAACGTGACACTGACATGTCTGTATAATCATGACACTCCCTCCTTTGAGCATAACATGCTCAATTAATATTGCAATGATTACCCTATTCTGAACAGGACATGTAAAACCCATAACGTTGCATCAAATAAACATAACTTCTCCGTGTACCCATAAGGCGTACAAAAAATATCGTATGATGTATGGTTTTCTGCGGGTATAATAACATTCACTAAAATCTGCCATTAGCACAAAAAATTGTTTACTTGTTTCAACAATGGCTTTTGTCATGGTATTATGCATCATTGTTGCTGCGAAAAACAATACCCCTGGTGTCGCTAATGCGTCTCAATTACGCACTACATTATAAATCAGTAAAGTTACTCAAGAATAAATAAATAAAAACTGATTCTTGAAACTGTTGTAAAAACCCTGCAACTTCTTCATCCAAGCTCTCAATCAGTGTTATGTTATTTAATCTGCAGCTCATTTCCTTAAAACAGATACTTCAGACCAATTATAACATTTTGTTTATGAGAAAAAAAACTGTAATCTGACTCCATAAATCACATAATTGTTTGACTAAAAAAAAACTACACTTCCATTAACAATAAATGAAGTTCCCCTTTAAACACAGCCCCGGTCTTCTGACGGGGTCTATCTATGCACTGGCTGGAAAATGTTGTGCCAGTTTCTGTCGCTCCGTCACTGTTCTCCCGCTAACAGTCACTCTCTAGTTCTGCTGGGTGCTTGTTGACTTCTTCACTGGTTTGAGACAAGCGACCCTATCGGACACCTCCCTTTGTAGCCAGACTTCACCACAGCAGAATCGAGTTTCTGTTTTCGGGTCTCAAAAGCTCCACGTCAGGTGTATCGCCGCCCCTTGAACTGCAGTCGGTGTAAACAGGAGGACTTGGTAAGGATCCTCCGTCTTGGGCGAGTACCAGGTTTCCGTCTTCATATTTTTGGGTGGAAACCCGTCGTCTTGACCTCACTAGCTGTGTGGACACAATAGTTTTCTGTGTAGTAGAACAACATCACTCGTAATCTATTTCCTTCTCATAATTACAAAACTAGTCTGCTAAATGTTCTATTCTGTGGATGCTTTATGTGTAAATGCAAATGCTACTCTCGATTTTGTTTTACATTAAACCTCTCCCTCCTGTGGTGACAGATATGGCTCAATGTAGCTGGATTTCAAAATACCCTTGTGCTGAAGATGCATCACCTGGTGGTCTGGCCCTCTGAGCTTCCTCATTGTTGTGGTTGATACCAGGCTGTCAGTGGCATTTGGGTCATGTTTGGCACCCCTCATCGTCTTTGACATCTCTGGGACCCCCTGCCTCCGTTGTCATCATGGAAACCCCCCCCGGGGTATCTGCATGGAGGGCTGTTGTTTGGTGCATGTGTTGGGTGTTTCATTTGTTGTGGTGGACAATCTCTAGCCCAATGGCCCATTTGGCTGCAATGGTAACATCCCTCAAACCGTAAACGTCTTCTGCCTGTGCCTCCTTGGAAACCTCCTGGTTGTTGGTTCTGCTTCTGATTTTCTGGCACTATCTGAGATTCTACTGTTTGAGGTGTCTGCCCTGCATTCTCTGGTTCTTCCTGAGCTGGAGAAACGTCATGCCGTTCTCCAGTGTAGTCCTCCCACACTCCTTTACATCTCTTAAAGAAGGCATGCATGTCTTTCCCCGGTTCTTTTCTCAGGCTGTTTAGGGCATGTAAACTGCGTGTTGTCGGGTAGATGTGATGAATAGCAGCCCAATAATTCGACCTGATGTAGTTGAATGGAGTGTCATCTGGGTCATTTGTGCAATTGGCCTCGGAATCTATTGCTCTCGCTTCAAGTCGTTCTTCAATCCGTCCGAGCAGGGCTCTCATGTCTCCCAAGCACAGGTGGTCTTGGACAGTGTACTTCTCCAGATCATTCACCCACTTCTGACCTCCTTTCGTGAGTGGAGGTAGCTTTGACACTAATGCTTCCAGGTCCCTGTGAGTCCATGATTGGTATTGAAATCCTCCTCTTCCAGCCGCTATCAATGACATGGAGGTATGTGCACCGGTCTTGGTTCTTTTAGTTGTGGGCCATGTCTCAGGGTAATGTTGCTTGTTTTCGTCGCGACTATTATTCTCAGGAGGAGATGCAAAACTGCATTGTTGCTGTGACTGTTCATGGTATGGGGAGTGTCTACTGGTTTCAGACTGTGTACCGCCGTCGTCATCTTCCTCTCCCCGTCCTCTAGAATAGTCAGGAGAGTAGTTTGTTCGGCGTGTTCTTTGAGTTCTTTGTTCTTCTCACCGTTGTCTATCTGCCATCATGTCCTGGAACCTTACATCTTCTTGTCGTCTTTCCGCCAGAAGTTGTTGGTATTTATCTTCCTCCCTTTGTCTTTTTACAACAATGTCATTATGGGCTTCATCTGCCTTTCGTCTCTCTTCCATTCCTCTGATGAGTTCTGCTTCCATTCTTCTGCCGAGTTCTTCCATCAGCTGGTTGACACTGGATAGGATTCTTACCTCATACGCCAATTCTTTCTCATTTGGGGCTTGAGTCGAAACTTGGTGAGAAGGGTTGTTCTCTGATATGTCTGGAGGAGACACTTCGGTCAGGCTTGGATACTGCTTTGGAGTTTGGATAAGTGGAGCCTCTTTTGTCATTTCTGCTGTGTCTTCATTTACTGGCAGATCTTCAAGGGGGTTGTCCGGCTTTGATCCATGCTTGTTGCTGTCGCAGGTATTCTCCATTCTCATAGTTGGTGCCGGTTGATCATCTGCTGGAATCAGTCTTCTCGTTTGCCACTGTTCCCACAGTCTCTCAGCTTGGTTCCATGTCTTCTGTCTACGACTTGGAACTGTTGTAGCATCTGATCTGATTTTTACCCTTTCCTTGATATCTGCAGTTGTGCCTGGCTCTACGTCTGGCCTTAATTTATGTTCTCTAACTATTTGAATGAAAAAATATGAAATTATCAAAGATTGAAGCACTCGTCCTTTGACTAGTACCTTCGTACTTGCTGTTCGTCCGAACTTTAAATCTGTATTTTTTAATAAGGTCAATCTATAAAATATAAATGATTATTATTATATATATTTTTTTCCAAAGTCAATCTATAAAATATAAATGATTATTTCCTTTTTTAACAATTATGCACATTTTTAAAATCAGAATTGTAAAAAAAAAATAGACAACAATTGTACTGTGTACAGTTTTGACCTTGAAATATAAAAATTAGAAATCTGGTGTGGTTCCACTTTCCGAAATGTTTGGAATTATGTAAATGTCATAACTTGTGTTAGCTTCAATACATTTGTTTGCTTTTTTGAAAGAGTATTATGTAAGGTTTCTTATCTTATAATTAGAAACCACTTGCAATTCTATCTCGGCGATGAAGCATGTGTTCATTTATAACACTTAAAATCAAGCTTCAAAATGTTATAGTATCTTTGTCAAAACTGACCTCTTTTTAACAAGAAGAAGCTTATTTTCCTTAAAAATGTGAGAATATGGTTAAACAACACAGCACATAACCGCCAAAACACATTTGCAAGCAAGAATATTCAAAAAAAAATCCGCCAATACACACTTGCAAACAAAAATATTCAAAAACCCGACAATACACACTTGTAAGCAGAAATACGTACAAAACCAGACTCCTACAAATACCAAACTTCCCACGGTAAGATAACCTGTCTATTTTATAGTTCCAACTCTGCCAAGAAATATGATGTGTCCTTCTCAATATGGAGTGCCTAGCCTCATGTGAGTGTGACTGAGTGTGTAAGAACAAACCGAGTACTTTCAATTAGCATTTCACGAAATGGCGACTGCCGTGTGGCTTATTTTCAACATGAGGGCAAGACAAGATGGCAACCTTTAACCTGAAGAACAAAGGCATTTGAAAACACCTCGTGGTTCTCACAGCGGAGTTGAAATAATGACTAAAAACACTGCAGAAAACACTTCAGTTTAAAATAACATTTCTATTTATTGTACAATTATAAATGGGCCTCAAACCCTTACGTCATACGGCTCTGAACACATGCACGTAATGTTTTGACTTTAAGAGCCAGTATGGTTATCTCCTCTGTTTAAACACGCTATAATGGGACAAATTAAGACGCTATCCAAACACAATTAGCAGAATATCGTCTATCTAACGCACAAATGTCGCATTTCTCATCGTAATCCACACGCAATGTCTGTTTGAAAACAGAAAATACAACCACTGAAAGCTTCAAACTTTTCAGGCCTTTTCCCCGAAAAGGACTTTTTTAAAAAGAAAGCCTCACACTGTAATTAAAACACTCACTCAACTTTGTTCTTGTCTCAAACAGTCCCTACTGTTTAATAGCCTCAAACTATTCACGTTAAATTAAAACGTAATAAGAAACACTTGAAATGATTGCCCTCATCACACAAAGGACTTTTAAAAAAGAAAAACAGCCTCACACTGTCTTTAACACAAACACTCACTCCAATATTCTCAGCTTCCACTGTGATTGTGTTCTTTGTCTCAAGCAGTCCCGACTGCTTAATAGCCTCAAACTATTCACGTTAACAAAAACACTATTGAAGTGATTAGCCTCTTGCCGACATGTAATAACAGACAAACGAATAGCATGCAGGGTTAAATATAAGAAAAATAAGTAATTTGAACTCACCTGCTTGTGACAAAACAACGCCACGTGTTATTGTTATAAATTTGGTTGTTTTAACATTACATTTCCCAGCTATTTTCAGGAACCGGAAGCAGCCGTCCAACACACAATCCTAAGATTGTCCTGCATAAACTATCGAAGAATTTGACTTAACAGGTTTCTTCTTTCCGATGGTTTGAGCTCTATGTGTGTCGAACGGATTGCCAGCGGTTCCGGGCAACAGCTGGCTGTGTAGTCTCTCCCGGTCTAACGAGAATCACGTCAGCTGGTCCCCAATTGTTATCTGTGTAATAATTCTCGCGTCCAGGAGAGAAGCTTAAAAAGGAGACTAAATGGAGTCTCTGAGATGGTTTCAAATTGGTACTTTAATTAAAATAAAGGCGCGGTAATGTTACAAACAGAATATTGTTCGACAGAAAAGCAGCTGTGTTTCTGGCTCTGCCAGGTGAAGAAAGAGCCCGAACCCCTCAGGTCCCGCTGTATTTATATCCTCAGCTGGCTCCTCCCTGCGGGCCGGCTCTCCAACGTTTTAATGTCCGTTGTTACGCATATCAGAGGATACAGACATTGTACATTCAATATATCTAAACACGCCTTTTCTCTTCCTTAACTCTTTCATAACTTTATATGTAATACATGTTAACGGCGTCAATAGCCACTTTAGTGATACTAATGGACGGTAGTCCCGGATGTTGTCATGAAGGATTTTCAGAATAAAAGCTTGGTATTGAGAACTTCCGGTTTTTTCCTGAATAATATAGCATTTCAACTGACGGTATGTTTAAGCTACATTATGCTATTAAACATTGATTTTAATTTCTAACACTCTGCATCAGGAACAGCAAACGTGTCAATTCAAACACCATGACACAATTCCATCAGATTAATGATAAAAACCTAGAGGACATTATTCAACTTCTGAAATCCTCCTCCTGCTGCCTTGATATTATTCCAACAGGATTTTTCAAAGATGTTTTGCCTTGCATGCCCTCAGATCTACTTCATATAGTAAACAAATCTCTTCACTCAAGTATTTTTCAACAGGCCCTGAAAACTGCAGTCATTAAACCGCTCTTAAAAAATAATAATCTAGATGCTTCAGTAATGAACAATTACAGGCCCATATCAAACCTCCCATTTCTAGGTAAAATCATTGAAAAAGTTGTTTTTCAACAGTTGAGTAATTTCTTGCATTTAATAATAATAATAATAATAGCTTGGATTTATATAGCGCCTTTCAAGGGACCCAAGGTCGCTTAACAAGTAATAGGACAAAAAAACAAACATAACAAAACAAAAGTCAGACAGACAGAACAACAGATCGATTTAGGGGCCGAAAGCCTTTGCAAACAGATGGGTCTTGAGGGCCCTTTTGAAGGCGTCGAGTGTGGGGATGTTGCGAATCTCCGCAGGGAGAGCGTTCCAGAGGGTGGGGGCTGCCACACTGAAGGCTCTGTCCCCGAAGGTTCGCAGTTTGGTGCGGGGGGTGGTAAGCAGGCCAGAGTCTGAGGACCGCAGGTTCCGGGGTGGGGCATGTGGGTGAAGGATGTCCGATAGGTACTGGGGGGCAAGGGCATGGAGGGACTTGTAGGTAAGGAGGAGGATTTTATATGATATGCGGGACTTGACCGGCAACCAGTGTAGGTGGATGAGGGTGGGAGTGATGTGCTGCCATGGCTTTGTGTGCGTGAGTACCCTAGCAGCACAGTTTTGGACATACTGGAGCCTGTCCAGGGTTTTGTTGGGAACCCCGAACAGGACACCATTGCAGTAGTCCAAGCGTGTGGTGACAAACGCATGCACCAGGGTTTCGGCAACCGACTCCGAGAGTGACGGTCGGAGTCTGGCAATGTTCCTAAGGTGATAAAAGGCCGATTTGGTCACAGATTTGATGTGGGAATGGAAGGAAAGGGTGGAATCAAGGATGACACCCAGGTTGCGGGCTTCAGGAGATGGGGAGATGGAGCAGCCGTCAACCTCAAGGACGAAGTCACCAACCTTCTGGAGCAGGGCCTTGGGTGCTACAACCATGAGCTCTGTTTTTTTGCTGTTCAGCTTAAGGTAGTTGGAAGACATCCATGTTTTGATGTCATGCAGGCAGTTGATGAGAGACTGAGGGGGGAGCTGGGAGGATGGAGTGGTGCTGAGATACAATTGGGTATCATCAGCGTAGCAGTGGAAATTGAGTCCATGATGTCGGATGATCTGGCCGAGGGGGAGCATGTAAATGGTGAACAGGAGGGGGCCAAGCACAGAGCCCTGAGGTACACCGTGGTTAAGTAACTGTTTCGATGTGTTCCAGTCAGGCTTTCGTCCAAACCACATCACTGAGACTGCTCTTGTAAAGGTCTTCAATGACATCCACTTAAACACAGACAGTGGCAGAACTTCAGTGTTAGTATTATTAGATCTCAGTGCTGCGTTTGACACTGTTGACCACAGCATATTACTAGACCGACTAGAAAACTGGGTGGGACTTTCGGAAACAGTTCTAAATTGGTTTGAATCCTACTTAAAGGACAGAAACAACTTTGTTTCTATAGGTAAATACACATCTGAGTTGACAAATATGACATGTGGGGTAGGGCTGCACGATTTTGTGCGATTCGAATTGCGATATTTGTTTTTAAGCTACCCAACGGAAGTTTATTGTAAAATGCGGCCATATCTCCGGCTAGGAAGGTCGTATCAACGTGCTCCCGTCTCTAGCACCCCGAGCTACCAGTGAAATAACTAAACTTACATGAAACTTCCGTTGGGTTGCTTTAAAGTCAAGCTTCAGTTTAAGATTCACCCTGTAATAGAAACATGTGATGGAGCATTACTAACCTGACTCGGATGCTTTGTTTCACCAAATCATCTAGGAAAGCTCCATTGGAAGCCATTTGGAAAGGCGAGGCACTTTCAAAAAGACTTGGCAGGTGATTGGATCAATCTGTCTATCACCTTCTATCATGGGCTATTTCAGAGAGCATTACCACATGATACAATCAAACTATTATCTGCTCTAATTCTAATGAAAGGATGTGAACTTAAAATATATGGAATAACACATGTATTTGGAACAACATATTTATTTATGTTTTTTTTTCAACAGCTGCCATTTTGTTTCTCTCAACAAGTCTTAGACACAACTTTAAATTCACACAAATTCACAAAAATTGAACAATTTCAATAGGAAAATAAAATAGGACCTTTCTGCAAACAAAGTTATTCAAGTATGGCTCAGGAGCAGCATCTAGATATTGCACATACTGCAATGAATGTAAGTAAAGTGATAATACAAATGTAATTACAATTGAAATAGATAAAGTGCAGAACAAATACAATTGTGATTGCCACTTCCCTGATATCTCTACTTCTCAAAACTCATTTTTACAGATTTGTTGTCAAGAAAACCAGCATGTCAACCTTTGCTGGTTTCAGACATGAACGCTGACATGTGACCACGTTGCCTCCAGCACTGAACACTCTTTCTGATGGGGAACTCGTTGCTGGGATACACAAGCATTTGCTAACCAGCTTGCTCAGCATGGGAAAGTTAACACGGTGTACCTTCCACCAGGCCAGGGGATCTTCCTCTCCATCGAAGGTGGTAGTCATTAGGTAGGTGTTCACCTCAGCTTCTATGGCACTCTCCAACTGCACAGCGGTTGAAGCAGGGCCAGGGGGCACAGCAGTGCTGCTCTTAAAGAAGCTGCCCAATGACCGCTTTGCCTTCTTCGAAGTGGATGGCTCTGCCTCTCCTGCACTCGGAAGCACGGCGTCTGTGGTGCTGGCTTGAACCCTCTTCTCCTGCAAAACATAGCGTAGCGTAGCGTAACAGAGCGTAAAGATGAGAACTGTTAAGTTTTGCATCAATGTAATTCTGAGCAATTGGGCATTTTATGTAAATATTAAAAAAATTGACAATCAATTAAATCAAAATACAATATCATTGCATGTGGCATCTTGTGTTCACTAAACTGCACATAAATACAAGTTACCTTTCGTGCCACCTGTTCCATTTCGATCTTCACTCTTGCTTTGATGTCTGGGACTTTCTCTGCGCTCATGTAGTCTGTCTTGAATCTTGGATCAATAAATGAAGTGATGTCCAGAAGCTCCTGTGTGTAGAATTATTAGAGAATAGTTAACTCAAAGAATCTACATTGTATGCCTCCAAGCTTATCAATTCCTTTCATCAATGCAGGCATGTTTTTCTAATAGCAAAACAATGATCTCAGAGACAATAAAACAGTTGAAACCTTATCAATTCCCATCCCTACCTGTGTGGCTGGGTCGCTGTATTTATTCTCCATGTAGCCAAGGACCAGTGTCTTTATTTTCTTGGTAAGGGCCATGTCCCTGTCCTTTGCAGCCAGAGTTGATGTTTTCAGGAGATGCAGGACTGGCTTTAGGTATGATACGCTTACATAAGCTTCACCAGAGAGGGCATCTGTGAACTCCTGGAGAGGACGCAGGACATTGTTGATGGATTCAAGGACTTCTATGTCCTGCCAACTGGGGACCAGGTGACGCGTCTTCCTGTCTTCAGAGTGAACCTGAGACAAGGCCTTTCTCTGCTCCAACACCCTCCCGATCATTTTCTGCCTTGAGCCCCATCTTGTTGGACACTCTGTGATCAACGAGTGCTCCGGCAGATGCAACTCTCGCTGGGTCTCACTCAGTGCAGCCTTCTTTTTCCAACTGTGCGAGAAATGGCAAACCAAAGACCTACAAAGTCCTGTTGCCCGATTTATACGGTCTTTCACGGTCTTCTTTTTCAGAGCATTTTCTGAAAAATAAAATCATGAATTATTTAATAAATGAATGGTTTGAATAATTTTCGGTCATACTCATACAAATGTGTGTGAAAATACAGTAAGAAAAAAATCTAACATATCAAAAACCATTTCACACAATAAAACTCAAACAATTTTAAGACCGAAAAAAGGAATATGCTGAAGCCAAGGCTTATTTTTGCCTATCCTTTACTGTACAATACAATCTAAAACAAAACCCAGAAAATCTCAAAGAAAGAAAGAAAAAAAAGACAAACCAAGCATTCATGCTAAATTATAATACTGTATTATTTTACTCTTTGAGACTTTTCTAAATTTGAACAGAGAATTACACAATTTCAAATCATCACTAAGATGATTCCATATTTTTAATCCCAAAACTGAAACACAACAATAATTAACATGTATTCTTGCTTTACATGCTTTACAAACACATAGGCTTAAACCTCTTAAATTATAATGTCCTTCTATTAATTTAAACATATTTAGAATACAAACAGGCAGGCTTTTGCTCCCAACACGAAAAACTATTTCTAAAGTTTTACTATAAAATATATCAGCACATTTTAAGGTGCATGAAATAATGGATTGGTTCAATCAAAACATTATTTGAGTAAGGTACAGTATTGCATTTTTCAAATAGAAAATGTAATAACAATAATTATGGAACTGAGAGAGGTGAGAGAGGGAGACCCACTTACCAATCGCAAGATGCAGCCTGTGTCCAAAGCACTGAAGCCTTGTCCAGTGATTCAGTTCCACAGCTTTTACAAGATTGGATCCGTTATCAGTGGTGATGCACGTCTGATCCTCTTCCTTCAGACCCCAGTTGGACAAGGACTCTCTTAGTCCATGCGCAATATTCTCTCCCGTGTGGTCAGCAGGAAAGTATACAGTTTGCAGGCAATGACTCTTCAACTCAAAGTCGTCATTTATGAAGTGCACGGTGAGACTGAGATACGGCTCGGTCGTTCTGCTCGACCACAGATCGGTTGTTGTCGCATCGTACTCGACATTTTTCAGCTCTGTCTCAAGTTTATTCCTACATTGAGTGTACATTTCTGGGATGGCCACTTGACTAAAGTACGTGCGGGAGGGAATAGCATATATTTTATCCAGTGTTCGGATGAGTTTTTTAAACCCTTCGTTGCTCACAGTGTTAATTGAAACCATGTCTTTAGCGAGGTAGTGCGTTATCGAATTAGTTATCTCACGGTGCCTTCGTGAGCCCTTTTCATACGGCGTAATGGCCGCAAATGACTCTGAAACAGTAGCTTGCTTAGCGCTAGACTGGGCTACGGGACGAAACACTGCATTTCTGGCTGTGCACTCGTTATATACCTGCCTGTGGTGCCTTTTCAAGTGCTGATAAAGGTTTGTTGTGTTGCCTCGGGATGTAGCGACTTTTCCCTGACATGTGGTGCAAAAAACCTGCTTTTGTCCCACATCTGTGGTCCTAAACCCGAAATATGTCCAGACCACTGAAGTGCTGCTTTTTTTCGGGACTAAATTATCCAACGTTTCTTCTGGCGCGGCTGCAGCCATTTTAGGGTGTTAGAAACGTCTTCACACGTGGGCGTTTCACGTGAAGTGTTGTTGTTGGGCGTAGACTTAGTTACCTTGGGCCACTTCTGATTAGTTAACAATGGTTGGTACATGTGGAGCACAGCACTTCTGATTGGTGTGGATGACTGACACACCAATCAGAATTTTTTTGAAAAAGTTAAAAAAAAAAAAAGTTAAAAAATCGCCGGCTTTGCGATTCGAAAATCGCATCATCTGGAATCGCGATTTCCATTTAAAATCGATTAATCGTTCAGCCCTAATGTGGGGTTCCTCGAGGCTCCATCTTGGGGCCTCTTCTCTTTAACGTCTACATGCTACCACTGGCTCAGATAATGAAGAACAACAAAATAAGTTACCATAGCTATGCAGATGACACACAAATGTACGTAACAATTTCACCAGGAGACTATGCTCCAATTCAAACACTGAGTAAGTGCATTGAACAAATCAATGACTGGATGTGTCAGAACTTTCTCCAATTAAACAAAGATAAAACTGAGGTAATGGTTTTTGGAGCCAAGGCAGAACGTATAAAAGTTAGCGCTGAGCTTCAGTCTGCAATGTTCAAAACAACAGATAAAGCCAGAAATCTAGGTGTAGTCATGGACTCTGACCTGAGTTTCAACAGTCACATCAAAACAGTTACTAAATCAGCCTACTATCACCTAAAGAACATATCTAGGATTAAAAGACTAATGTCGCAGCAGGATTTGGAAAAACTTGTCCATGCTTTTATCTTCAGTAGACTCGACTACTGCAATGGTGTTTTCACAGGTCTCACTAAAAAATCTATTAGGAAGCTGCAGCTGATTCAGAACGCCGCTGCTCGAGTCCTCACTAACACTAAGAAAGTGGATCACATCACTCCTGTTCTGAAGTCTTTACACTGGCTTCCTGTGTGTCAAATAATAGATTTCAAAATACTGCTGCTGGTTTATAAAACACTGGCCCAAAATACATTTCTGACCTCCTGCTAAATTATGAACCATCCAGATCTCTCAGGTCTTCAGGGACTGGTCAGCTTTCTGTCCCCAGAGTCAGAACTAAACATGGTCAAGCAGCGTTCAGTTATTATGCTCCAAATATCTGGAACAAACTCCCAGAAACCTGCAGGTCCGCTGCAACTCTTACTACTTTTGAATCCAGGCTGAAGACTTTTCTTTTTGTCACTGCTTTTAATTGAACTATTCATATTATTAGACTGCACTGTAACTTTTATCCATGTAATTTTTCTTTTAATGTTTATTTTATTAGCTTTTCTTTTTAATGACTGATTTTAAATGCCATTTTCTTAATGTCTTTCATTTTTTGTAAAGCACTTTGAATTGCCTTGTGTTGAAAAGTGCTATATAAATAAACGTGCCTTGCCTTGCCTTCATCCACACCGTTATCTCCTCCAGGCATGTGGTTATTGTGGATGATGGCAGAGGGGGTTGGGTTAGCTGTGTGTCATCAGCATAGCAATGGAAAGATATTCCATGCCGGCTGATGACACGACCAAGGGGGGATATGTATATGGTGAAAATGGAGGGGCCGAGTACTGATCCTTGGGGGACACCGCAAGTCACAGAGTGAGTTCTTGATTTAGCCGCTCCCAAGGTGACGTGCTCAGTCCTCCCGGTGAGATAGGTGGTGAACCAGTTCAAGGCAGAGTCAGAGAGTCCAATTGTAGTGTGAAGACGGTGGAGTAGGATGTCATGGTCGACTAGGGGTGTTGAAAATAATCGTTTCTACGATGCATTGCGATGCGGACGTGGACGATTCGGTATCGATGCAGTGACGGAAGATAATCGATTATAGCGTAGTAACGTTGCTTCCTGATTTTCCGGCCGCGGTATTACTATAAAGTTTTTTTTTTCTGTCACTTTAATATCAAATCGGTCGGTGACGCAGAGATCACGGAACAGACGTGACAGCGGCACAGCAACACCAAACACGGAGCAGTCTGCTTTATCCACCAACACAACACCACCAGTCCAGAACCAACGGCAGAAGGACCCGCTCTGAATCACTCCGTGACGCTGCGGCTCAGAGACACAGGGATTTATGTTTTTCAAAAATAATCGCGTTACAATCATGTCAGGTTTTTGGTGGATTTAATTAAGTCTTGGATTGCAAAGTATAAATGTCCTCTAGCAATTTTCAGACGATATATACGTGTGTAAAGTTAGTGAAGGCAGGAGGAAAAAAGCTTCCGCGATCACGTCTCCTCTCCGTTCCTCCAAACCCCGCCCCCTCCCTGAAAATAATGAGTGACAGGCTGATAGTGACCCGATAGAAACTTTATTATTTACTTAATCACTGAGATATAATGAAGCTAATTTAATCTCATACATTCATGGGATTTATGTAATGGTAAAACAGAGAATGTAAGTGTGCACCCACATGCAGTATTTTTGTTTGTATATGCTATTGTAAATACTCCTGTTGTCTGCTGTGTTCAGACTCAAGTCCTGTGTGTGATGCCACATTCAGGACATTCAGTGTCCTTTTTTTAACAGAAGACTGTAGCTAGAAGCTGCAGCTACTGCAAAACCAAATTATTTTTTGGTTTTTGAGGATGGAACAACTTCACACACAGATATAGGGAGGCTAGACCTATACAATTCATTTATTTTGGTTTATAAATTAATGTCAAGACATTTATGTTATTGATTTCTGAAGCACTTTCTAAATAATAAAAAGAGAGTTCATATATATTTACTGCATGTATGCATTGATGAAAAATAAGCCATGTGCAGTAATATAGAAAATTGAGGATGCAACGCATTGGTATGAATCGTGATGCATCGGGATGCATCGGGATATCGAATTGAATCGAATCGTTGACAGGATAATCGAAATTGAATCGAATCGTGAGACCAGTGAAGATGCACAGCCCTATGGTCGACGGTATCAAATGCTGCAGTTAGATCCAGGAGGATAAGGAGAGATGGAGATCCGGTGTCAGCTGTCATCAGCAGGTCATTGGTCACCCTGATTAAGGCAGTTTCTGTACAGTGGCCCTGGCGGAAACCAGACTGGAATTTTTCAAAGAGTTTATTCAGTGTTAGATGTTCCTGGATCTGAATGGCAAATACTTTCTCCAGTACCTTGGATAGGAATGGCATTTAAGGATGCATTGTCAATGATTAACAATGTGCTAATAACAACTACCATAGGGCAATGCCCATACAACTGCCAGCCTGATGTGCTTAACACTCATTCATAGGCTAACTCACCAGTGAGCAGAAAGCAGTGGTTTCTATATGAACAATAAAAAATACAAAGAAGCTTTCACAAACAGGTATTTCATAACTGCTTACAGTAAGGAAGACATTTAAACTATTATTGGCAGTCACAGGCTGCTGTAAACTGAATACCACTCTCTCTGACAGAACACCTCACTGAGTGATTTCACTCTGTCTAACTTTCAGGTTTCTCTTTTCAGCCGCAGACCCCATGTCGCCTCTTTATGTGCGTCGCTAAGTTCCTCGTACTACTTGTGTACTTTAAAGCAGCACGGCATCGTTTACAATTTGCGAGCGATTTTTCAAGTTGTCTTTCTTGAAAAACCCAAAGTGTTGCCAAACTGTAGGTATTTTCAGTGCGCTGTGTTACTCTTTCTCCTCGACTTCCATGTGTGTTGATAACTGAGACTCTCTGCCTCCGTAGTCCGAACTATCAGATCTGTAAAGCAAATAATTTGTGATTTGTAGTTCACTATCGGAAATGTTACTACTAAGCCAAGTTTCAGAGAGTGTGATGATTTTAGGTTTATGTAGAACAACCCATATCCGAAGTAAATCAATTTTAGGAAATAGACTCCTGATATTCAAATTAATGATTTGTATACCCTTTAATGCATCCAGTCTGGAATGAATAGCAAATAATGTTCCTGTCACCTGTTACGCATACATGTGATTCATGATTGTAAAGATTGCTAGATTCAACCATTAGTGTAAAACAGACATACAAAACATTCAAACACAAAAAAAAGAAAAACACAAAACAACCTTTAAGAAAGCCCAGCAGCCCTGGACACCAAATCTCAGAGCATTACCATGAGTAAACTTAAACATAAACATAATAAATAATTAAACAGAGCTCAACCTGCATTACGAAGAGGATAAAGAAGTCATAGCTCAAAGAAATTCATCCGAACGAACACAAACATTATTTAACAATAACAGCCACTCGAGGCAGTATTGCAATAGTAGTAGTGGGCTCTAACGTGCTAAAGAAGACGTCAACGTCATTGTAAAATGTAAACAAACAACACAACTGAAAGAGCTAGGCGGGTGCTGAAGAATTAAAATAAGGTGTTATAGCAGGAAGTTTAATACGGTGTAATTCTGGTATATTCATTTTTAATGTCATCTGATATATGTGTGTTTTTGTATATATTCATATGTGTTAAATTTGAATGGACAAAGTACATTTGTTCCTCTTAATTAAAGAGAGGTTTTTTATATATTCCTGAAACAATGTCCCCTTTTTAGTAAAAGTAAATTAGCGCAATAGTCTTTTCTTCCACTTGTATGTATAATCAAAAGGGTGGTTTTTTGGCTATTTGTGAGTAGGTAGGGTACAGTACAGCCTGTGATTTCTGCCTTGAGTAAAATGATTACCCGTTGATAAGTATTTTTCAGTGGTTTATATCCAGCATGCATTAGCTAAGAAACGATAAGGATGTTAAGTGTTAGTTAATGAGAGAAATGTATGTGCGTTCATTTCCTGCAAGACTCCTAAAGAGCATGAGACGATTGGGTCACACACAAGTAGAGAGACAATGGTCCTTCTGATTCTAGGTGAGCTGACTTCGGGTGGAAGGAAGTTCAGAGATGGCCTGAGGGTATGAGGACAGTTAATCTTTGTTGGTTAGCTGGTCCTGGGGAGGTCATGAGATGATAACGGTTA
Source organism: Harpagifer antarcticus (assembly GCA_902827135.1). Classification (NCBI taxonomy): domain Eukaryota; kingdom Metazoa; phylum Chordata; class Actinopteri; order Perciformes; family Harpagiferidae; genus Harpagifer; species Harpagifer antarcticus. Next base: position 484,253 of record CADEHL010001240.1, read on the forward strand.
AATCTATACAAGCATAGCTTTCATAAAGAAAAACATGTGACTGTTGTGTGATAAGCTACATGATAAGATGAGTGTTCATTCTGTCAAAGAGTCCTCTGTCTCTGAAATTATATGACTCCAAAGCATGACAAGGGGGACTGCCTGAGGGTAGACACACACACGCACAGTAGATGGAGCAACAGATGGAGTTAACAACTGCTGAGTCATTGCCTAGGGTTCGCCCAGAACTGAAACTGGCCAATGGAGAACTACCAGCTCACTGTCTTGGGCTCGCCCAGAAGTGAAACCGACCAATGGAAAACTGCCAACTCACTGGCTAGCTCGCCCAGAAGTGAACTCGCCAATAACACATAGCTAGGGAGGAGGAACCGGGACAACTCCTCCCACAGAATTTGTATTTAAGCTGTAACATTCTTATGCTCGATGCTCTCTTCCTGACTGGCTGTCGTGGTACGTATATCACACGGTGGTAGGAATTGAGCACGGAGTACTGTTGCAGAGTGCTCTGTATGGTGTATTGTTATTTTCTAGCATTAAAATAGATGATTGTTTAACCTCTATCCTGGTGCTGTGAGTTCGAGAAGAGAAGAGCGTGAGTTATGAGCCCCAGTACCAGGGACCCTTAGGGACCAATGGGCTCAAGCAGAAAAATTGATTAGCAGTGGGATTAAAACGGCGGATCGAAAAAAGTCCGCCACAGATCTCCGTTTCCTACGCAATAAAATGATAGCAGAAGACAGAGTAGGGGCCGACGAGACATTCGGAAATCTGTTTGTTGATTGTTCTGTCTGTTGGTTGTCATTGTTGATTCGTAAAGGTCTTGTTTTATGTTGATAAATGTTTTGGTACACCATAGTTTAAATGTTAGTTGTTGAAAGAAGCCCCCCTTCTCTTGAAAAGGCTGAGAGCTCCAGCCGGACCCGGGTTGTCTGTATTTGTCTGTGAAAGAATCTCCCCCCTCTTTCTGATTCTGTAGAAGAGTAGACCCTTTGTTTCAATCAGCCGGGAGAGCAGCAGTGTGCATGCTTGCTCTTTTTTCTGATGCCTAAAAATAAAAATGAATAGATCAATGAGTGATCTGAAGTTGGACTGAAATACATTGAAAATGAATAGATCAATCAATCAATGATTCAATGTGTGATTTGATGTTGTAAGATATATTGAAATAAATAAGAAACTCTAATTTGTTGTTTTTAGCATAGTTTTTGTAGGATACAATTACGTAACATTGTGGTTTTTATGAGAAGTTTTGAGAACTGATTGTTACCATTGCATTGCATTGTGAATTCCGTGGTATTTGTCATTAACTAAGAATTGTACTTCATTATATTTCAAAGAAAAAATTATATTACATACAGTAACCTTACGGGAAAGTAAAAAGAGGTTTACTGAGTATATGAAGTACATTAAGGTTAAGGTTTTATTCAAATTAAATATAATAGGTGGATTTTTCCACTTATTATAAAGACATAGAAAGAGGAGAATTTGTCAAACATTAAATAACAAACTCACTGAAAGAAATATATATTGTAATGTTATGTAGGAGTTGTTATCATATAAAGTTACTCTCAGTTGGTGTTTTTAAAAAAAAAAGTAGATAGGAAACTGAAAACGTAAACAATTCACCACAATTGTGTTTTTAAGTTTATGAAGAAAGAGTAGAAAGTAAACAGAAGGTTTTATAAGTTTGTCAGTCAGAAGGAATCTGTTCATGACAGAGGTGCTGCATGAACGAGGTTTGATCCAGCCATCTCACACTGTTGGCTAACACAAAGAGATGATTGATGAGAGAAGCTTGTGCAGGAGCAGGCAGCTGCAGGGCACAGTGAGGAAAGGGAGAGAGACAAGAGAAGTAGATGTTTTTGAAGAGTTCAGAGAGAGTAATACGTATATAAAGTTAACTACATGTCTGGAAAATGTCATATTGTTTTGTGAGTAAACATGAAATAAAAATGTATTTACTAGATATAAGAACAACATGCTAATCTAGGTTGACAGAAAACTGCTATTAACCAGTTTCAGCAGCTACTGTCCTATCTTTGTTCTAAAGAGAACATACGTTGCATTTACAATTCATATTAAGAAAGTTCACAATTGATACCATTAAAGACCGTTTTGGATTAATAGGGCGTGTCTGTCATAAACATTCGTGCTTAGATGGAATAAAGTGTTGAGATGTTCTCAAGAGTGGGAGTTTTCACAATGCTTTTTAGTTTTTATTGAAACGATTAAGTGATAAGGACAGAAAACTGATCCGTGATGATTTCTTTAGGTTTTAGCTTTAGTAATGAAGATTACATTTCGTGAGGAAACTTTTCCACCAATAATTCCTTTAAGTGTTCCAAAAATATATTCATTAACTGTAATCAGATTACTTGTTTTTCAAATATAGCGCTAAATACAGTTAGTTTTGTATTCTGTTACAAATCTAACCATGCTTGTAACACAACTTAGATAAACAATTTGAAAAAGAATAGAATAAGCAAGTAGATAAAAGATGAAGTGGTTAACCTCTTAAGCCCGAGGGTCCCCCCAGTGTACCCCTCCCACCGTTTTTTTACGAGACTTTTTCTCAGGGCTTCTTAACATTTATGAAACTATTAATGTTCCATACCCTTTTAACGGTAAGAAACTCCATTTTTAGCTAAAAGAAACACAAGAGTAATACCAAGCCTTTGAATTGGCATGGAGCGAAAAAATGCTAACTAATGCTAACGGACTTTTGCACAGCACTCACGGTAGAAATGCCCTTATTACTTATCGTAACTGCACAAACAAGATATCCGATTAAAGCTGAGACTCCACAGATTCCACACATGTAATGTCATCACTGTACGACCCAGAATTCCTGGAACTATCAGCCAGAAAAGAGAAAGTAAACAACATCCGGTTTCAAAAATATTACAATAATTACGTCTTACCTTTTTTGATTTGTGATCAAATGTTGTGTTCAACGGAAAAAAAACGCTGCTCAAGGTTAATCCAATGTCTTTGCATCACGTAGACATTTTTACTGATAATCTATCATCATATTTATGGCAATATACTGGGTATACATTTTTGCCGTCCAGGCTTGTACTTTCAGATATGCTTCGTTTGCTTCTCTATTACGTCCGCAATGGTAATGTTTACGTGGATTTGGGAACTGCCCATCGATTCTATTGGATGTAATGGTTAAGAAAAAGGTGTAAATCACCCAAATCGACCAATGGGTTCCAGAGATATGGTCTTGCGTAAAGTATAAAGAATGCCAGCCAGCGTAAGTACATTACGCAGCAGACTTTACTTATTGTTTACTACGGAAGGAAGCAGGAATTGCAGGACCCAGAGCACACGGAGCACAGAGCACACGGAGCACAGAGCAGACAGCAGATAACGGAATTGCAGTTTTATTGCTTATAGATTATCAGAACATTTCAAAGGGGACACAGCCCCATTGGATATTAACCTATGGATTAACTACATCTTTTTTTTTCGTTTTAATGCCATTGAAGACCAGTTTAGACCAGACAAAGAGAAAGGTAAGCCATTAGCCTAGCGCATGTTAGTACCTAGCGCCACTTGTTTTGATGTACGTTTTTGTTGATAACCTTGCGAGTTTGTATCTTTCAGTGTTGAGGTGGGCACCGTTAGATTCTGTGTCTTTACGATTATAAACAATGTGTTGGATCTGGAGCTAGGATAAGTGATAAGGGAGCTAGGAGTGATTTTCGGTGCAGTAATAGGTTAGCATTTTTCACTCGGGGCTAATTCAGAGGCTTTTTTTTGAAAAAATAAATGAAAAAGATCAGTTAAATGAGTTTTTTCCTGTTATATGGATATAAAGTATTCATAGTTTATTAAATATTAAGGTTCCTTAGACGTTGTTTCCTGCAAATGACGCAATTTCGGGTCCGTGGGGCCTAAGAGGATAACAGAGTATGTTTTATTTTATTTTTTATTTTAATTTTAATTTTAACAGTTGTATTTGGATGTAATGAATACCTATAGTGATAATTCAAAGTAATAAAAGGATTTTTACAATGAAAAAGTTCAAATGGAACTGATGGTTCCCAAATTACCCAGAGGTGAGTCCGCCTGGACTTTATTTTTCTAAACCTCTCTAAAAAGGTCAAATTTCACTTGTTTTGCATCAATCTTGATACAGGGTACTTATTATATGTTATAGTTTGGATTCCTAAAGCTTTTAGTCTACTAACCCATCATTCAAGGGTGGTTTTCACTATAAGTAATGGGTTTTTTTTAGGCGGACATTAGAATTTACATGTTTTTACTATGTTCCATCTGAATTTACTTTAAAATAAAAACATCTATATTGATTCTGACACTTCTACATCCAACTAACAGATGTAACCTTGCTTTGAGAGAAAGGATTATTAATTTACCCATTTTAGAAGTGAAGATATAGTCTTTGTCTTGTTAGTGGCATTTTCGAGCCTGAAACCTGAAAAACAAGCTCAGGGCTTAAGAGGTTAAGGAGGGTTTTCCTGTTTTGCTCATTTGATTTAGAACTGAAGTAAGGAAGAATAGTGTTTTATGAGAACTGTCATTCCTCATGGTTTTTAAAGATAAATCATCAGTTTGTATGGACTTTGATGATGAAATGGATCATGGTGGAGAATGAAGACCTTTTTGGTTTCAAATTAAAGAAGATTTTAAAGATGAAGTTTATTTTATTTTTTTTCTGACTAGAATGTTAGAAGCAGGACGTCAACTAGACAAAAGAGATTTTACAATGTAGTTTTACTACTATTAATGAAATAAAGAATCTGGGTAGACTACTACCATTAGTTTGTTTTAACATTCATATGTTTCAGCATTCCTGACCATATAGACACTCAGCCGTTTTATTTTATGGGTAAAACGTGTGGTTGTTATACCATTGTTATCATGAACTAAACAATACATAGGGAAATAGTATCTGGTTAAAGATTAATGGATTTCATATCCTAGAGAGGGTTAGTTTTTCAATTTTGTTTTGTTTTTAGATTAAATTGTCCATTACCAAAACTGTTCACCTTAGGTCTAGCTTTAGACTTTGATAGGAAACGAGTATTTAGGCTTATTTTTATACATCTGACATTTTAAGCTATGTTGGCTATTCACTAGATAGACATTTGTTAAGAACATTTCTGAAGATTGAATATTTGTTCCATTTCTAAATATTCCTACTTCAAAAAGTAATTTTAGAGTAAAGAAGGCTGATGCTGAAATTGGAAAACATGTGCTATTGGTCTGCATGTCGTAAACAAAGAGGCTTTGTTTGTTCAATCACCAGTTAAATCTGATACAGTAATAATGATCTACTTCAGTGCCTGGTACTGTAAAATGGTTTGGTATGATTGTTTGGCTAAAACTTAGTTTAACATCCTGATGTAACATGAGATATTTTCACTTCTAAGGCTAAACAAATTGATAAAATTGATTATTGTTATTATTATTGATTAATTTGGAATATTAATTAAAAAGGCCGTTATCCGCAGGTTAGGACATTTGTAAGGCTTTGTGTTTCCTAGGGGCAGTAGATTAATAAAGTGTATTGATAATTTGTTTGTTTAAACATCTGAAGACAATTGTGCTGCGAACACAGGAAAAACGTTGTTACATTGTTTGACATCAACACAATGATGTCACTAGTAAAAACTCCAGCTGGTAGAATATCAAAGTGCACTATAGGACATGAGATCTCGACACTGACTTGAAGATGAGTACTCTGAAGTATCTTATTTGGGAAACATGGTCTCTATAGTATGGAGGACAATGTTTCCAGGAGGGGTATAATAGGTTTATTGTTCAATTTAGTCATTTCATTTTAAGAACCATGACCTACGCACAGCAGAACAGTCTTTAGGACTAAGACACAGTTTCGGAGCCGTCTATCACCCCAATCTCAGGGAAAGGTAGAAAGGATTTAGCAGAACATCAAGCAAAAACTCAGCAAAGCATGTGAGGAGACAGGCATGAAATGGTTAGACGCCTTGCCTCTGGCCCTTATGTCAATCAGGAGCTCTATTAACCGAGGGACAGGTTTCTCCCCATTTGAGCTGACCCATGGCCATCAGTTCCTGGGCCCAGGAGCCCTGAGCGTAGGAAAGGAAGTAGAGGTCATGAGTTCAAAGCCATAATTCCAGCAACTTAAGGGGTAGGTATGAGACTTCTCCACACAGGTTGCTGACGCCAAAGGGGGACCCGAGAAGCACGAGGCCAACACAGCGGCCTAGGTGACTCAACCCCAGGTTCTCCGGCCTCTACCGAGTGACTCAGAGGATATCTCATGCCGTCCGCCTAGGAGGAAAGGGGGACAACTGGTACCACTGGAGCAAGTGTGCGGTGGGGAAACCACCTGCTAGGACCTTGGACGACATCTGGACGGACTTGGCCCTCGTCGACCCGGAAGCTATAAGCGGACCGGAGGAGAAGAACCCCGAGGACATCACTCTACCGGACGACCCAGAAGCCGCCGTCAGCGGGCTGGGCGACATCACGAGGAAGCAGAGGAGTCTACTTCTCTCTGATCAGATTCATCAGTTCCACCATGGAAGGAAAAGCTGCATCTCCCCTCCCTATCAGATGCCCTTGTTGGCATATTCCTCTGAGGGGGAGGAGGACCCTGATGATTCACCAACACAGGGATGCTGCTTTCTAGCACTCAGGTTGCCCCTCTAATAGTTCCTTCACTGCCATGGAAAGTTGTGTTCTGTCGCCATGAAGGTTTCAAGTACTCTAAATCCCAGCTTCTGATGGATTTATACAATGTTGGGGGACGGACGCAGTAGAAAAGAATGACAGTGGATATGTTTCAAAATGCCTTGTGTATGTTGATCTCTTGAGGTTGAGATCAAAAGGGGAAATTGAAGAATTAAAAATAACGTGTTATAGCAGGAAGTTTAATACATTACATTACATTACATTGCATTTAGCTGACGCTTTTGTCCAAAGCGACTTACAATAAGTACATACGACCAGGAAGACACAGCCCAGAAGAAAACAGAATCATATAAGTACATCAGGTATCATAGAGCCAAACATTTCAAGTGCTACTCAGCTGGCTATAGATAAGCCAGTCCTATGTTAGTATATAAGTGCTTTGTTAGTAATTCTATCGCTCGAAGTGGAGTCGAAAGAGATGAGTTTTCAGTCTGCACCGGAAGATGTGCAGGCTTTCTGCCATCCTGATGTCAATGGGGAGCTCATTCCACCATCTTGGAGCCAGGATAGCAAACCCACGTGTTTTTGCTGATGGGAACTTGGGTCCACCTCGCAGCGAGGTTGCAGCGAGTCGTTTGGCTGATACAGTGTAATTCTGGTATATTCATTTTTAATGTCATCTGATATATGTGTGTTTTTGTATATATTCATATGTGTTAAATTTGAATGGACAAAGTACATTTTTTCCTCTTAATTTTATGTTTTTAACAGAAACTTGGATTGAACAAAATAACAGTGCAGCTGTTCTTATCGAATCAACCCCTCCCAACTTTAGTTTTATGAGTCAGGAAAGAATGCATAAGAAAGGGGGTGGAGTTGCTATTCTGTTCAATGATTCTCTTCAATGCAGGAAGACATCTTATGGGAACTTTGCTTCTTTTGAATATGTGGCCTTTCAGCTGAAATGCTCCTCTCGAGCTCTGTTCCTAAATATCTATAGACCACCAAAATACTGTGCAAGCTTTTATGATGACTTTACTGAACTGCTGTCTATAGTGTGTATTGACTTTGACCGTTTAGTCATTGTTGGTGATTTTAACATCCATGTTGACAACCCTCAGGACAGAGGGGCAAAATAACTGTTTTGTGTTCTTGATAGCTATGGACTGACTCAGCATGTGATGGAGCCCACGCACAATAAGGGGCACACTCTGGCCTTAATTATCTCAAAGGGTCTGAATATCTCTGAGGTTGTGGTGACTGATGTTGCGCTCTCTGATCATTCCTGTGTTTTCTTTGAGAGCTCTATTTCTGTTCACAAAAATGTTCAAAAATTAAAAATATTATAGATGCCATTGCTCCAACTAAGGTAAAGGAAGTGTCTGGCAAGAAAATATCTCCATGGAGAAAGGCCATGACCGTGAAAACAGAAAAAAGAGAGTGTCGAAAAGCTGAACGTAGGTGGCGAAAAACAAATCTCCAGGTTCACTTTGAAATCTATAAAGAGAGACTTGGCCTTTATAATTTGGAATTGAAAAACGCACGACAATCGTTCTTCTCTGACATCATTACCAAAAACAAAAACAACGCACATGCCTTGTTTGCTACCGTCGACAGACTAACTAACCCCCCAGTGTCAGTAGCCTCTGAATTTCTATCCACCAGGGCATGCAATGATTTTGCCTCCTTTTTCACTGACAAAATTCAATGTTTATTTCAATCAATGTTTGTTTATATAGCCCAATATCACAAATGTTACATTTGTCTCAGTGGACTTCACAGTTTGTACAAAATATCAGTATGACAATACGACACCCTCTGTCCTTAGACCCTCACATCGTACAAGGAAAAACCTCCGAAGAAAACCCACAGTTTAAAGGGAAAAATGGGAGAAACCTCAGGGAGAGCAACAGAGGAGGGATCCCTCTCCCAGGACGGACAGTCGTGCAATAGATGCCGTGTGTAAATTGAAAAGATAATACATTTGCAACATAGGTAGTCCAAATGTTTGGAAATGCATGTGTGTATAATAGGAAGATGGATCCACGAGGATATCCATCCAGGACCTATGATCCAGGACTACAGCCACGACTCAAGATCCAGGGCTCGTGATGCAGGACACAGGACCGCAGGATCATCCATGACTCCGGATCCCAGCGTATATAGACACCAAAAAGAAAGAAATTTGGGGAAGCTGGGTTAATCGGAACATGGGAGTACACAGGTATAGACAGAGAGAAGGAAGAAGTAAGATGTCCCCCGACAAACTAAGCCTATATCAGCAAAACTAGGGGCTGAATCTAATCAGCCCTAACTATAAGCTTTATCAAAAAGGAAGGTCTTAAGCGCACTCTTAAAAACGGATAGGGTGTCTGCCGCCCGAACACAAACTGGAAGCTGATTCCACAAATGTGGAGCTTGATAAGAAAAGGCTCTGGCTCCCATTGTACTTTTAGAGACTCTAGGAACAACCAACAACCCTGCATTCTTGGAACGCAATGCCCTAGTAGGACAGTAGGGTATAATGAGTTCTTAAGGTAAGATGGCGCCTGCCCATTAAGGGCTTTGTAGGCGAGAAGAAGAATTTTAAATTCTATCCTGTGTTCTATAGGGAGCCAGTGTAAGGCAGCCAGAACAGGAGTAATGTGGTCCCTTTTCCTAACATACCTTAGGGACCTGTGTGTCCACCGTGTGGACATTAACTACAGGTCGCGGTACTCCAAGTGTACAGGCATGCAGTTCGGCCCCAGGGCAAAATAAAAATAAGCTGGGGTGCTACATAGATACCCAGTGCAGGGGCCTTCCACGTGGAAAAAGACCCGGAGACTGACGAGCTTTCCCCGCAGAGTCCACCTTGTGGACATCATTGTCCGTGGTGTGTACAGAATAACATGTCCATATCACGGACATTAATACATAGAGTGGTGTCCATGAAATGGACATTGCAAATAAGTGTTTAAAACGTGCGGAAAACTGTTTGAAATGTCGGGAAAAGGGTTGTGAATACAGACCCAGAGCACAGGTGGTGCAGCACCTGACTTTTCAACCCCGGAATACGTGTTTGAAAGGGGGGGAAAAGTATTGTAAATAGAGGCTATCACAGGCTATGTCAGACATCCATGAAATACACCGGGAAAACCACCTATTTGTACCCGCTCAAAGAGCCCCAAACCACGGACGAAGCAGCTCCAGAATCTCTCCCTGATATGGGCAAACAGGCTGTCAGGTGCTGATGGAAAGCAGGCGGAAATTCATTGATTGTTTTACCCAGGAAGAAGGCTTTACAAGGCGGGTAAAGTGCTCCAGCATCTCGCCCTGACATGAGCAAACAGGCTATGTCAGACATCCATGAAATACACCGGGAAAACCACCTATTTGTACCCGCTCAAAGAGCCCCAAACCACGGACGAAGCAGCTCCAGAATCTCTCCCTGACATGCACACTTCCATAACATCGCGCACCTTGGGTCCCCGGGCCCCCGAACTTAAGCACTCCCCCACGGACTAAACCCAGATGATCACACCCTCAAGAACCTCGTGCCCCTGGGAACCTTAAAGGGGTGGATTTTGCGGTGCTCAACTGCCCGCCCACCAGCATCAATATTCGGCCTTATTCACAGCACCACTCACCCTCCTGTGGAGGATGTTATCATGCCCCTGGTTAGATATAAAGGGGTGGATTTTGCGGTGCTCAACTGCCCGCCCACCAGCATCAATATTCGGCCTTATTCACAGCACCACTCACCCTCCTGTGGAGGATGTTATCATGCCCCTGGTTAGATATAAAGGGGTGGATTTTGCGGTGCTCAACTGCCCGCCCACCAGCATCAATATTCGGCCTTATTCACAGCACCACTCACCCTCCTGTGGAGGATGTTATCATGCCCCTGGTTAGATATAAAGGGGTGGATTTTGCGGTGCTCAACTGCCCGCCCACCAGCATCAATATTCGGCCTTATTCACAGCACCACTCACCCTCCTGTGGAGGATGTTATCATGCCCCTGGTTAGATATAAAGGGGTGGATTTTGCGGTGCTCAACTGCCCGCCCACCAGCATCAATATTCGGCCTTCTTCACCTGCCCTGCTGGAGGTTCACACTTTAACTTTTTGTTTACCCTACTCTGCCTTACACATCCTCCAACACACTTGAGCACTCCTCACTCGGACTGAACCCCTCCATGCACACCACCAGAACCTCGTGCCCCTGGGGACCTTAAAGGGGAAAACACCCTTATTTTCAGCATATTGCTTTACCTTCCCTCTCACACTGCTCACTATTGCCACTTGTTCACTCCATTTATCCAGTACCAACTCAACTAGGGTGTAATAGTTTTTAAAAAATAGGACCAAGTCAGTTAAATAAATAAATTTTATTTACAGATTTATATACAGTTATATACAGATTTATATACAGTTATATACAGATTTATATACAGATTTATATACAATTATATACAATTATATACAATATACAATATACAATTACAAGTGTCCGAAAATAGTGCCTCGTAAGGCGGGTAAAGTCCCCTGACAACTCCCCTTGCATTCCTCCATAATTTAATTTCATAACATGTTAACATGAAGGGGCCAGAGTACAACAACACATTTCATATTTACAAGTTGATCATTGATCGTTGGTGCAGAGTCTGGCACCCTCTCTTCACCCAAATCGAATTCTTCGTCTGACGTCTCGGCATCGGGGGAGTCTTGGTAGGGAGTGGAGCTATGCTCCTCTCCAGAGCTGCCACTGTCAATGTCCCCCAAATTGTCTTCACTCCCCGATGATGCTGCTGCCGCTGCTTGCAGTGACTCTGTGAAGAGCAGCCTTATTTCCGCAGCCTCCTTCAAAGAAGGATTTTTTGCGTAGAATTTGTCTGCCGTAGCCGTGTTATGGCACATAAAGTCAGTCACTCGCTGGCGGTTGTCTATGTCTTGAAACCTCTTTGCGTTATCGGCATGGACTGTGCGGAGGTCGGTGAAATTAATGGGACCTTTTAGTCCCACATCAGCCCATGCCAACCTCAGGAAGTGGGCAAGGTTCCTCGACGGGTTCTTCCCCGCTGTGTATAGGAAGTAGCGGTTCTGGGTGCAGGTCAGCGTCCTCTTGATTTCCAGCCACCTCTTCATCCATCCGAATTCTTCTATGGTGAGGTACAGCTGCGCTTCACCAAACGCGTTGGCCGTCTTGTGGTTGCTTACCTGTTATGACAGAGGTAGAGAGCATCAATACAAGTATCAATCATGCACAACATGTTTATCACTGCCAGAATAAACACATTTTGTAATAGCACTCACGTGGATGAGGTAGCCGAAGTCTGTGCCTGTTGTCTCCGCCTTTCGGACCTCACAGTTGGTCATGTTGGAGTAGACCCCCGGCCGGTGGCCGTAAATACAGCTCCAGTGGAGGGTCATGTAACCATAGAGCAAGAGCCGGGTTGCGGTAGTGGGATTGCTGGCCATCAGGTTCAAGAGCTGAGGGATGCGATCTTTGGCCACAGTCAAACAAGTCATGATGTCCTTGTGGCTCGGCAAGCCTTCCATTTTGTCCCGCTTCACCTGCATCTGATGGACGATCACCTTTTTCCTCAGGGACCTCAGGATGGCAGCAAGTTCGCGTTGGACGACAATCATGTCGTTTTGGTTGAGTCTGCTTCCCTTGCATGGTGTGGCTGCCATGTATTTCAGAAAGTGTGAAATGTTTTTGATGTAGAAGTCAGAGGTGGTGACCTGTAGGCTGGACAGTATCAGGCTCCGGGACCAGCTGTTGGCAAAGGAAAACGCATCAGTACATCGTATTGCGTCAATGGGGAGAACACACACAATGATGCTGACATCATGGACAGTTTTTTGATGTTACTCACCCACGTATCCTCTTCAGATCCCTCAGAAAGAGCCAGTCAGACAGGCGTTTGAAACCGTGTGCCATGAAGCTCAGGAACGATTTCACTCTGCTTATTTTGGAGACTGCGTTTTCTTGGAGCCTCACTGTTGGGTCGATGCCCTCATAATGCTCCCGGTAGCCTTGCAGATACTCCTCTGTGAAACATAACACAGTACTTTAATGACAACACATTGTGTATTACAGAAACTGCATTTGTGACACATCTAACACACTTACCCATTATGCATGGGAATGTTATATTCCGCATTATATTCCCCCGGCCCCTGCCGCAGAACCAGGGGGAATTTATGGGAGGGGAGGTTGATGAGGCCTCGGTATCTACGGATGCAGGTTCTGAGGAGCTGGATGCAGGTGTCTGAGAGGCAATGGGGGACTTGCTGCACGAGGGAATGGGGGAATAGCTGCACAAGGGAACGGGGGACTTGCTGAAGGATGGACCTTTGGACTTGGACTGCCTCGTTGGTGTCGCCTCTGTTCGGGGTCGTTTCCTTAGAAACACCCGCTCTTGTTCCTCCCCATACTCTTCATCATAGCCATGCATATTATCTGCTATCCTCTGGTCATACCTCTGTCGCTTATGTTTTATCCTCTGCTGCAGCTTGAAGCGCAGAGATTTCACCTCAGCAGCATATCTGTCCCTCTGAGCCCTCATTGTGTTTGCCTCCATCCTCCATTCCTTACAGTCCGGGTTGTCACATTCAATCACTGGGGACAAGGGTGGAGGTTGTGAAAGGACCTCATCACCCTCAGTGTCCACATCCCAAGTGGTAATCATCGCTACTGTGGGGTTTGTCAGTCGGAGCGCTTGAAGGTCCTTCGTTGCCACTGTCATTTTGACTTTAATAACAGCGAGACATAGCTCCTCCCGCGACAGCTCGACATGGTCCCGGTACAAGTGCCGGTCCAGCCTTGTCCCGGTATAGTTGCATCCTGCAATGATGCAGGGATGCAGCCTTATATTTGTATGTCCATTTGCCAAGAGCAGGAGAATTCTTCTTTCAACCAAGTTACGCACACTATGGTTTCTGAGCAAATGCTTGCTCAGGGCACGGAAGGAATGGTTACAGATCGGACAACACAGCAACATCCTATCTGTATGCATGGGCATTTTGGTAACGGGAAGTGTACCCTGTAGAATGAGAGTGAAAAGACTCGAGAACGTTGCACTCAGCTAACTAGAAAGACCCTATCTCAAATCTATCCAGGTTATATTCAAAACGTTAATTTTTCATGTGCATCATCGTGCGAAAGGTGTCCCATTTAGGCACTCGTTAGGCGGGCAGAGATCCCTGTCATCTCTCGGCCTCTCCAGAGGAAGGGAAATACTATGTTGTCTTTTTTGGAGAACCATGAAAACCGGCCAAATGTATCCGAAAATAGTGCATCAGGTAGAATCCTCTCAAACTCTCCTTCCATTCCTCCAGAGACCAGTTCAAAAACTTAAAATTTTGTAAGAACCATGATTGGGGTCCTCCAGGCAACAATTGTATCCGAGCCAAAGCACTCATGTAGCGGACGCTTTCCTCCATGAAATAGTGCCTCACATGCAGGTAAAGTCCCCTGACAACTCCCCTTGCATTCCTCCAGAGGCAGAAAAAGTCAGAGTTAACTTTTGGTAGAACCAGAGGAAGGGGTGAAAATGGATAAAATGTATCCGAAAATAGTGCCTCGTTATTCTGTGACATCTCCCCTTGTATTCCTCCAGAGGCACTTTAACTTTGTTAAGAACCATGATTGGGGTCCTCCAGGCAACAATTGTATCCGAGCCAACGCACTCATGTAGCGGACGCTTTCCTCCATGAAATAGTGCCTCACATGCAGGTAAAGTCCCCTGACAACTCCCCTTGCATTCCTCCAGAGTCAGAAAAAGTCAGAGTTAACTTTTGGAAGAACCATAGAAAAGGGTGAAAATGGATAAAATGTATCCGAAAATAGTGCCTCATAAGGCGGGTAAAGTCCCCTGACAACTCCCCTTGCATTCCTCCAGAGTCAGAAAAAGTTTAAGTTAACTTTTGGAAGAACCATAGAAAAGGGTGAAAATGGATAAAATGTATCCGAAAATAGTGCCTCGTAAGGCGGGTAAAGTCCCCTGACAACTCCCCTTGCATTCCTCCAGAGTCAGAAAAAGTCAGAGTTAACTTTTGGAAGAACCATAGAAAAGGGTGAAAATGGATAAAATGTATCCGAAAATAGTGCCTCGTAAGGCGGGTAAAGTCCCCTGACAACTCCCCTTGCATTCCTCCAGAGTCAGAAAAAGTCAGAGTTAACTTTTGGAAGAACCATAGAAAAGGGTGAAAATGGATAAAATGTATCCGAAAATAGTGCCTCGTAAGGCGGGTAAAGTCCCCTGACAACTCCCCTTGCATTCCTCCAGAGTCAGAAAAAGTCAGAGTTAACTTTTGGAAGAACCATAGAAAAGGGTGAAAATGGATAAAATGTATCCGAAAATAGTGCCTCATATGCGGGTAAAGTCCCCTGACAACTCCCCTTGCATTCCTCCAGAGGCAGAAAAAGTCAGAGTTAACTTTTGGTAGAACCAGAGGAAGGGGTGAAAATGGATAAAATGTATCCCAAAATAGTGCCTCATAATTCCGTGACAACTCCCCTTGCATTCCTCCAGAGTCAGAAAAAGTCAGAGTTAACTTTTGGAAGAACCATAGAAAAGGGTGAAAATGGATAAAATGTATCCGAAAATAGTGCCTCATATGCGGGTAAAGTCCCCTGACAACTCCCCTTGCATTCCTCCAGAGGCAGAAAAAGTCAGAGTTAACTTTTGGTAGAACCAGAGGAAGGGGTGAAAATGGATAAAATGTATCCCAAAATAGTGCCTCATAATTCCGTGACAACTCCCCTTGCATTCCTCCAGAGTCAGAAAAAGTCAGAGTTAACTTTTGGAAGAACCATAGAAAAGGGTGAAAATGGATAAAATGTATCCGAAAATAGTGCCTCATATGCGGGTAAAGTCCCCTGACAACTCCCCTTGCATTCCTCCAGAGGCAGAAAAAGTCAGAGTTAACTTTTGGTAGAACCAGAGGAAGGGGTGAAAATGGATAAAATGTATCCGAAAATAGTGCCTCATTATTCCGTGACATCTACCCTTGTATTCCTCCAGAGGCACTTTAACTTTGTTAAGAACCATGATTGGGGTCCTCCAGGCAACAATTGTATCCGAGCCAAAGCACTCATGTAACGGACACATTCCTCCATGATGTGAAACAGCCGTTTTTTTTCTGAGTGCCTCCAAAAACCGGGTTTCCGATTTCGTGCAGATGGTAGCTTGGAAAACATGAATAGATTTATTTGACGGGGTAAGGGAGGTCTCGAATCCCCTCTCCGTTGTAAATTGCGACGGGGCAGTGGAAATGTGTCCGGGGCTTCCGCCGGAAGCGCCGAAGACTTGAGCAGTTTTGAGCCCCTCCTCCGTTGGCACTCAGTCGTTTTTTCGAGAATTTTTTAAAACTTCATTTTTGATTATTTTAAGATATAATTGACCGTTTTATTTACTTTTTTTTGCTTTCCACGGGTGGGGGCGCATGGCAGGCCGCCTATGAGCTCCCAAATTCGGCCTGGAACCTCCGGGAATTGTGGGCTAAGCTCCATAAACTGACAAAGTCACCCAGAAATGTCATTTTAATAGCCCAAAAATATATAATACAAATACATTTAAATAGTAAAATGTACAATTGTGCTCCTAATTACCCGGAATTTGATTTACATAGCCCCATGATAGTGAATAAAAATCATTTTCATTTTCACCCATCAAATATACATGAAATGGACAGGAATCTGTCCATTTCATGTACATTTGATGGGTGAAAATTGAAAATGATTTGAAACGGTGTGAAAATGATTTGAAACGGTGTGAAAGCTGGGTAAAGTGTTCCTGCAGCCCCTCCATAACGGTAATAATGGTTAGAAATTATTTCCAGTGCAGAAAAAGCTGTTTTTGACTCATCCACATTTCACCCATTAGATGTACATGAAATGGACAGGAATCTGTCCATTTCATGTACATTTGATGGGTCGAAATCCACTCTCCCATGCAGAGCTCCAGGGTGATGCACACGGCTTTATTACCCCGGAATGAGGGTGTGAAAGCTGGGTAAAGTGTTCCTGCACTGTTCCAGGCTGATTAAAATGTGTGAAAATGGATAAATTGTACCCCAAAATAGTGTCTCTTAAGCCGGGGAAATGTACAGGAATCTGTCCATTACATGGACATAAACTCCCCATCAAATGTACATGAAATGGACAGGAATCTGTCCATTTCATGTACATTTGATGGGTCGAAATCCACTCTCCCATGCAGAGCTCCAGGGTGATGCACACGGCTTTATTACCCCGGAATGAGGGTGTGAAAGCTGGGTAAAGTGTTCCTGCATAGGGTCCCACTGTTCCAGGCTGATTAAAATGTGTGAAAATGGATAAATTGTACCCCGAAATTGTGTCTCTTAAGCCGGGTAAAAGTTATGTGAAAACTCACCATCAAATGTACATGAAATGGACAGGAATCTGTCCATTTCATGTACATTTGATGGGTGAAAATGAAAATGATTTGGAAAGGTGTGAAAATGATTTGGAAAGGTGTGAAAACTGGGTAAAGTGTTCCTGCATAGGGTCCCACTGTTCCAGGCTGATTAAAATGTGTGAAAATGGATAAATTGTACCCCGAAATAGTGTCTCTTAAGCCGGGTAAAAGTTATGTGAAAACTCACCATCAAATGTACATGAAATGGACAGGAATCTGTCCATTTCATGTACATTTGATGGGTCGAAATCCACTCTCCCATGCAGAGCTCCAGGGTGATGCACACGGCTTTATTACCCCGGAATGAGGGTGTGAAAGCTGGGTAAAGTGTTCCTGCACTGTTCCAGGCTGATTAAAATGTGTGAAAATGGATAAATTGTACCCCGAAATAGTGTCTCTTAAGCCGGGTAAAAGTTATGTGAAAACTCACCATCAAATGTACATGAAATGGACAGGAATCTGTCCATTTCATGTACATTTGATGGGTGAAAATGAAAATGATTTGGAAAGGTGTGAAAATGATTTGGAAAGGTGTGAAAACTGGGTAAAGTGTTCCTGCATAGGGTCCCACTGTTCCAGGCTGATTAAAATGTGTGAAAATGGATAAATTGTACCCCGAAATAGTGTCTCTTAAGCCGGGTAAAAGTTATGTGAAAACTCACCATCAAATGTACATGAAATGGACAGGAATCTGTCCATTTCATGTACATTTGATGGGTCGAAATCCACTCTCCCATGCAGAGCTCCAGGGTGATGCACACGGCTTTATTACCCCGGAATGAGGGTGTGAAAGCTGGGTAAAGTGTTCCTGCACTGTTCCAGGCTGATTAAAATGTGTGAAAATGGATAAATTGTACCCCGAAATAGTGTCTCTTAAGCCGGGTAAAAGTTATGTGAAAACTCACCATCAAATGTACATGAAATGGACAGGAATCTGTCCATTTCATGTACATTTGATGGGTGAAAATGAAAATGATTTGGAAAGGTGTGAAAATGATTTGGAAAGGTGTGAAAACTGGGTAAAGTGTTCCTGCATAGGGTCCCACTGTTCCAGGCTGATTAAAATGTGTGAAAATGGATAAATTGTACCCCGAAATAGTGTCTCTTAAGCCGGGTAAAAGTTATGTGAAAACTCACCATCAAATGTACATGAAATGGACAGGAATCTGTCCATTTCATGTACATTTGATGGGTCGAAATCCACTCTCCCATGCAGAGCTCCAGGGTGATGCACACAGCTTTATTACCCCGGAATGAGGGTGTGAAAGCTGGGTAAAGTGTTCCTGCACTGTTCCAGGCTGATTAAAATGTGTGAAAATGGATAAATTGTACCCCGAAATAGTGTCTCTTAAGCCGGGTAAAAGTTACGTGAATATGGGGTGAAGTATATGGACACTTGAGCACCAGCAAGACCCCCACCTCCATAACCTTGTGCACCAGGCGAACCTGTGTACCCACACTTAAGCACTCCCCCACGGACTACACCAAGAGGGAACACCGGTCAGAAGTTCGTGCCCCTGGTAACCTGAATTACATTAAAACTGTTATGCATTGAGGATTTTAGACTACACCAAGAGGGAACACCGGTCAGAAGTTCGTGCCCCTGGTAACCTGAATTACATTAAAACTGTTATGCATTGAGGATTTTAGTCCGCAGGGACTTTGCATTATAAGTGGACGTACATTTCCATTGGGCGGACATTTGTACATTTCAAGGACAAATCCCATGTTAACTCTGTCCATAAGGCAGACCTTTCCCTTACTCTGGTTAGTACACGAGCTGCAGCATTTTGAATTAGCTGAAGCGACTTGACTGACTTCTTGGTACACCCTGATAATAAAGAGTTACAATAATCCAGCCTTGAAGTAACAAATGCATGGACTAGTTTCTCTACATCGTTTTGAGGCAAGATATGCCTGATTTTTGCAATGTTACGTAGATGGAAGTAGGCGGTCCTTGAAATTGATTTTATGTGGACGTTAAAGGATAAATCCTGATCAAATATAACACCAAGATTCCTTACAGTCTCACTGGAGGCCAAATTAATGCCATCCATAGTTAGTATATCTTTAGATAATTTGTTTTGTAGATTCTTCGGGCCAAGTACAATAACTTCAGTTTTGGTCATGTTTAACATCAAAAAGTTTAAGGTCATCCACGTTTTTAAGTCCTTGAGGCAGTCTTGAATTTTATTTAGATGATTAATTTCATCAGGCTTGATTGATAAATATAGTTGAGTATCATCCACATAACAATGAAAATTTACAGAATGATTCCTTATAATATTGCCTAACGGAAGCATATATAATGTGAACAAAATAGGTCCGAGCACTGAGCCCTGTGACACTCCGTGGCTAACTTTGGTTTGCGTGGAAGATTCATCATTGACACGTACAAACTGAGAGCGTTCAGATAGATAGGACCTAAACCAGCCTAAGGCAGTTCCCTGTATGCCAACTAAGTGCTCTAGTCTTTGCAATAAGATATCATGATCGATAGTATCAAATGCAGCACTGAGATCGAGCAAAACAAGAATAGAGACAAGTCCTTTGTCAGAGGCTATTAGGATGTCATTTGTGACTTTGACCAGAGCTGTCTCTGTGCTATGATGTGTTCTAAAGCCAGACTGAAAATCTTCAAATAAATCATTGTTTTTTAAGTAATCACACAGCTGTTTTGCGACTGCTTTCTCAAGAATTTTTGAGAGGAACGGAAGATTAGAAATAGGTCTATAGTTGGCTAAAACCTCTGGATCGAGGTTGTGCTTTTTAAGAAGCGGTTTTATCACTGCTACTTTGAATGATTGTGGAACATAGCCTGATAATAAAGACATATTCATAATATTTAATAAAGAAGTGCTAATTAATGGAAAAACTTCCTTCAACAGCTTAGTTGGAATTGGGTCTAATATACACGTTGATGGTTTAGAAGAGAGAATCATTGAATTTAATTGTTCAAGGTTTATGGCTGAGAAGCATTCTAGTTTACTATCTAGTGTAATATTAGAACTTACGTTTCCGGGAGTTGATAACACTATACTGGTCAAAGGCAAGAGGTCATTAATTTTGTTTCTAAGAGTAACAATTTTATCGTTAAAAAAGCACATAAAATCATTATTACTGAGTGCTATGGGAATAGAAGGCTCCATGGAGCTGTGGCTCTCTGTCAGCCTGGCTACAGTGCTGAAAAGAAATCTTGCATTATTCTTATTCTCATCTATTAGTGAAGAGTAGTAGGCTGCTCTCGCTTTACGCAGTGCTTTCTTATATTCATTGAGAGTAATATGCCAAATTAAACGAGATTCTTCAAGTTTAGTGGAACGCCATATCCTTTCAAGTTGTCTCGACTTTTGCTTTATTTTGCGGGTTTCGGCATTATGCCATGGAGCTAATCTATGTTGTTTTATTTTCTTCTTTTTCAAAGGAGCAACAGAGTCTAATTTTATTCGCAGCGCATCTGTAGCACTATCAACAGCATGATCAATTTGGGGTGGTGGACATTTTGTATAAGTTTCCTCCCCTACATGCAGACCTGCTATCGAGTTAAGCATTGGTGGAATCTCTTCCTTAAATTTGGCTATAGCACTAACAGATAGGTTTCTGCTGCAGGAGCTTTTGACTAATGCTTTGTAGTCTAGTAACAGTACTTCAAAAGTTACTAAGAAATGGTCGGATAAAGCAGGATTATGCGGTTCGACTAATAGTTGCTCAATTTCAATACCATAAGTCAGAACGGCTGGGATGAGGATCAGCACCTCCAAATCTGAGGCCATGGTTCTCAGCAGGAAACCGATGGATTGTCCACTCCAAGTAGGGAATGAGTCCTTACCCCAAGTGAAGGAGTTCAAGTATCTCGGGGTTTTGTTCTCGAGTGAGGGAACAATGGAGCGTGAGATGGGCCGGAGAATCGGAGCAGCGGGAGCGGTACTGCAGTCGCTTTACCGCACCGTTGTGACGAAAAGGGAGCTGAGCCAGAAGGCAAAGCTCTCTGTCTACCGGGCCATTTTCGTTCCCACCTATGGTCATGAAGGATGGGTCATGACCGAAAGAACGAGATCGCGGATACAAGCGGCCGAGATGGGTTTTCTCCGCAGGGTGGCTGGTGTCCCCCTTAGGGATAAGGTGAGAAGTTCGGTCATCCGGGAGGGACTCGGAGTTGAGCCGCTCCTCCTTCGCGTCGAAAGGAGCCAGTTGAGGTGGTTCGGGCACCTAGTTAGGATGCCACCTGGGCGCCTCCCTAGGGAGGTGTTCCAGGCACGTCCAGCTGGGAAGAGACCAAGGGGTATACCTAGGACCAGGTGGAGGGATTATATCTCTTCGCTGGCCTGGGAGCGCCTTGGGATCCCCCAGTCAGAGCTGGTTGATGTCGCCAGGGAAAAGGAAGTTTGGGGCTCTCTGCTGGAACTGCTACCCCCGCGACCCGACCACGGATAAGCGGAAGAAGATGGATGGATGGATGGAAGTCAGAACAAGGTCGAGAGTGTGATTATAGCAGTGGGTTGGTTTATTTACACTCTGACAAAAACCAACAGAATCTAATATAGAGTTAAATGCAACAGTAAGGCTATTTTTATCATCGTCAACATGAATATTAAAGTCACCTACGATAATTACTTTATCTGTTTTAAGAACCAAAGTTGATAAAAACTCAGAGAATTCTGATAAGAATTCTGAATAAGGACCTGGTGCACGGTACACTGTAACAAATAAGATTGGCTGCAAAATTTTCCAGGTCGGATGCGTAAGACTAAAAACGAGACTTTCAAAGGAGGTATAATTTAATTTTGGTTTAGTATTGATAAGTAAACTTGAGTCAAAGATTGCTGCAACTCCACATCCTCGGCCCACGTCTCTGGCAATATGAGTATTGATATGGCTGGGTGGAGTGGCCTCATTTATGCTGACATATTCTTCATGTCTCAACCAAGTTTCAGTGAGACAGCATATATCAATATTATAATCTGATATTAAATCATTTACCAATATTGCTTTAGATGCTAGAGATCTTATGTTTAAGAGACCACATTTAATATTGTCACAGTCTGCTTTCTCACTCACCTATTTTCTGCATTATCATTCCTTAGTCACCTGGTAGTCACACCCTGTCTCTCTCTCTCTCACTCTGTTTCACCCATCAGCTCCATTAGTATTTAGGCCCACTTCACCTTCACCTCAGTGCCAGATCGTACTTCGCAGCATGCCAGTCTTTCCCGCACTACTCCTCAGATTGCTCTCCCGGTTTCGACCCTGCCTGTCCCTGACCAGCCTGCCTCGCCTGCTCCCTGACCCGTTCTGTGCCTACGACTCCCGTCCTGCCTGCTCCCGGAAACCTCGCCTGTCCCCGACCAGCCCTTGGCCTAGTATCTGCCGTGTTGTCTCCTACCAGCCTATTGCCTCAAATAAAGCTGGTTACCGACTATCTCTGGTTTCCCGTGTTCTGCATTTTGGTCCTCAGCTCGTTTGTGACAAATATTCCTGTTTTGTTGCACTGTAGTAGTTGTTACATTTACTTTTATTAGGTTATTATGTATGACACCTCTATTAGGTTTTACCTTAAATTGTCCTTGGGCAGACACACACACCGCTAATATTGGGTATTTTATTGGGTTCGGGATTCCTATGGATGACTGCCTAGGAGAGAGCGCAGAGAAGCGTGTAAGACTGTGACTCCGCCTCCTGGTCTCAACTCCAGTTTGTCATGGATTAAGTCCACAAAGCCCTGAAATGTTTGCCGAAATGAGATTTGCACCTTCCAAAGTAGGATGAATGCCGTCTCTCTTAATCAGACCAGGTTTTCCCCAGAAGGCTGTCCAATTATTTACGAAGCCCACATTGTTTGCTGGGCACCACCAAGACAACCAGCGCTGAAATGATGACATGCGGCTATACATGTCATCATTGATCAGATTGGGGAGGGGACCAGAGAAGATTACGGTGTCCGACATTGTTTTAGCATAACTACACACCGACTCCCCATTAAGTTTGGTGCATTCTGATCGGCGTAAACGAACATCATTACCACCGACGTGAATAACAATCCTACTGTATTTACGTTTATTTTTAGCCAGCAGTTTAAGATGCGCCTCAACGTCGCCCGCTCTGGCCCCCGGAATGCATGCGACTGTGGAGGCTTTGGTCTCTAACTTCACGTGTCTCATAATAGAACTACCAATAACCAGAGTTGGCTTCTCAGCGGGTGTCTCGCTGAGTGGGGAATATCTGTTAGACACGTGAACGGGATGGTGGGGACCTGCGGGTTTCGCGTTAAATTCAGAAAATCAGACAAGCAGTCAGTGCCTCTGCATCAGGAACAGCAAATGTGTTGTCTCTGTGTCCACTTAACATCAATTCAAACACCATGACACAATTCCATCAGATTAATGATAAAAACCTAGAGGACATTATACAACATCTGAAATCCTCCTCCTGCTGCCTCGATATTATTCCAACGGGATTTTTCAAAGATGTTTTGCCTTGTATGGCCTCAGATCTACTTCATAAAGTAAACAAATCTCTTCACTCAGGTATTTTTCCAAAGGCTCTGAAAACTGCAGTCATTAAACCGCTCTTAAAAAAGAATAATCTAGATGCTACAGTAATGAACAATTGTAGGCCCATATCAAACCTCCCATTTCTAGGTAAAATCATTGAAAAAGTTGTTTTTCAACAGTTGAGTAATTTTTTGCATTTAAATAACTGTTTAGATGTGTTCCAGTCAGGCTTTCGTCCAAACCACAACACTGAGACTGCTCTTGTAAAGGTCTTTAATGACATCCACTTAAACACAGACAGTGGCAGAACTTCAGTGTTAGTATTATTAGATCTCAGTGCTGCGTTTGACACTGTTGACCACAGCATATTACTAGACCGACTGAAAAACTGGGTGGGACTTTCGGAAACAGTCCTAAATTGGTTAGAATCATACTTAAAGGACAGAAACAACTTTGTTTCTATAGGTAAATACACATCTGAGTTGACAAATATGACATGTGGGGTTCCTCAAGGCTCCATCTTGGGGCCTCTTCTCTTTAACATCTACATGCTACCACTGGCTCAGAAAATGAAGAACAACAAAATAAGTTACCATAGCTATGCAGATGACACACACATTTACGTAACAGTTTCACCAGGAGACTATGCTCCAATTCAAACACTGAGTAAGTACATTGAACAAATCAATGACTGGATGTGTCAGAACGTTCTCCAATTAAACAAAGATAAAACTGAGATAATGGTTTTTGGAGCCAAGGCAGAACGTATAAAAGTTAGCGCTGAGCTTCAGTCTGCAATGTTCAAAACAACAGATAAAGCCAGAAATCTAGGTGTAGTCATGGACTCTGACGTGAGTTTCAACAGTCACATTAAAACAGTTACTAAATCAGCCTACTATCACCTAAAGAACATATCTAGGATTAAAAGACTAATGTCACAGCAGGATTTGGAAAAACTTGTCCATGCTTTTATCTTCAGTAGACTCGACTACTGCAATGGTGTCTTCACAGGTCTCACTAAAAAATCTATTAGGAAGCTGCAGCTGATTCAGAACGCCGCTGCTCGAGTCCTCACTAACACTAAGAAAGTGGATCACATCACTCCTGTTCTGAAGTCTTTACACTGGCTTCCTGTGTGTCAAAGAATACATTTCAAAATACTGCTGCTGGTTTATAAAGCTTTGAATGGTTTAGGCCCAAAATACATTTCTGATCTACTGCTAAATTATGAACCATCGAGATCTCTCAGGTCTTCAGGGACTGGTCAGCTTTCTGTCCCCAGAGTCAGAACTAAACATGGTAAAGCAGCGTTCAGTTATTATGCTCCAAATATCTGGAACAAACTCCCAGAAACCTGCAGGTCCGCTGCAACTCTGACTACTTTTAAATCCAGCCCGAAGACTTTTCTTTTTGTCGCTGCTTTTAATTGAACTATTCATATCTTAGACTGCACTGTAACTTTTATCCATGTATTTTTTTTTTAATGTTTATCCATGTATTTCTTCTTTTAATGTTTATTATATTAGCTTTTCTTTTTAATGACTGATTTTAAATGCCATTTTCTTAATGTCTTTCATTTTTTGTAAAGCACTTTGAATTGCCTTGTGTTGAAAAGTGCTATATAAATAAACTTGCCTTGCCTTGCCTTGCCTTAATTATCGAGAGGTTTTTTATATATTCCTGAAACAATGTCCCCTTTTTAGTAAAAGTAGATTAGCGCAATAGTCTTTTTTTCCACTTTTATGTATAATCAAAAGGGTGGTTTTTTGGCTATTTGTGAGCAGGTAAGGTACAGTACAGCCTGTGGTTTCTGCCTGGAGTAAAATGATTACCCGCCAATAACAAATAGCTAGGGAGGAGGAACCGAGACAACTCCTTCCACATAATTTGTATTTAAGCTGTAACATTCTTATGCTCGATGCTCTCTTCCTGACTGGCTGTCGTGGTACGTATATCACACGGTGGTAGGAATTGAGCCCAGAGTACTGTTGCAGAGTGCTCTGTATGGTGTATTGTTATTTTCTACCATTAAAATAGATTATTGTTTAACCTCTATCCTGGTGCTGTGAGTTCCTTCTTTTGTAAATTTGACTAGCTCATCGGTCATCAAGGGACGCACGGAGCAGAGGTGAACCTTCCACCACCGCCATTGGGTGGTGCTCCAACAGTGCCCACCTGTTATATAAAGTTATAATAAACACAAAAGAGAGTGTCAACAAGATCTCATCAGTCATGACACGTCACGTAAACAGGTCTCTGTTTTTAGAGAAGATGAGAAAAATAAAGAACAAGAGAAGAGAGGAAACCGAGGAGAAAGTCACTTAGCTGCACCATCAAAGTGGATCAGCATGCTACCATTAGCAGCAGCCTCATCTCTGGGGATGTTCGTCACCCAGGAGAGTTTGAGGTAGACATGAAGATTGCCTCCGCGTCTTTGTGGGTAGAGAAGCATTGTTGTGTGCCATCAACAACAACGCAGAGGGTGCACAGGTAGAGAAGAAAGTACTTCATGTTGAGTTCACGGAGCTTGCGTTTGACTGGATCGAAGCTCCGGCGTCTTCTGGTAAGCTCGGGACTGAAATCGGGATATATGCTGATGTGTTTCCCGTTGTAGTCCAGAGACTTTTTCTCCCTGGCAAGACGAAGGATTTTCACTTTATCCTGGAAGTTCAGCAGCTCGATCATGATGGCCCGGGCTGGCACGGGAGTTTTGCCTGGCAGTCGGTGAGCGGTGTGCCCTCTCAATGATCGGCAGGGTAGGGAAGGCATCTGGCTCCAGGAGCTGCGGGATGAGCCGAGACATGAAGCCGATAATATCACTGCCTTCAGCGGACTCCTGTATTGGATTCCTACGAAGCGAAGGTTAGAACGTCGGCTCCGGTTCTCCAAGTCATCAACTTTAGACATTAGGAAGGAGTTGTCTTTCTCAAACTGCTTGACTTGAGCGACACACTCGTGTACATTGTCCTCATTAGCCCCGACACGCTGCTCTAACAAATTGACCTGGTCTCCCAAACTAGACAGGGAACTGTGTATCCTGCTCAAGCTACTTTGAATGGGATCCATTTTTGAGTCAATGTGAGTCAGCTTGTCGGTCTTGATGTGCTGAATCGCGTCCCACAAAGTTTGCAGAGACATGTTTCCCTCCATAGTTGCAAATGCAAAAAATACAATAATCCAGAGACTGTAGTGAGCCGCTTTACTATGTTAATCAAATGTTCATGGGTTCAGATCATGTGGCTCAATGATATGAGCTTTAAAGAGCTAATTTAACAGCGACAAACAGACGAGCTTGAGATGCGCTTACTCACGCTGCGACCATCTTGAATACAAGTGTTGAAGTACAAGTAAATTAACAATGTCACTTTGTCTCTGCATCACAGTCAGGAAATTGTCATTATTATTTGTCCCTGTAATTCCTGCCTCTCTAGCTGTGTGTTGAGAGCTTTGGTTTATATTACCAATATTTTCTGGTGGTCTTGGTTGAAGAAGCCTTTTGAAGTGGTGTTTTGGGAATAGGTCCAAACTCAGCAAAGGTAATTTGAGACGGCTCTGCATCCATTGACATATCGGATTTTACTCTGCAACCTTTTAAATAGTCCTTCATGCCATCATATTTTTCTTGTGTTGGATTTTGTGAACCAGTCTCAAACTGTTCCAGGAATTTAATTTTTGCATCAGATTCAGCCAGGCTCACTTCCATTTCCATCCGTTCAAATCTACCTTGCAGAGTCTTTGCTGCGCTGGTAGCTCTGGGAGAAAAAACAAATGTTTTGACCGTTGCTCATCCTAATTTTCGGCCTTGACAACATTTATAATTAAGTAATTGTAACACCCTTTTCACTCCGGTTACACTTTTCATTTGACCTGTACGATGGGCACTGTAAGTGATGAAAGTGGAGGATTGTAGTGTCCCGTCAATTACGTTAAGTTTTGTCATGTTTGTGATCGTCATGTTCATGTTAGTTTAGTTTATGTTCCACTTCCTGTTTTATTTTGTACTCACCTTCTCTCATTCCAGGTCCCTTTACTTCCTGCTCTGGTTCCTTTTCCCGCCATCGTCAGTGTCTGCCCCGCCGCCTGATTGTTTCCACCTGTGCCCACTTACCTCATGTATATATTGTCCTGTCTCCCCTTGTTAGTTGTCGGTTCGTCTTGTTCATTGTCCCAAGAAGCCAGATCCCAGCCATTGCTTAAAGAGATTCATTGTTTTGCCTTTTTTCCTCCATGTGAGCGCTTTACTTTTGTAATTTTTGTTATTTCCTCTAAAAGAGTGATTTTGTTTGTGCAAGTAAAGATTATTTTTCTTCAAACCTTTTTTGTCTCTGGGTTGTGCATTTGAGTCCTCCAAACTTTTGAGTCAAGGTTCCTAACAGAACGAACCGACCAATATGGACTCAGCCAACCCCAAGACGCTCCAGACCGCCCTGTCTACACAGGGAAACATCATCTATCAGCACCAGGAGCAGCTAAAAATCATTGGCCATGGAGTGAAAGACCTTTCAGATCGCCAGGAGGATTTCCAAACCTCTGTCACGTCACAGGTGAACCATCTCGCATAACAGCTCCACAGAGTCCTCACTCGTCTAGAGGCAACTTCTACAGCTCCGATTCCTGCTACGCCACCTGATGCCAATCCTGCTGCTAATCAGGCTGAGGTCAGTTTCTCTCCTGTCCCACTGCGGTTGGCATCACCAGAGAAATATTCAGGTGCATCTGGCAACTGCAGAACCTTCCTAGTCCAGTGTGACCTGCATTACAAACTTAACCCAGCCACGTTTGTGTCAGATGAGGCTAAAATAGCATTTATGGTCTCCCATTTAACTGGCAGAACTGCCGCATGGGCCACTGCGGAGTGGTCAAGAGACTCCAGTATATGTAGATCTTTCACAGCATTCAAAGACACTATGAGCAGGATTTTTTATCTTACCTCACCTGCCGGTGATGCCACCCGTGTACTCATGCAGCTCAAACAGCATCCACGGCCAGTATTAGATTATGCCATAGAGTTCCGTACCATAGCCATAGACAGTGGGTGGAACACCCCAGCATTAATAGACGCCTTCCGGAATGGACTCTCTGAAACCATCAAAGACCACCTGGCTCCACTGGAACTACCACAAGACCTTGAATCTCTGATTTCCATGTCTATCCGAGTTGATAACCGCCTCAGAGAAAGAGAGAGAGAACGGCGCCAAACTGCAACAAGACATCCCAGCCACCAGGGGCGCTCTGGAAAAGCAGCCTTCATGGGATCCCTTGTTTCATTTCATCAGGCCCAGCAGGAACAGCGCCATCACAGGCACCGGAGGAGCCAATGCAGCTCAGGCGAACAAGGATTTCTCCAGAGGAAAGACGGCGCCGCCTGCAGGAGGGATGCTGCTTTTACTGTGGCCAATCGGGTCACCAGCAGGCGACATGCCCAGGAAAAGGGCATGCTCACCATCCATGAGGAGGGCGCTGGTGAGCAAGATTTCCTCTGACTATCCTCCTCGCACACTGACCCAGGTTAAAGTCACAGCTAACAGGTGCTAATTGACTCTGGGGCTGATGAAAGCCTCATAGACTGGGGTTTAGCTAAACGCCTTAATATTAAGACTGTCCCTCTCACGAATCCCGTCAATGCCAGCGCCCTAGATGGCAGACTAATGTGTAAAGTAACTGATTGTACGGAACCCATTCAAGTGACAATTGATAATAATCATGTAGAAATAATGCAGTTTCATCTATTCAATTCAGCACAACATCCGCTGATTTTGGGGTTTCCTTGGTTAAAAACACATAACCCACATATTGATTGGTGTTCAGGACAAATTAAGGGATGGGGAGGGAATTGTGAACAGACCTGTAAGTCCGGCTATTTTCCCCACCATGCTGTCACCAAAGCCCCAGTAACCCAACTCAGCTCAGAGACCATGTCCTGCAGAGTCCCCCAAACTGTTGCAGTTTCTGATAGAAGCTCAGATTTTCCTGACCTGAAATACAGCAGGAGCATTACATAGTCCAAAAGGCATGACCCAATATTCATAATGTCCGCTTGGGGTGTTGAACGCCGTTTTCCACTCGTCTCCCTCTCTAATCCTGACGAGGTGGTAAGCATTCCTAAGATCGAGTTTGGTAAAAACTTTAGCTGTTTGAAGCAGTTCAAATGCTGAAGACATCAGCGGGAGTGGGTGGCGGTTCTTAACAGTTATTTCGTTCAATGGGCTGTAGTCAATGCATGGCCTGAGCGACCCATCCTTCTTACCCACAAAGAAGAATCATGCACCAGCAGGTGAAGAAGAGGGACGGATTATCCCCGCTTTCAATGAGGAGGAGATGTAATCATCCATGGCCGCCCGCTCCGGTCCCGAGATGGAGTATAAGCGCCCCCTAGGGATGGGTGCGCCAGGCAGCAGGTTGATGGCACAGTCAAAAGGACGATGAGGGGGCAGTGACAGAGCTTTCGTTTTATTAAAAACCTCTTTGATATCATGGTAGCATGAGGGGACCTTGGAAAGGTTAGGGAATGCTCCGGCATTGGGACAAAATTAACATGGGATCACTCCGGTCATTGTACGTACTTCGTCTCACTGGAATATTAACGGTCAGATTGAATACAACATCGACCCAATTTATCCGGTCAATGACGGGAGAGTTTTGAAAGTGACAAAACACTGTTTTCACACATTTAAAAAACACTTAAACAATTAAACAATGTTTACCCAGGATTCAGGCACCTTCCCTGGCTTGTAAAACGTGGTGATGCGCCCTGGAGGTATCATACTATTTAAAACATGTATACCCAGGATTCAATCACTTTTCCTGGCTTGCAAAGTGCTGTGAAGCAGCCTGTTCTCTGGATGTGTAAGGCAGAGGAGGGTCAAAAAAAAAGTTAAAGTGTGAACCTCCAGCAGGGCAGGTGGTGCTCTGAATAAGTCTGAATATTGATGCTGGTGTGCGGACAGTAAAGCACCACAAAATCCATCACCTTTAAGTATTACCAGGGCCATGAGAACATCCTCCACAGGAGGGTGGGTGGTGCTCTGCATAAGTCTGAATATTGATGCTGGTGTGCGGACAGTAAACCACCACAAAATCCATCACCTTTAAGTATTACCAGGGGCATGAGGTTCTGTAGGGTGTGAACATCTGGGTTTAGACCGTGGGGGAGTGCTTAAGTCCGGGGCCCCGGGGTCTCACGGTGTGCGATGTTATGGAAGTCGAAACAATTACAGAGTTCCAATGGAGGAGGGGCTCAAAAAAGCGCAAGTCTTCGGCTCTTCCGGCGGAAGCCCCGGACACATTTTCACTGCCCTGTTGCATTTTACAACGTAGAGGGGATTCGAGACCTCCCTTCCTCCGTCAAATATATTCATTCATGTTTTCCAAGCTACCATCTGCACAAAAGCAGAAACCCGGTTTTTGAGAGCACTTTGTTTCACATCATGGAGGAATGTGTCCGCTACATGAGTGCTTTGGCTCGGATACAATTGTTGCCTGGAGGACCCCAATCATGGTTCTTACCAAACTTTAAGTTTTTGAACTGGCCTCTGGAGGAATTCAAGGAGAGTTGTCACGGAATAATGAGACACTATTTTCGGATACATTTTATCCATTTTCACCCCTTCCTCTGGTTCTCCCAAAAGATAACTTGGACTTTATCTGCCTCTGGAGGAATTCAAGGAGAGTTGTCACGGAATAATGAGACACTATTTTCGGATACATTTTATCCATTTTCACCCCTTCCTCTGGTTCTCCCAAAAGATAACTTGGACTTGATCTGCCTCTGGAGGAATGTAAGGGGAGTTGTCAGGGGACTCTACCCGCCTTAAGAGACACTATTTTGGGATACAATTTCTCAATTTTCACCCCTTTTCTCTGGTTCTCCCAAAATATAAGTATTTTCCTGATTTCTCACTGATCGAATGAAAAACGCGACCCGCCATACGGGCAACCTCACCCAGCCCGGACACGGAAAGGATTGACAGACCATTTTCTAGCTGACACTGCTTCTAATAATACTTTATGATGTGCTGACAGCCAGTCCACCACACAATAAACAAAAACGGCTGTCTGATACCCTGGATGAAAGTACCCTCTCTAAGTGCACTATGTCTCGGATATATCTGATGCCTGGAGACCCCCCCAGCCTGGTTCTTAACTTTAAGTCCAAACTGGTCTCTGGAGGAATGCAAGGGGAGTCGAAAGGGGACTCTTCTTGCTGTTTGTCTTGTCAAAATTGAGGGGTGTGTTTGAGGGGAGGGACCTGGCTGTTTCGGCGGCCTCCGCTCCTCTCTTCTCTCCCTCTCCGAGACCAGCTCGTGCTCCCGCTGTAAAAGGCAGGTGCGCGGGGGGGTCTGCTGGAGGCTCCTGCCGGGTTCTCCGTCCTGCGTTTCACCGGGACCCGGCTCCAACACTCAGAACTCTGACTCCAGCACGGTGTGGCTGCCTCCACCTGGCCATCCACCGTGCGCCCTCCGGGTACCTGACTCCCCTGCCTCCTCCGGGGGCAGGTGTGAGGGGTTCAATGCCTCCTCCCCCCGCTGCGGTGAGTGCCGGAGCGGGATGGAGCGCCCGGAGGTACTGTTGTCCCCACGTTACCATGTTGTCTGGAGGATAGGACCGAGAGATGACATACTCTCTACCCGGGTTACAAGTCACTATTTTCGGACACTTTTTTGCTTTACCCGGTTCTATCATTCTTTCCTCCTTTGACCATAAAACGTGTTTCCTGCTGGGGTACTGCCTGGTTCCGGGGCACCCCAAACCCTCTCATGGTCGGGCCACCATGAATTGATGCATCAGACCCAATGTTGCCAACACCAGCCCCGCGTTGGTGGGGAGGTGGGACCATTTTGCCAGGTGGTAACCCAAGTCCTCCTTTGATCCGTGTACCAGGCATTGAAGCATCAAACTTTTGTTGCAATCACCGCAAAATCAACCCCCCTTTAAGGTTACCAGGGGCACGAGGTTCTTGAGGGTGTGATCATCTGGGTTTAGTCCGTGGGGGAGTGCTTAAGTCCGGGGGTCCGGGGACCCAAGGTGCGCGAGGTTATGGAAGTGTGCATGTCAGGGAGAGATGCTGGAGCTGAATAATCCGTCGTTTGGGGCTCTGTGAGCGGCTACAAATAGGTGATTTCCCGGTGTATTTCATGGAAGTCTGACATAGCCTGTTTGCTCATGTGAGGGAGAGATGCTGGAGCTGATTAGTCCGTTGTTTGGGGCTCTGTGAGCGGCTACAAATAGGTGATTTTCCCGGTGTATTTCATGGAAGTCTGACATAGCCTGTTTGCTCATGTCAGGGAGCGATGCTGGATCTAATTAGTCCGTGATTTGGGGGTCTTGGAGCGGCCACAGAAAGGTGGTTTTCGCGCTCTGTCTCCTGGTAGTGTAAAATAGCCTGTTTGCTCATGTGAGGGAGCAAACCTGGAGCTGCTTAGTCCGTCATTTGGGGCTCTGTGAGCCGCCACAGAGAGGTGCTTTTCCCGGTGTATTTCATGGAAGTCTGACATAGCCTGTTTGCTCATGTAAGGTAAAGGTCTGCCTTATGGACATAGTTAACATGGGACTTGTCCTTCAAATGTACACATGTCCGCACAATGGAAATGTGATGTCAACTTCCAATGCAAAGTCCCTGCCACCGGCAGGACACATTTTACCAACTGTAAACCAACACTTGGGGTGCTCTATGCATGTGTCTGAGGGTAAAATAATCATCATTCTGTATATAAATATGTTTGTCAATATCATGGACATTTCCTTTTCAATTGGGGTCCACGAAGCTGACACAAGATACCCGCAGATCAGCGCTCATCTCGGACTAAAATCCTCAATGCATAGCAGTTTTAATGGCATTTTTGTTATTCAGTGTTACCAGGGGCACTAACTTCTGACCGGTGTTCCCTCTTGGTGTAGTCCGTGGGGGAGTGCTTAAGTGTGAGTACACAGGTTCGCCTGGTGCACAAGGTTATGGAGGTGGGGGTCTTGCTGGTGCTCAAGTGTCCATATACGTCACCCCATATTCACATAACTTTTACCCGCCTTAAGAGACACTATTTTGGGGTACAATTTATCCATTTTCACCCCTTTTTTCTGGTTCTTCCAAAAGTTAACTTAGACTTTTTCTGACTCTGGAGGAATGTAAAGGGAGTTGTCAGGGGACTCTACCCGCCTTAAGAGACACTATTTTGGGGTACAATTGATCCATTCTCACTCCTTTTTTCTGGTTCTTCCAAAAGTTAACTTAGACTTTTTCTGACCCATGTACATCACCCTGGATCTCTGCTTGTGAGTGTGGGACCAGTGACTCTGTAAGCAGCAGCCTGTCCTCTGTGTGGGATTGAGCGAGGTGCTGGAAGGAGCTCTCTGGGTCACAGCCTGCTGCTGCTGCTCTCTCCCGCCCTGTATTCACATAACACTTTACCCAGCTTTCACACACTTCTTCCTGGGTAAGAAAGCCATGTGCATCACCCTGGAGCTCTGCCTGTGAGTGTGGGACCGTGCTTACAGCAGTGACTCTGCTGCCCTTATGTTCTTGTACATTTCATGAGTCAAATGTGGATGAAATGGACAGATTCCTGTCCATTTCATGAGTCAAAAACAGCTTTCTGCCCTGGAAATGATTTCTAACCATTATTACCGTTATGGAGGGGCTGCAGGAACACTTTACCCAGCTTTCACACACTTCTTCCTGGGTAAGAAAGCCATGTGCATCACCCTGGAGCTCTGCCTGTGAGTGTGGGACCGTGCTTACAGCAGTGACTCTGCTGCCCTTATGTTCTTGTACATTTCATGAGTCAAATGTGGATGAAATGGACAGATTCCTGTCCATTTCATGAGTCAAAAACAGCTTTCTGCCCTGGAAATGATTTCTAACCATTATTACCGTTATGGAGGGGCTGCAGGAACACTTTACCCAGCTTTCACACACTTCTTCCTGGGTAAGAAAGCCATGTGCATCACCCTGGAGCTCTGCCTGTGAGTGTGGGACCCTGCTTACATCAGTGACTCTGCTGTATATTTCATGAGTCAAATGTGGATGAAATGGACAGATTCCTGTCCATTTCATGTACATTTCATGAGTCAAATGTGGATGAAATGGACAGATTCCTGTACATGTTCCCCAGGTTTCACACACTCATTCCTGGGTAAGAAAGCCATGTGCATCACCCTGGATCTCTGGGTGCCTTTGAGTGTGGGACCCTGCTTACAGTCCGTCGTTTGGGGCTCTCCCGAGAGTGGAAGTCCATTGCCTCTAAATAGAGGTAAAATTAGGTCTGTCACTTTGGGTAACCGCACCACTGTCAGACGTCTCCCGAGAATGGACGTCCATTCTCTCTAAATAGGGCTATGGTAAATGACATTTTGAGAGAGTATTTGAATGTTTCTGTTTTCGATATTTTGATTTTCTCCCCAGATAGTCAGTCTCATGTCATGCATGTCCGCCAAGTTCTCCAGAAGCTTCTTGAGAATCAGTTGTATGTGAAAGCTGAAAAGTGCGACTTCCATGCAACCACTGTCTCCTTCCTGGGCTACATTGTCACCTCCAATCAGGTGCAGATGGATCCATCCAAGATCAGTGCGGCGACCAACTGGCCCACTCCTGATAGCAGCAAAAGAGTTCAACAATTCCTGGGGTTTGCCAACTTTTACCGGAAGTTTATACGCAACTTCAGTTCTGTAGCCGCACCTTTGCATGCTCTCACCTCCTCTAAAGGTTCTTTTCAGTGGACCTCCCAGGCCGAGTCCGCCTTCCAATGCCTCAAGAAAAGATTCACCACGGCACCTGTACTCACTGTTCCGGATCCCCAGAGACAGTTTGTGGTTGAGGTTGATGCATCCAACGAGGGCATAGGGGCTGTGTTGAACCAGAGATCCTCCAAGGATAACAGGATGCACCCCTGTGCCTATTTATCGCGTAAGTTGATCTCAGCTGAAAGAAATGATGATGTGGGGAACAAGGAGCTACTAGCTGTTAAAGCAGCTTTGGAGGAGTGGAGAAACTGGCTAGAAGGGGTGGAGCAACCATTTTTTGTTTGGACTGACCACAATAATTTAGAATATGTTAGGAAAGCCAAGCGACTAAATTCACGTCAGGCCCGGTGGACTCTGTTCTTCAGCAGATTTAACTTCACATTATCTTTTCGGCCCGGTACACAAAACCGTAAGCCAGACGCACTGTCTCGTCTCTTTGAGCCTGAACATAATGCCAAGGAACCAATATCAATCCTTCCACTGAACTGTGTGGTTGGGTCGGTAACATGGCAGATAGAAACAGATGTGAAGCAGGCGAATGTTGTGAGCCCGGCACCCAGCGAGTGTCCAGGCAACCGCTTGTTTGTCCCTGTGTCTTTACGCTCTCAGGTAATCCACTGGGCTCACACGTCCAAGTTCACATGCCATCCGGGGATCCGACGAACAATGTTTGCCATAAAGCAGCGGTTCTGGTGGCCGGCCATGAAAAAAGAGGTCTCCGAGTATGTGGCGGCCTGTCCAGTGTGTGCCCGGAATAAGACCTCGTCCCAGGCCCAGATGGGTCTGCTCTGGCCCCTCCCAGTGCCTCAGTGACCATGGTCGCACATCTCCATGGACTTTGTGACTGGACTACCGCCCTCCAAATGTAATACTACCGTCCTGATGGTGGTACACCGTTTCTCAAAGATAGCACATTTCATTCCTCTGCTCAAACTTCCCTCTGCCAAGAAGACGGCAGAGGTCATGTTAACTCACGTGTTCAGAATCCATGGTTTCCCCAGTGACATAGTCTCCGACAGAGGACCACAGTTCATTTGCAACTTCTGGAAGGAGTTGTGCCAGCTCCTCGGCGCCACCGTCAGCTTATCTTCCGGTTATCACCCGCAGTCCAACGGTCAGACCGAGCGCCTGAACCAAGACCTCAAAACATGCCTCAGGTGCATCGCGTCCCAGAAGCAGACCACTTGGAGCGATCACCTTACCTGGGTAGAGTATGCCCACAACACTCTCCCCTCGGCTGCCACAGGTCTTTCCCCTTTCCAGTGTGCTAACGGGTACCAGCCTTCTCTCTTCCCTGCTAATGAGGAAGAAGTACAAGTTCCATCTGCGCACGCCATGGTCCGACGCTGTCGGTGGGTTTGGGCCGGTGCTCGCCGGGCGCTACTCCGGACTTCGACCCGGATGAAGTCAGCGGCGGATCGTCACCGGCGTGCGGCCCCCCTCTACAGGGCGGGCCAGAAAGCCTGGCTCTCCACTAAGGATCTACCCCTAAACGTTCACTCCAAGAAGTTGGCAGCAAGGTTTGTGGGTCCTTTCCCAATTTCAAGAGTCATTAACCCTGTCTCTGTGCGCCTCAAACTCCCCGGATCTTTCAGGGTCCATGCCACGTTTCAGGAGAGCAAACTCAAGCCAGTTCAAGAAAGCACTCTGGTTCCCGCCTCCATACCCCCTCCACCACCCCGGTTCATTGAAGGTGGCCCGGTGTACACAGTCAGGAAACTTCTGGCGGTCCGCAATCGGGGACGAGGACGACAATTCTTGGTAGATTGGGAGGGTTACGGCACTGAGGAGCATTGTTGGGTCTCCTCAACTTTCGTTGTGGACAAGACACTCATCAGTGACTTCTATGATCGTCACCCTGAGCAGCCTGGGCCGTCGGGAGTCAGCCCTAGAAGGGGGGGTACTGTAGTGTCCCGTCAACTATGTTAAGTTTTGTCATGTTTGTGATCGTCATGTTCATGTTAGTTTAGTTTATGTTCCACTTCCTGTTTTATTTTGTACTCACCTTGTCTCATTCCAGGTCCCTTTACTTCCTGCTCTCGTTCCTTTTCCCGCCATCGTCAGTGTCTGCCCCACCCCTGATTGTTTCCACCTGTGCCCACTTACCTCATGTATATATTGTCCTGTCTCCCCTTGTTAGTTGTCGGTTCGTCTTTGTGGCAGCGGGGTGTGGTTAGGGCGCCGGCTGCTGGAGTGAAGGGAGTGGCTCGGCCGGAGGTCAGACAGCTGATCGGAATCAGGTAATCAGTGCCGGAATAAAAGCATGTGGTAACCTGGTTCTGGGCTGTTTTGCAGTAGGCGGGATCCTGGAAGGTGGCAAAAGGACCTGTGAAGGTTGCCACACGGGCAACGTTGGAGACCCGTGGATACTTTTGTTTGGAGCTAATAAACGCCTTTGTTACACGAACCTGCTCTTTCCGTCCATATTTGAACCCTGTGTGAGCGGAGAGGCTCACAGTCTTGTTCATTGTCCCAAGAAGCTAGATCCCAGCCATTGCTTAAAGAGATTCAGTGTTTTGCCTTTTTTCCTCCATGTGAGCGTTTTACTTTTGTCATTTTTGTTATTTCCTCTAAAAGACTGATTTTGTTTTTGCAAGTGAAGATTATTTTTCTTCAAACCTTTTTTGTCTCTGGGTTGTGCATTTTGTGTCCTCCAAACTATTGAGTCAAGGTTCCTAACAAGGATGTTGTTTTCTATCAGCTGTGCACCGTTATGGTGTAAATACAGCCTATCTACCAATTGGATCAAATATAAAATTCATCCAAATTACTATTGATACTGCAAGGAGACGTATTGTGTGAAGAGAAATTGAAGATGTTGTTTAATTGCTGATATATTTATGATCTACGTCACGTATTCAGTTTCAGT
This sequence comes from Harpagifer antarcticus, assembly GCA_902827135.1. Taxonomy (NCBI): domain Eukaryota; kingdom Metazoa; phylum Chordata; class Actinopteri; order Perciformes; family Harpagiferidae; genus Harpagifer; species Harpagifer antarcticus. Next base: position 522,428 of record CADEHL010001240.1, read on the forward strand.
GGCAGTTCTTCCCGTTTGTCCAGAAGTCATCTAATCAGGCTCTATAAATAAAGAACTATGGCAGATGTGTAATATTTAATGCAGCCGAACCGTGTATTACAATGCCATTATGTGATGACGTTCAAAGAGAAAAGCAAGTAAGTACACGCGGAATAAAGTATTATTTTTTTTTAAAGTTTTCGGATTTCATATTATATTATATATATTCATATATATTAGAGGCAGAGCTGGAGTATGACGGGGGATCGACACCAATCTCCCGGGGGGAGGTCACTGAGGTTGTTAAACAACTCCACAGTGGCAAAGCCCGGGGGTGGATGAGATCCGCCCAGAAATGCTGAAGGCTCTGGGTGTTGAGGGACTGTCTTGGTTGACACGTCTCATCAACATTGCGTGGAAGTCGGAAACGGTACCGAAGGAGTGGCAGACCGGGGTGGTGGTTCCCCTTTTTAAAAAGGGGGACCAGAGGGTGTGTGCCAATTACAGAGGCATCACACTACTCAGCCTCCCCGGGAAAGTTTACTCTAAGGTACTCGAAAGGAGGGTCAGGCCGATTGTCGAACCTCAGATTGAGGAGGAACAATGCGGATTCCGTCCTGGTCGTGGAACGACGGATCAGCTTTTTACTCTCGCAAGGATCCTGGAGGGGGCTTGGGAGTACGCTTATCCGGTCTACATGTGTTTTGTGGACTTGGAGAAGGCGTATGACCGGGTTCCCAGGGAGTTACTGTGGGAGGTGCTGCGGGAGTATGGGGTGAGGGGGTCTCTACTCAGGGCCATCCAATCTCTGTACTCCCAAAGCGAGAGCTGTGTCCGGCTCCTCGGCAGTAAGTCGGACCCATTTCCGGTGAGGGTTGGCCTCCGCCAGGGCTGCGCTTTGTCACCAATCCTGTTTGTAATATACATGGATCGGATTTCGAGGCGTAGTCATGGGGGGGGGGGGGTCTGCAGTTCGGTGGGCTAAGGATTGCACCACTGCTTTTTGCAGATGATGTGGTTCTGATGGCTTCATCGGTCTGCGACCTTCAGCACTCACTGGATCGGTTCGCAACCGAGTGTGAAGCGGCTGGGATGAGGATCAGCACCTCCAAATCCGAGGCCATGGTTCTCAGCAGGAAACCGATGGATTGTCCACTCCAAGTAGGGAATGAGTCCTTACCCCAAGTAAAGGAGTTCAAGTATCTCGGGGTTTTGTTCTCGAGTAAGGGAACAATGGAGCGTGAGATGGGCCGGAGAATCGGAGCAGCGGGAGCGGTACTGCAGTCGCTTTACCGCACCGTTGTGACGAAAAGGGAGCTGAGCCAGAAGGCAAAGCTCTCTGTCTACCGGGCCATTTTCGTTCCTACCCTCACCTATGGTCATGAAGGATGGGTCATGACCGAAAGAACGAGATCGCGGATACAAGCGGCCGAGATGGGTTTTCTCCGCAGGGTGGCTGGTGTCTCCCTTAGGGATAAGGTGAGAAGTTCGGTCATTCGGGAGGGACTCGGAGTTGAGCCGCTCCTCCTTCGCGTCGAAAGGAGCCAGTTGAGGTGGTTCGGGCACCTAGTTAGGATGCCACCTGGGCACCTCCCTAGGGAGGTGTTCCAGGCACGTCCAGCTGGGAAGAGACCAAGGGGTAGACCTAGGACCAGGTGGAGGGATTATATCTCTTCGCTGGCCTGGGAGCGCCTTGGGATCCCCCAGTCAGAGCTGGTTGATGTCGCCAGGGAAAAGGAAGTTTGGGGCTCTCTGCTGGAACTGCTACCCCCGCGACCCGACCACGGATAAGCGGAAGAAGATGGATGGATGGATGGATTTCATATTGCATAAACACCATATCCCAACGTGCATTGCGGCTAAAACATCCAATCACCGAGCTTGAACGATAGCTGAGGATTATGGGTATTTAGACGTTTTTATCTAAACCTCTGAAAAAAGAAATGTGTCTCAGAATCGAAAGAGAAAAACCTATGGGAAAAACACAAAAGCATTGCACACAATTTAAACCAATTAATGTAGTGTAATTAACAAGGATAAACTGATGCTTTTTAGTGGATGAGTACTGCAGATATCACTGTAAAATCATTTGACAGTGAGGGGAATACGGTTTTATTCACCCCATGAGGGTTGACGCTAACTTTACATGGACGCTGCCGTCAATAGAAAGAAAGGGGGAAAGATGTAGTATATTGACGTTCTCCTGGCGAGACCTCAAATAATCTTCATAATATCTATCAAACTATAGATCCTACACATCCACTGGACATATATTCTAAATATACACTTCTCGCTAGAAATGTAATCAAAAAGCATTATAATGGCCAAACCATCCTTCAATTTAGGATTGTCCAGGGAGGGTTATTTGTGAATTTAGAGGTCGATAACTTTAAAACGTGATTATAGGTCGTAATAAGCTGCTTGAACAATCGACCTATTTGGTCGTATGAGTTGCACCATTGTGTTCTTTTTAACCAAATATCTCGCAGAAGGCGTTGGGAATGGCACTTTTTATTTTTATCTAAAGTAAAAGACAGAGAATCAGCACTTTTGAAACCGGGCCAAAACAGAGGGATTTACGGCATGATACAATGAACTGTTTGGTATTTCGAGCCAAACACTTCCGAGACATGTTTTGTAGATATCTGAGACCTATAATATATTGATGAAAAACAGTATGATAGAATCAGAAACAGGTTTATTACCAGGTAGGTTTACACATACGAGGAATTTGACTAGGTGTCGTGGTGCATACATAAAAGTAAAACAACAATTAAAACACAGATAAAGAACTAGAAAAAAATATTATAAAAAATATAAATTAAACAGTATTACATTGCAATGGAATGGAATAAAAAGGAATAAAATATGGAATAAAAAAAAAATCGGCAGTAATAAGAAAATAAAACAGATATTGTTGAACATTGTGTGAAATTAATGTAATGCATAGGTCTATGATGTGGCTGAGGTAAAGTGTCCCCCCCAATAAGGCCCCTCAATAAGGCCTTATTGATGAGGCCGGTAGAGGAGGGGAAGAAACTGTTCAGGTGGCGAGAGGTTTTGGTCCTGATAGTGGAGCTTTACAGTGGCGAAACTGTGGCGCGCTTACACTGTAGGTGCGTCACATTTCTGCGTGATCGGCAGAAATGTGTCTTAATCTTAATATTTTAAGAGAATACGGCGTGAGGATGAGGAGGAGAGACTTAGCCAATGTTAGCATTTGGCTTGCAATGGCAATAATAAATACAAAAGTCTCAATAATTACATGTGTCAGTTCATTTGACCTGAAATGATACAATTGCAGTCAACAGTGAGTTGAAATGCAGAGACCAAACTAGATTCAAGCTTTTTCTCAATTATAGCTGCTGGTACTGACCAGCTGGCACAAATAGTGAGAGTACTGAGGGAGAGGCAGCAGGTCCCAGTGTGGTAGAAGCAGCAGCAGGTCCCAGTGTGGTGAAGGCAGGTGCAGCTGAACAAGCAACACAGTTCCAAGCATCCCATTCACCGAGACAGACATAGTATAATAGCAAGGAGGGATGCCTCAAATGATGTCAGATATATGGCAAACTTCAGGATCCACCTGCAGGAACTGCACCTATTCTTCAGAAATAGTGCAAATAGGTCAGCCACACTGAGATCTGCCGCTACCACTCTTGGTCTGAACGACTTGAAAGTCAAGGTGTGTTTTCACCAATTTTTATAATACTATTGTGGTGTCATATTATTTATTTTATACTTACCAGTGTTTCTACTTGTTGTTAGGAAGTGAAAGATACAAGGTGGCTATCGCAGGACATAGCCGTTCAAAACCTCCACAGGAGCCTTCCAGATGTGCTGCCCCACATAGCAATGCTGTCAGTTAATTGCATTATCCACCCTATTATATTGTTGTCTTTTTCCACATTTAGGTGCCAGTCACACTTGTTACTCCGGGGAGCAATCTGGAGGCAGGCGAGAGCCCACTCCCTGGAACGTTCCTTGCTCACCTACACCAAGACCTGGACAACCCAGATGGACTTGGGGCCTTTAGCATTGCCGGAGAAGAGAAGAGGAGAGGAGTAGGAGGGGACACGGAAATCTGGAGCGCCCCCGGGAAGAGCAGTGGGCCAGATTCGTCAGAGGTGTAAATACCAGAGGTGGGAGTAAGTCCTACATGTGCAAGTCTCAAGTCTTGACATACAAGTATCAAGCAAGTCCCAAGTCACTGTGGTGAGAGTCAAGCAAGTCAAGTCATTGCTCAGGTCAAGCAAGTCAAGTCAATTCATACAACATTCTGATGAAAAAGCCCAGTTTCCGCATTTAAATCAGTTAAAAGACAGTGGTTATGAAAATGGATTCAACACACACTATGATCTTCATTACATACACAGTTAATCATTTGAAATCTTATTTAGACCTATGACAATCATATTAGATTCATATTAACCCTAGAACTGCAGACAATATAGCTAGGACTCAAAAAGTCTGTTCAAAAAGGCAGAATTCCAGGTAAGAAAATCATATATGGCATTTGCCATTATACTAGGGATGTTAAGATTCACCGATTTGCATCGGTGCACCGGCAAAAACGTTCAAAATGCGAGTGCACCGGTTGAAAGAGTGCACATCGGCTTGAAGTTTGGGTTGAACTCGCGATGCATCGATTGTAGCGTCTTTGCATCGGTAAAAAAACGATTCATTCATATAATATCCCCTCATCCTGTCAACGCTCAGCAGAGACGATCTTTGATCTTTGCTTCGCACTACGGAGGCCGAGAATCTCAGTTATCAACACACATGGAAGTCAAGGAGAAAGAGAAACACAGCGCACCCAAAAATACCTACAAATCAAAAGTTTGGCAACACTTTGGGTTTTTCAAGAAAGACAACTTGAAAAATCGCTCACAAATTGTAAACGATGCCGTGGCCGCTTTAAAGTACACAAATAGTACGAGGAACTTAGCGAAGCAACATAAAGAGGCGACATGGGGTCTGCGGCTGAAAAGAGAAACCTGAAAGTTAGACATATGACTGTTCACTCAGTGAGGTGTTCTGTCAGAGAGAGTGGTGTTTAGTTTACAGCAGCCTGTTAATAGTTTAAATGTCTTCCTTACTGTAAGAAGTTATGAAATACCTGTTTGTGAAAGGTTATTTGTATCCTTTATTGTTCATATAGAAACCACTGCTTTCTGCTCACTGGTGAGTTAGCCTATGAAGGAGTATTAAGCACATCAGGCAGCAGCTGTATGGGCATTGCACTATGGTAGTTGTTATTTGCACATTGTTAATCCTGGGCAATGCATCCTTACATTGTTTAACTGTGAGGTGTTATAACATTGTACCAGTGGCGAGCCGTGACTTTTATACCTAGGCCCTCTCCCCCCCCCCCCCCCCTTGAAAAAAAGAAGAGTTATTACGTCTCAACATATACTTCAGCGGAATATCAAAACAACGTGCAAAACGCATCAATGACAGAAACCCTCTACCACACAAATCAACACCATTTATATAAACACCTATCATGACAGGGCACCCACAGCCAAGTACAATTACAAATGAATTAAGTCGGCACGGCGGCCCACATTGAAAATGACTTAGGCCTACCTTTGAGGATCAAATCACTTAAACACAAAGTCCATTTGTCAAAGTCATTCAGCTGATCCTTTGCCACTCCAGTTTGTCATTGTAACTCAATCTTGAAAATGACTCGGTTAATAATTTCGCAACGATGTCATCACTATCACTGAAGTGAGCCATCATGAACGAACTTATGCTAATCATAAATCAATCCATCATAAATCTATCGATTAGATTTATGATTAGAAAATAATAAAAGTAGGGTAGACATGTGGATATTATCCGGCTGAACAAAACGTGCATTTATCTAACAGGTTCGTTTTCCACAGACCTTATTTCCAGCTATCTTCCAAAATCCTCTGGAGAAATCCAATTGCTTTCTGTCGAAGGAATCCGAGCGCAGCTTATTTCCGGGTTTTAGGACGCGTCACTGCACCACTTGCATAGAGCCCTTCTCACTTCTCTTATTTTTCATTTCCTCGCTCCTCGGTCTCGGTCTCACCGGAAGTTGATGTGTCTGCGCCATCTTGAGTAGCGTCCCAATGGCCTTATTTTTGCCGGAGGACCGAGGAGCGAGGAGCGATAACGGAGGAGCGATAACAAAGGAACCACCAGACCATCCTCCGATGAAATCCTCAGACAGTCGCCCAGCCCCTTACTGTGTATCGCTCACTGATTGGACGATGCAGCGCATGCACTGATCTGATGCTTCTTGACATGAGAGCAGAGTGAAGAAAATACATGAACCTCACGGGAGTCACTCCTCAGTTTATACCGTGTTTTGTTTCAATTCATGTATCACTTAATTACAAATATGTGATATATCTGAACAACAAAGTGGTCAAAAATCATTTTATTCATTTTTTGGAAACATTTTCATGATCGCTTTTTTCGTTTTACATTTTCATTTATTGTCATTTCCATTCAGTCAGTCATTAAGTGCTATTAAAATGTTAATGTGCTACATATCCACACAAACAAACAAAGTGTGCAATCCAATGAATGTTAATCTAACTGGGTTTTGATAGATATCATATCTCTTTTTCTTCTCTCAATTATTTTATTTCTATCGTGTACTCTAATCAATATTAATCAAACTATTGTTCGTTTATACATTTTAAGAATGGCGTTTCTTTTTTGAGAATTAGTTCTTATTGTATTTTATTTATTTGGGTCTACAACAGATGATACAAATGTTTGTGTCAGTAAATGTGTACTAACAGAGGCGGGGGTGTTTGTGAAAATAACAGGAACAGAGCTGCTGTCAGACGATCAGCTGTGCAGCATCATCACAAACGGACGTCGCTTCACGTGACGCTCCGGAGGAAAGGACGTCCCATTGCTCTTAAAACTAATTTCCCTGCTTCTCGTGGTTTCCTTGCGTCCCTCCATGCTTCCCTGGTGGGAGGGACTAGACGCAGGGAAACGACGCAAGTGAGGGACGCAAGGAATCCATTTAACCGAAGTGAGAAGGACCCATAGACTTCACAGCGGGCTGAACTTGTCATAAAGTCCGCGAAAATAAAGCCCACCCATTTAGAGGGAAGATATGATTGGTCAATTGTACTGTCATTTGACATTACTCTCTCGTAGGCTCTGTGCACAAGATGGCGTCTATCAACTTCCGGCGGCTGGGTGTGCGGCTGAGTAATTCCGGTTTGAGTACAGAGTTTTGACAGCTTGTTATGTCACACCTAGAGCAAGAATGAGCGGATTTCAGGCTAAAGAAAAACGATTGGCCTTCCAGCGGGTAAGAAAGTCGGCACTACATTGCTGTGTGCCCCTTTGGACAAATTCGTCCTGTTATCAGAATCAGAATACCTTTAGTCCCACAGAGGGGAAATGTGCAGCGTTACAGCAGGAAAGAGCCACAGACAGCTTAGTCTTGAATATCTTACATGCGTTAAAAAGTACTAAGTTATAATATATTAAACAATATGCTAAAAAAGTACTAAGTTATAATATAATAAACAATATGCTAAAAAAGTACTAAGTTATAATATAATAAACAATATGCAAAACAAAAGATAAAAAGTTATATAATTTTCAAAAATACAGATAAAAAACAAATCAAATCTACAAATCAAATCAAGCAGTTCTTAGGATTTAGCAGCCCGGTATATATTACAGTTATTAAAGATGGCATATGTATATAAAGTATATATTGCACATAGTTTGACGGTATTTAACAGCAGCAAGTTACACAATGTTATAATCGGGAGATAAGTTTCCATTCATTTCGGCAAGCCTGAGCAACAACAATTAAAAGATGTCTTGCTCCCAAACCAATTGTGTATTTCATTACAAAAAGCAGTTATACCATACTATGTTTAGGTACTAATGAATTATATCCTCAAAACAAACACACACATAAATAACAAAGGAAAATACATCATTTAATAAATCCACAATATGATAACATTTTACAGATTAATTTAATAAACTTTTACAAAACATAGGTTGATGTTATATTGGGGGGAAAATACATATTTAAACATTTCAATTAGTCTCTGCATATTTAAGTAATGCTAGTTTATATAACAGATGATCAGACAATATCCAGAAAGTAGATACAAAAAAGATATATAATGTGTGCATTTCCAACATATCCTCTGAAAGAGTGTTAGTCGTTGAGTTGAGTAGTGAGCCATTAGTTTTTTTTTCGTGGTGCGATGTCTGCTGAGAGGTCCTTGTATGCCTCGCTGACTTTGAGGACATCTGGGTCTGGCAGGTCCCCCCGCACGGCCTTGTAACGTGTACTCCTTTGAACATGTTTATATGATAATTAGGACTTTAAGAACAATTTTACACTCAGAAAACAATCACAAAGTTGTAGCAGGCTACATACAATTACTTAGGACAATAGATATTACCTTACACTGTCAGCAACTGTAAACTGCTTTGGCTTAGTGGAAATGAACAACATGTCACTCACTCTGCCTGGTTTCACACCCTATTAATTACACAAAAGAATTGTCAAATTAATTGAAAAGGTCGTTGATGCAACATACTAAATCAGCTCTTGGCACAAAGGAAATACTCATTAAACCGTGGATTGGGGTTGAACACATACTGTACTTACCATGGTTCTTGGCTTGTGCCATCGCTGCTCTGTTTCAGTGCAGCTGAGGACAGGGGGGACAGCAGCCAGGTGGAGTGTGGAGTAGTGTGCGGTCTGGAACAGCAGTGCAACATTGTGGTTGCAGAGTGCTGTTCCAGCTACACAGGAACACTTTGCCACTGCAATCTCCACAGGTGAGCAGTTCTTAAAACAAAATGTCAGTCCTTTTACATTTAGGATACTGCTTCAATACAACACAGACAAATGAGAAAGCTGAGAGCAGGCTGATCAGGCAAGTTGTAGGTGTGGGAAAAGGCTAAACCATGTCAGGTTGTCAGTCACATCACATACACAGAAGTTCTGCTGTTTGGAATACTGTAATTTAAGGACATTCAAACAGATACGCTTGCATAGCCTGTCTCAGCTTTCTCAATGTATTATCTTATATTATAACTACATAAAATAGTGTTAGTAGAACGTTGAACAGCTTAACATAGATGTAGGGTACAAAACCAGCACTTACCTAACACTGGCCCATACAAATGGACCCTACATTGACTATACTAACCATTCAGTAAAGAGCAGCAGCCGTCACAACCAGTTTCTGGGGTTTCCATGAAAGCAGAGACGGTTTTCAACCTCTCATTAAGAATCTTTGATGAAAGCTAAGTTTAGGTTTAGCTAATGTATTTATCATTTTACACGAGAGGGTTACAAAACGAAAATAAATCTGTAGCCCCTTCATGCTACACACACATAGCTAGCTACCAGTTGATGTGAGCAAATGTATTGTCACTATGTAATCTGTTGCAACACGTCAGCTAGCTGGGTTTATTTGAATCCTAAATCACAGGTTACCTACTCTTGCCACATCAACACCCCAGAACATGAACCTGATTGAGGCTTTGAACCTAGGGTGACCATATTTTGATTTCCAAAAAAGAGGACATGCTGCCCCCAGCCTCGAGATACTTAATGATACTCAACGTTTACTCAAAGATGCCTTATTGTTTTAAAGTATGCCTCCTCTGTATGGATATAACATTATTATTTATATTATTTTACTGTATATAACACAATAATATCTCTCTATAACCAAAGACACACTGTGATGCCCCTGTGGGTGCATCAGTAGAGAGGAGGTGGTGATTGGTGATTGGTGATTGGTGTTTGCTGTTTGCATTGATTGCAGTGGCTCAGGGCACCTGGGTCTGGTGTCCTGCAGCTATTTAGAGCCTCTCTGCTCCTCTCTGTGCTCTCTCTGCTTTCCCGTACAGGTCCCGGTGTTGTTGAGTATAACTTGTTGTTACTTTACTTTGTGCACCTCAACACTCTCACACATACACATTCATGCAACCCTCACACTGCATTTACACTATTGATACCACTGTCGTCCACACCTCATGCTTTAACTATTGTTGCACTTCATCTAATTTGGCTAATTTGGATTGTTTCTTGTAAATAAACACATTTTGATAACCATTGACATGGTGTGTCTCCTCTTTGTTGTGGCCTTTTGAGCCAGGTCATAACAAATGGGGGCTCGTCCGACGGGTTATTTGGTTAAAAGTTTGTGTAGTGCTCAGAGCACATGGTGTCATTTGAGCAGCTAATTAGTTGATGTGGTCCAGCTGTGTGCTGGCTCTGTACTGCTATTTTGGGGACACCTCATGTTTTTTGGGTTTCAGGAAGCTTTAGTGTTTGACATGGCGTCAGGTTTTGTGTGCCAATCAGAAGGTAAGATGTTGCTGCTTGTTACGCTTTTGTAAAGAGTTTTCCCCGCTAGGCTTAAGTGGCGTTTCCCTTTGGGTTGCGTCTGTTTGTTTTTTTCATAGTGTTGTGGCAACGTGGTTAGTGTCAGCTGTTTTCGGACAGCTGTCTCGGGGGCACATCCGCGTGATTTCTTGGTGTTACCTGCGTGCAGGTCGCTCCATAACTCCGCCGGGTTCCAGTGCGTAATTACCCACCGCAAGCCACATGAAGACTAGGTGAGATTAGGAAGATTTTGTTTAGGCAGTTAGGGGGAAATTCTCTGTTGGGTTAATCTTATGCCCATGCGTGTTGGCAGTTTAGTACTTTGCTTTCTGATTGGCTATTATGACTTCTTTGTCATAACACACACCAAACCAAGGTTACTCAACAATCAACATGCTTTATTATGCCTAGAATTATCTCTGACAAATCTCAAATGCACAAGAATAACTTAAACATCAACCTGTAACAAAATAATAGCTCTCTTTTCAAGTCTTACAAAAATAAATAACAAAATATATGAAATAGTAGAAAATAGAAAGACCAGCTTTAACAAATAATCTCTTTGTATCTTGTCAATGTAAACAATAAAACAGTAACCTCACAAAGATACTAATATAATTATTTTAAAAGTGCACTATGCAGTTTTGGCTTTTACATTTGCATAATTGCCATTAGTGAACATAACATAACACATTTTGAGGCACCATGAACCAAATATAAGCCGACTTTAAATGTTTGTAAACACAATTCCAGGCCCTGTCATTGTAAACAACCACAGTGAAACGACAACTTTTCACATATCTCTAGCTTCAAACAGTTTTCTAGGGTCCCAATTTAAAATTAAAAGTTTAAAGTTTCTCTCCCACAGCTACATAGCTTTCTCTCTCTGCATAGCTGCATACTTCAATCTTCTTCATCCTGCTTTTCTTCTTCATCCTCCTTGTCTGCCCATCGATATTTAGCTGTGGAGCTGATCTTTCCCAGCAGTGTTCGGTTGCTCAACAAATAAGCATGAAAGTCTTTGCAACACATGTCTTTCAAATTGTATTGCACAAATAGAATCCCCTTCAGTGACTCAACAGACAGCCGGTTCCTCTCCTTGGTCCACTGGCTCTGCATCAGTGAGAAAACCCTCTCAACATGTGCATTGTGAGAGGAAAGTGCAAAGACAAACTGTGCAATCTTCAGTAGTTCTGAGTAACATGCAATGCTTTTGGCCTTCTCAAAAATATTTGGTCCACTTCTGGTGCACCTGCAGGCCACTGAACTCCTCAGCACCTTTCTGTGAATCTCTTCAGATTGGTGACCTGGTCAAAACACTTGACATCATCAATTACCACCCCCTTCTCTCCTAGGAACTTGATGCAGGCCTCCACATCATTCCACTCTGGTGGCTCACTCAGATCCATCCACGTGAATGTGGAGAACTCTTCCATGGGAGTCATCCACTTCTCCAGATTCTCCAGACATGTACTGTACAGGCCTTGCACATCAGCACAGAATCAGAATCAGTCCATCACTACGCTTTTGTGCCAGTAGTCCCTTAACTTTAAGGGACATGAAGTTGTTGCTCTTGCGTTCAAGAAGAATGGTGTGGATGCTGTTCATTATTTTCTTTACCTCCATAATGGAGTTCTTCTCCTTTTCCATGTCTTGAATGTGGAACGCAGACATGAGTGAGTGCATGTGCCAGAGGTAGATCTCACTGAATTCGTTTTCAAAAGACTTCTTGATCACTATGGGTGGTTTTTGCTGAGACAGAAAGAATGCCTTTAAGGCTGGAAACATCTGTATCATCCTCTCAATGGCTGGGAACAAGGACAGCCACCTTGTGTTGCTGTGAGAAAGCATCCTTCTGTATTCAATGTCAACAAAATCACAGTACTCCTTCAGGCTCTCAGTGCGCAGTGTAAATGTGGAAGTACTGGTAGATTTTGAACATGATATTCTCAAGGTCAATATCTATTGTGTCTGCCCCATGATGAACACAATTATTCAATATGTGTGCTGGGCAACCCACACCGATCAGAGTGTTCTTCTGCAGCAACCTCTTCAAAATGTGCAAACACATTCTTTCCCCCTTCATCACGTCGGATTCCTCCAAAGTTTGTGTTGCAATTGTCGCCAGTAAATGCAATGCATTTTTCAGACAAATAGTTTTTTGCCAATGTTTCAATGAGATATTGTGCAATGGTTTCTGCTGTCTCATTTGGTGTGTCTTTAACCTCGATTAATTTTGTTTGCATGCCACCCCTCTTCCAGTCAAAGTACTGGATTATGATTGGGAATATTTTCACTGCTCCGTGGTTCCTCCCGTCTGTAGAAACACCACAGTACTGGATTTCTTTGAGTGCTTCATGTGCGACATCAATCGAGTGGGGCGTTATAACACCATTGACAATGGCTTCGGTTTTAGTGCGCGCACTACTGAATATTTTGGCAGTGTCAGAGTCTGGAAATGCTTTTTTTAGCAAGGCACTTGTGCAATCCATAGATCTGTAGCTGTTGTGATGTTTCACAGTGTGAAATGCAAACGCACCCTCCGCGGGATTTACAGCATCCTCTGTTTTGCCTGGTCTAACAAAGAAGTCTGTTAACTTTGCCGACAAACTCTCACCTTGCACAGCTTTCCTATGTTTGTCTGTGTCCATGTGCGCTTTAAGATCGCCTGCACCTTTATTGGACACACACACGTATGTGCAAGCGTTGCACACGGTGCACTCCGCCTCCCATTTGTTCCGACTGGGTTGGTACATTTGGAATTTCTTCTGCAATTCATCTGTAAAAGTACATTTGCGCTTTGGCATTGTGAATGTGAGCTGCGGTCCGCTGTGTCCCCTTCCTCTGTTTGTGTGTCAGCGTAGTTGTCGAGCCGCCCACAAAGCTTCAGACTCAGGGATTACGTCACACACGCAACAGAGTACCGTAGTATTCTGTGCAATGCGCCAGTCAATTTAAGTACATGCAAACGGTCCGCGAAACCCGGACATTTTCATGAATTTATAAACCTCCCCCGGACGACCCGGACAGGGCGTGAAAAGAGGACATGTCCGGGCAAAAGAGGACGTTTGGTCACCCTATTTGAACCGATTAACACTTTTTATTGTCCTCCCTACTCTGAGATCGTGAGGCTTGTCATGCTTTCTCATGGACCTGTAACAGCTAGCTTCCCTGATGATCACTCTGCCTGAAGGTAGATCTTTGTTTGAAACTGTGGGGAATTGGATATCATTCATGTTATCCAAAAAAACGTAATAGTACATCATTAAAACGCTTTACACTGTATCAAGACTGTCAAGTTGTCAAAGTTAGCCAGTAACTACAGCTTTGTTTGTCACTTACCTTCATAATTGTCGACGTAGCTGGATATGTAGCAACATCTTGAACCCCTTTTCTCTTTTGCTCCTCGGGGCCGAGGCTGCCGCTTGTACCAGACGATGTACATCACTGATGTCTTGGAGACATCGAGTGTAAAATAGTGTCTATATGATATCTATACGCTATCTATACGCTATCTATCGCTCTTTCCTCTACTGCTCTACTGTAGACCGGAAGTTTACAACCGCACACACAGCCGCCGGAAGTTGATAGACGCCATCTTGTGCAACTAGCCCATAGCTGGCCCTCTGTGAATCTACAGAGGGACCAACTAGCTCTCCCGTCTTCACAGCAACTCGCAGAGATGGCATTTAACCCTTCACATTTCAACAGAAACTGAACAGGCAGATTCGAAGGATTTATTTCTTTGGAAATGTTATTTTAAATACAATTAAATCAAGTTATTTTGGTAAAACTAATGAAACATTTAGCAAAGAATACATATAAAAAAAATATTTAAAAATGTTTTTTTTTTTAATGTTTTCAAATATTATTCTTTAGAATATCTTAGGCCCTCACAGAGGGCCTAGAGGGGCCTGACGGCTCGCCACTGCATTGTACTGTACTCTGGAGAAAGAGAACTGTCACAAACGAGCTGAGGACCAAAATGCAGAACACGGGAAACCAGAGATAGTCGGTAACCAGCTTTATTAGAGTCAATAGGCTGGTAGGAGACAACACGGCAGATAGTAGGCAAAGGGCTGGTCGGGGACAGGCGAGGTTTCCGGGAGAAGGCAGGACGGGAGTCGTAGGCACAGAACGGGTCAGGGAGCAGGCGAGGCAGGCTGGTCAGGGACAGGCAGGGTCGAAACCGGGAGAGCAATCTGAGGAGTAGTGCGGGAAAGACAAGCATTCTGCGAAGTACGATCTGGCACTGAGGTGAAGGTGAAGTGGGCCTAAATACTAATGGAGCTGATGGGTGTAACAGAGTGAGAGAGAGAGAGACAGGGTGTGACTACCAGGTGACTAAGGAATGATAATGCAGAAAATAGGTGAGTGAGAAAGCAGACTGTGACAGAACCCCCCCCTTAATGGACGGCTCCAGACGTCTAAACAATACTAAAAAAAAAATTAAAAAAAAGACCCAAGAAAAAAAACCTACAGACACCGGGTGGAAGGTGGAGGTATGGGAAAGGTTAGTACTCGTCTGAGACTGCTCTCTCGGCCTCTCCCTCCTGGAAATCCTCGTCCTCCTCGCCCGATGACGACTCCCCTCCTCCTCGACGAAGCCTCTGGTCCGTAGCGGACGAGTACTCCCTGGCTTAACGCCTGGTCGAGCGTGGGTCCTAGACGGCTGCTCCGGGTAACGCAGGTGGAAGTCTCGGATGAGCTGAGGGTTGAGAATATGACGAGCCGGAACCCACTGCCTCTCCTCAGGACCATAGCCCTCCCAGTCCACCAAATATTGAACCCCTCTTCCTCTGAGACGGGAACGGAGTAAACGACGAAGGGTGTAGGTAGGGCCCCCATCGATCATCCTAGGGGGTGGTGGTGGAGGGGCGGCGGAAACCATAGGGCTCTCCCGGACAGGTTTAATCCTGGAGACGTGGAAGGTGGGATGGATTTTCATGTTCCGGGGCAAACTCAGTCGAACTGCTGCAGGATTAATGACCTTGACAATCTCGAAGGGTCCAATAAACCTGGGCGCTAACTTTTTAAACTCCATCCGAAGGGGAATGTTCTGGGTGGAAAGCCACACCCTCTGGCCTACCTGGTACACAGGTGCCTTGGTTCGTCGGCGGTTCGCTGATGTGGCGTACCGGTTAGCAGACTGAAGCAGAGTTGTACGAGCCTGCCTCCAAGTCCTCCGACAACGTCGGATGAAAGCCTGGACAGACGGACAGGTAACCTCCTTCTCCAATGCAGAGAACAATGGGGGTTGAAAACCGTATGCACACTGAAAAGGGGAAAGACCAGTAGCGGAACTGATGAGGGTGTTGTGGGCATACTCCACCCACAGGAGTTGTTTTGACCAGGTCGTGGGATGATCGGAAGCCATGCAGCGGAGAGTGGTCTCCATCTCCTGATTCTTCCGTTCGGTCTGGCCATTGGCCTGTGGGTGGAAACCGGAGGTGAGACTAACCGTCGCCCCGATGAGTTCACAAAACTCCCTCCAAAACACAGAGGTGAATTGGGGCCCCCGGTCGGAAACCACATCAGTCGCCAGTCCGTGAATGCGAAACACGTGGAGCAGAATCAGTTCTGCCGTCTCCTTAGCTGACGGGATCTTAGGCAGGGGTATGAAATGAGCCATCTTACTAAACCGATCTACCACCGTCAAGATGGCCGTATGTCCGTGGGACGGTGGTAGACCAGTCACAAAGTCCAATGAAATATGTGACCAAGGGCGACGTGGGACCGGTAATGGATGAAGGAGGCCAGCTGGCGCTTGGTGAGATGGTTTGTGCCGATTGCACACAGGACAGGCGTTCACAAACTCCCGGGTGTCAGCCTCCAGCGTGGCCCACCAGAACCGTTGTAGGACCATCCCCTTGGTACGTTGAATTCCAGGGTGGCAGGAAAGTCTGGAGCTATGAGCCCACTGAAGCACCTCAGCCCTCAAAACCTGAGGCACAAACAAGCGGTTAAGAGGACAAGAACTAGGACCGGGTTGGTCCACCAAAGCGGTCTTAACCCTCTCCTCAATCTCCCAAGCGAGGACGCCGATCACTCGAGGAGCAGGAAGAATAGTGTCCGGAATACCCCGGGTGTCTCCCTCCCTCCCGAACTGCCGGGACAAAGCGTCGGCCTTCACGTTGCGGGAGCCCGGGCGGTAGGAGAGAAAAAATTAAACCGGGTGAAAAATAACGACCACCTGGCTTGCCGAGAATTCAGTCTCTGTGCCGACCTGATGTATTCCAGGTTCTTATGGTCGGTCCATACCTGAAATGGTTGTTCTGTCCCCTCAAGCCAGTGTCGCCACTCCTCCAACGCCAACTTGACTGCTAGAAGCTCTCGATTCCCCACGTCATAGTTTCTCTCCGCCGGACTCAATCTCCTCGAAAAGAAAGCACAGGGGTGGAGCTTCTGGTTCTCACCAGAACGTTGCGACAGGATGGCCCCCACCCCTACGTCAGAAGCATCCACCTCCACCACCAACTGACCAGCGGTGTCTGGTACTTGAAGGATAGGAGCTGACGTAAACCGGCCCTTGAGGTCCTGAAAAGCCTCCTCGGCTGCAGGGGACCATCGGAACGTCACCTTGGATGAGGTCAGGGCGGTGAGCGGGGCGGCCACGGTGCTGTAGCCACGGATGAACCGTCTGTAAAAGTTGGCGAATCCCAGGAAACGCTGCAGCTCCTTCCGGGAATCGGGGACCCGCCACGAAGTAACTGCTGAGACCTTAGAAGGATCCATCTCCACACTTCCTTGACCCACGATGTAGCCAAGAAAGGCGACCGAAGAAGTGTGAAACTCGCACTTCTCCGTCTTGACGAACAGTGAGTTCTCCAGAAGTCTCTGGAGGACTGTCTGGACATGATGGACGTGCTCCTTGAGGTTCTTAGAAAAAATCAAGATGTCGTCCAGATAGACAAAAACATTGTGGGTCAAGGAAGTGTGGAGATGGATCCTTCTAAGGTCTCAGCAGTTACCTCGTGGCGGGTCCCCGATTCCCGGAAGGAGCTGCAGCGTTTCCTGGGATTCGCCAACTTTTACAGACGGTTCATCCGTGGCTACAGCACCGTGGCCGCCCCGCTCACCGCCCTGACCTCATCCAAGGTGACGTTCCGATGGTCCCCTGCAGCCGAGGAGGCTTTTCAGGACCTCAAGGGCCGGTTTACGTCAGCTCCTATCCTTCAAGTACCAGACACCGCTGGTCAGTTGGTGGTGGAGGTGGATGCTTCTGACGTAGGGGTGGGGGCCATCCTGTCGCAACGTTCTGGTGAGAACCAGAAGCTCCACCCCTGTGCTTTCTTTTCGAGGAGATTGAGTCCGGCGGAGAGAAACTATGACGTGGGGAATCGAGAGCTTCTAGCAGTCAAGTTGGCGTTGGAGGAGTGGCGACACTGGCTTGAGGGGACAGAACAACCATTTCAGGGTCGAAACCGGGAGAGCAATCTGAGGAGTAGTGCGGGAAAGACAAGCATGCTGCGAAGTACGATCTGGCACTGAGGTGAAGGCCAAAATGCAGAACACGGGAAACCAGAGATAGTCGGTAACCAGCTTTATTAGAGTCAATAGGCTGGTAGGAGACAACACGGCAGATAGTAGGCAAAGGGCTGGTCGGGGACAGGCGAGGTTTCCGGGAGAAGGCAGGACGGGAGTCGTAGGCACAGAACGGGTCAGGGAGCAGGCGAGGCAGGCTGGTCAGGGACAGGCAGGGTCGAAACCGGGAGAGCAATCTGAGGAGTAGTGCGGGAAAGACAAGCATGCTGCGAAGTACGATCTGGCACTGAGGTGAAGGTGAAGTGGGCCTAAATACTAATGGAGCTGATGGGTGTAACAGAGTGAGAGAGAGAGAGACAGGGTGTGACTACCAGGTGACTAAGGAATGATAATGCAGAAAATAGGTGAGTGAGAAAGCAGACTGTGACAAGAACACTACTACACTTGTGAAAAGGCCTGTTTGTGAAAGGTCCAAGTGGTTGTTTTTATTAAGGTAAAAAATAAACAGCATGATGGGATGTGCAGTACTAGTAGAGAGAACCAATTATGTAAGGCACTTTTGTTAATTTATGATTTGCTGCATATAAGGAATAAAACAAAATCCTCTGTCGTACCATATTGAATTGTATCATTATTTTGCATCGTGTTGAATCGCATCGTATCGCCCCGAATCGCATAAAGTTGAATCAAATCGTATCGAACTGTATCGCAACAGGGGTGAATCGTATCGATGGTGTTTCATGTAAGTCAGTTTTCCTGGCATTAAGTCTTGAGTTTGAGGATTCTGTGGAGAACGCCAGCAGGAGATCATAAAATTCAGATATGATGCCCTTCCCAAAGGGGTTTTTAATTAAATCTTTCTCCAATATGGACAGAGGAGGGGCCAGCATGAGTCGATCCTGGTTCCCTCCTACAAAGCTCCTGAGTTGCAGATATTTAAAAAAATGTTTACGAGGGATATCGTATTTACTGACAAGTTCCTCAAATGATAAAAACTTCCCATTATAACTTCCAAACATGTCTTTTAACTGTCCCACCCCCTTTTCAGCCCATAGTCTAAAACCTCCATCGGCATTCCCTGGCGCAAAACGAGTATTTCCCCAGATCGGGCTAAACCAGGAAAGAGAGGAAGGTTCGTTAATATATTTGTGGACCTCCTGCCAGATACCAATCATATTTTTAACTATAAGATTAGGTTTCGTTTTTTTAAGGGTTGTCAGAATATAGATTAGTGGGAAGTGGGAGCTTTAAGGAGCAAGACTCAACATCCCTCCACGCCGGAGGCCTCTCCTCTGTGTAATAAAACATCAATGTTCTCAGCTGAGCTGCCCAGTATTACCACAACACGTAAGGAAAAGGTCTGCCTTATGAACAGAGTTAACATGGGATTTGTCCTTCAAATGTACAAATGTCCGCGCAATGGAAATGTATGTCCACTTATAATGCAAAGTCCCTGCCACCGGCAGGACAAATTTTACCAACTGTAAACCAACACTTGGGGGTGCTCTATGCATGTGTCTGAGGGTAAAATAATCATCATTCTGTATATAAATATATTTGTCAATATCATGGACATTTCCTTTGAAATTGGGGTCCACGAAGCTGACACAAGATACCCGCAGATAAGCACTCGTCTCGGACTAAAATCCTCAATGCATAACAGTTTTAATGTTATTCAGTTACCAGGGGCACGAACTTCTGACCGGTGTTCCCTGTGCTTAAGTGTGGGTACACAGGTTCGCCTGGTGCACAAGGTTATGGAGGTGGGGGTCTTGCTGGTGCTCAAGTGTCCATATACTTCACCCCATATTCACATAACTTTTACCCGCCTTAAGAGACACTATTTTGGGGTACAATTTATCCATTTTCACACCCTCATTCCGGAGTAATAAAGCCATGTTCATCAGCCTGGAGCTCTGGCTGGGACAGTGGGACCCTATGGAGGGGCTGCAGGAACACTTTACCCAGCTTTCACACCCTCATTCCGGGGTAATAAAGCCATGTGCATCACCCTGGAGCTCTGCTTAGAGCAGGGACAGCAAGCACTCTGCTGCCCTTATGTTCTTGTACATTTCATCAGGTTCGCCTGGTGCACAAGGTTATGGAGGTGGGGGTCTTGCTGGTGCTCAAGTGTCCATATACTTCACCCCATATTCACATAACTTTTACCCGCCTTAAGAGACACTATTTTGGGGTACAATTTATCCATTTTCACACCCTCATTCCGGTGTAATAAAGCCATGTTCATCAGCCTGGAGCTCTGGCTGGGACAGTGGGACCCTATGGAGGGGCTGCAGCAACACTTTACCCAGCTTTCACACCCTCATTCCGGGGTAATAAAGCCATGTGCATCACCCTGGAGCTCTGATTAGAGCAGGGACAGCAGGCACTCTGCTGCCCTTATGTTCTTGTACATTTCATCAGTCAAATGTACATGAAATGGACAGATGCCTGTCCATTTCATGTACATTTGATGGGGAGACAAATGTGGATGAGTCAAAAACAGCTTTTTCTGCCCTGGAAATGATTTCTAACCATTATTACCGTTATGGAGGGGCTGCATGAACACTTTACCCAGCTTTCACACCCTCATTCCGGGGTAATAAAGCCATGTTCATCAGCCTGGAGCTCTGCCTGGGACAGTGGGACCCTATGGAGGGGCTGCAGGAACACTTTACCCAGCTTTCACACCCTCATTCCGGGGTAATAAAGCCATGTGCATCACCCTGGAGCTCTGCCTGGGACAGTGGGAGCCTGCTTAGAGCAGGGACAGCAAGCACTCTGCTGCCCTTATGTTCTTGTACATTTCATCAGGTTCGCTTGGTGCACAAGGTTATGGAGGTGGGGGTCTTGATGGTGCTCAAGTGTCCATATACTTCACCCCATATTCACATAACTTTTACCCGCCTTAAGAGACACTATTTTGGGGTACACTTTATCAATTTTCACACCCTCATTCCGGGGTAATAAAGCCATGTTCATCAGCCTGGAGCTCTGGCTGGGACAGTGGGACCCTATGGAGGGGCTGCAGGAACACTTTACCCAGCTTTCACACCCTCATTCCGGGGTAATAAAGCCATGTGCATCACCCTGGAGCTCTGCTTAGAGCAGGGACAGCAAGCACTCTGCTGCCCTTATGTTCTTGTACATTTCATCAGTCAAATGTCCATGAAATGGACAGATTCCTGTCCATTTCATGTACATTTCATGAGTCAAAAACAGGCAATGATTTCTAACCATTATTACCGTTATGGAGGGGCTGCAGGAACACTTTACCCAGCTTTCACACCCTCATTCCGGGGTAATAAAGCCATGTTCATCAGCCTGGAACAGTGGGACCCTATGCAGGAACACTTTACCCAGCTTTCACACCCTCATTCCGGGGTAATAAAGCCATGTGCATCACCCTGGAGCTCTGCTTAGAGCAGGGACAGCAAGCACTCTGCTGCCCTTATGTTCTTGTACATTTCGTCAGTCAAATGTCCATGAAATGGACAGATTCCTGTCCATTTCATGTACATTTCATGAGTCAAAAACAGGCAATGATTTCTAACCATTATTACCGTTATGGAGGGGCTGCAGGAACACTTTACCCAGCTTTCACACCCTCATTCCGGGGTAATAAAGCCATGTTCATCAGCCTGGAGCTCTGGCTGGGACAGTGGGACCCTATGGAGGGGCTGCAGGTACACTTTACCCAGCTTTCACACCCTCATTCCGGGGTAATAAAGCCATGTGCATCACCCTGGAGCTCTGCCTGGGACAGTGGGAGCCTGCTTAGAGCAGGGACAGCAGGCACTCTGCTGCCCTTATGTTCTTGTACATTTCATCAGTCAAATGTACATGAAATGGACAGATTCCTGTCCATTTCATGTACATTTGATGGGGAGACAAATGTGGATGAGTCAAAAACAGCTCTTTTCTGCCCTGGAAATGATTTCTAACCATTATTACCGTTATGGAGGGGCTGCAGGAACACTTTACCCAGCTTTCACACACTCATTCCAGGGTAATAAAGCCATGTTCATCAGCCTGGAGCTCTGCCTGGGACAGTGGGACCCTATGGAGGGGCTGCAGGAACACTTTACCCAGCTTTCACACCCTCATTCCGGGGTAATAAAGCCATGTTCATCAGCCTGGAGCTCTGCCTGGGACAGTGGGACCCTGCTTACAGCAGGGACAGCAGGCACTCTGCTGCCCTTATGTTCTTGTACATTTCATCAGTCAAATGTACATGAAATGGACAGATTCCTGTCCATTTCATGTACATTTGATGGGTCAAAATGAAAATGATTTTTATTCACTATCATGGGGCTATGTAAATCAAATTCCGGGTAATTAGGAGCACAATTGTACCTTTTACTATTTAAATGTATTTGTATTATATATTTTTGGGCTATTAAAATGACATTTCTGGGTGACTTTGGCAGTTTATGGAGCTTAGCCCACAATTCCCGGAGGTTCCAGGCCGAATTTGGGAGCTCATAGGCGGCCCTGACATGCGCCCCCACCCGTGGAAAGCAAAAAAAAGTAAAGAAAACGGTAAATTATATCTTAAAATAATCAAAAATGAAGTTTTAAAAAATTCTCGAAAAAACGACTGAGTGCCAACGGAGGAGGGGCTCAAAACTGCTCAACTCTTCGGCGCTTCCGGCGGAAGCCCCGGACACATTTTCACTGCCCCGTCGCAATTTACAACGGAGAAGGGATTCGAGACCTCCCTTCCCCCGTCAAATAAATCTATTCATGTTTTCCAAGCTACCATCTGCACGAAATCGGAAACCCGGTTTTTGAGAGCACTTAGAAAAAAAACGGCTGTTTCACATCATGGAGGAATGTGTCCGTTACATGAGTGCTTTCGCTCGGATACAATTGTTGCCTGGAGGACCCCAATCATGGTTCTTAACAAAGTTAAAGTGCCTCTGGAGGAATACAAGGGGAGATGTCACGGAATAATGAGACACTATTTTTGGATACATTTTATCCATTTTCACCCCTTCCTATGGTTCTTCCAAAAGTTAACTCTGACTTTTTCTGCCTCTGGAGGAATGCAAGGGGAGATGTCACGGAATAATGAGGCACTATTTTCGGATCCATTTTATCCATTTTCACCCCTTCCTCTGGTTCTTCCAAAAGTTAACTTCAACTTTTTCTGACTCTGGAGGAATGCAAGGGGAGTTTTCAGGGGACTTTACCCGCATGTGAGGCACTATTTTCGGATACATTTTATCCATTTTCACCCTTTTCTATGGTTCTTCCAAAAGTTAACTTAAACTTTTTCTGCCTCTGGAGGAATGCAAGGGGAGTTGTCAGGGGACTTTACCCGCATATGAGGCACTATTTTCGGATACATTTTATCCATTTTCACCCTTTTCTATGGTTCTTCCAAAAGTTAACTTAAACTTTTTCTGACTCTGGAGGAATGCAAGGGGAGTTGTCAGGGGACTTTACCCGCCTTACGAGGCACTATTTTCGGATACATTTTATCCATTTTCACCATTTTCTATGGTTCTTCCAAAAGTTAACTTTGACTTTTTCTGCCTCTGGAGGAATGCAAGGGGAGTTGTCAGGGGACTTTACCCGCATATGAGGCACTATTTTTTTTTAAAACGGCTGTTTGACATCATGGAGGAAAGCGTCCGCTACATGAGTGCTTTGGCTCGGATACAATTGTTGCCTGGAGGACCCCAATCATGGTTCTTACAAAACTTTAAGTTTTTGAACTGGTCTCTGGAGGAATGCAAAGAGAGTTTGAGGGGATTCTACCTGTATTATGATGCACTATTTTTGGATACATTTGGCCGGTTTTCATGGTTCTCCAAAAAAGACAACAGAGTATTTTCTTTCCTCTGGAGAGGCCGAGAGATGACAGGGATCTCTGCCCGCCTAACGAGTGCCTAAATGGGACACCTTTCGCACGATGATGCAAATGAAAAAACAATGTTTTGAATATAACCTGGAGAGATTTGACATGGGGTCTTTCTAGTTCGCTGAGTGCAACTTTCTCGAGTCTTTTCACTTTCATTCTACAGGGTACACTTCCCGGTACCAAAATGCTCATGCATACAGATAGGATGTTGATGTGTTGTCCGATCTGTAACCATTCCTTCCGTGCCCTGAGCAAGCATTTGCAAAGAAACCATAGTGTGCGTAACTTGGTTGAAAGAAAAATTCTCCTGTTCTTGGCAAATGGACGTACACATATAAGGCTGCATCCCTGCATCATTGCAGGATGCAACTATACCGGGACAAGGCTGGACCGGCACTTGTACCGGGACCATGTCGAGCTGTCGCGGGAGGAGCTATATGTGGTCGTAAATAAACTAAAAATGACAGTGGCAACGAAGGACCTTCAAGCGCTCCGACTGACAAACCCCACAGTAGCGATGATTACCACTTGGGATGTGGACACTGAGGGTGATGAGGTCCTTTCACAACCTCCACCCTTGTCCCCAGTGATTGAATGTGACAACCCGGACTGTAAGGAATGGAGGATGGAGGCAAACACAATGAGGGCTCAGAGGGACAGATATGCTGCTGAGGTGAAATCCCTGCGCTTCAAGCTGCAGCAGAGGATAAAACATAAGCGACAGAGGAGGGACCAGAGGGCCGATAACATGCATGGCTTTGATGAAGAGTATGGGGAGGAACAAGAGCGGGTGTTTCTAAGGAAACGACCCCGAACAGAGGCAACACCAACGAGGCAGTCCAAGTCCAAAGGTCCATCCTTCAGCAAGTCCCCCATTCCCTCGTGCAGCTATTCCCCCATTCCCTCGTGCAGCAAGTCCCCCATTGCCTCTCAGACACGTGTATCCAGCTCATCAGAACCTGCATCCATAGATACCGAGGCCTCATCAACCTCCCCTCCCATAAATTCCCCCTGGTTCTGCGGCAGGGGCCGGGGGAATATAATGCGGAATATAACATTCCCACGCATAATGGGTAAGTGTGTTAGATGTGTCACAAATGCAGTTTCTGTAACACACAATGTGTTGTCATTAAAGTACTGTGTTATGTTTCACAGAGGAGTATCTGCAAGGCTACCGGGAGCATTATGAGGGCATCGACCCAACAGTGAGGCTCCAAGAAAACGCCGTCTCGAAAATAAGCAGAGTGAAATCCTTCCTCAGCTTCATGGCACACGGTTTCAAACGCAAGTCGGACTGGCTCTTTCTGAGGGATCTGAAGAGGATACGTGGGTGAGTAACATCAAAAAACTGTCCATGATGTCAGCATCATTGTGTGTGTTCTCCACATTGACGCAATACGATGTACTGATGCGTTTTCCTTTGCCAACAGCTGGTCCCGGAGCCTGATACTGTCCAGCCTACAGGTCACCACCTCTGACTTCTATATCAAAAATATATCACACTTTCTAAAATACATGGCAGCCACACCATGCAAGGGAAGCAGGCTCAACCAAAACGACATGATTGTAATCCAACGGGAACTTGCTGCCATCCTGAGGTCCCTGAGGAAAAAGGTGATCATCCACCAGATGCAGGTGAAGCGGGACAAAATGGAAGGCCTGCCGAGCCATAAAGACATCATGACTTGTTTGACTGTGGCCAAAGGTCGCATCCCTCAGCTCTTGAACCTGATGGCCAGCAATCCGACTACCGCAACCCGGCTCTTGCTCTATGGTTACATGACCCTGCATTGGAGCTGTATTTACGGCCACCGTCCGGGGGTCTACTCCAACATGACAAACTCGGAGGTCCGAAAGGCGGAGATAACAGGCACAGACTTTGGCTACCTCATCCACGTGAGTGCTATTACAAAATGTGTTTATTCTGGCAGTGATAAACATGTTGTGCATGATTGATACTTGTATTGACGCTCTCTACCTATGTCATAACAGGTAAGCAACCACAAGACGGCCAACGCGTTTGGTGAAGCGCAGCTGTACCTCACCATAGAAGAATTCGGATGGATGAAGAGGTGGCTGGAAATCAAGAGGACGCTGACCTGCACCCAGAACCGCTACTTCCTATACACAGCGGGGAAGAACCCGTCGAGGAACCTTGCCTACTTCCTGAGGTTGGCATGGGCTGATGTGGGACTAAAAGGTCCCATTAACTTCACCGACCTCCGCACAGTCCATGCAGATAATGCGAAGAGGTTTCAGGACATAGACAACCGCCAAAGAGTGAGTGATTTCATGTGTCACAACACTGCAACTGCAGACACATTTTATGCCAAGAATCCTTCTTTGAAGGAGGCTGCGGACATACGGCTGCTCTTCACAGAGTCACTGCAAGCAGCGGCAGCAGCATCATCGGGGAGTGAAGACAATTTGGGGGACATTGACAGTGACAGCTCTGGAGAGGAGGATAGCCCCACTCCCTACCAAGACTCCCCCGATGCCGAGACGTCAGACGAAGAATTCGACTTAAACTTCAACGCTTGGAGAGCGGCGAACAGGGAACAGTCAATGGCCGAACACAGTCCCTCAAACATGGGTGAAGAGAGGGTGCCAGTCTCTGCACCAACTTCACCCGATACGGACAATGTTACCAGTGCACAAGCCAATGATCAACTTGTAAATATGAAATGTGTTGTTGTACTCTGCCCCCTTCATGTTAACATGTTATGAAATTAAATTAAATGACAATGTAATTGTATATAATTCTGTGAATAAAGTTTATTTAACTTACTTACTTGGTCCTATTTTTTAAAAACTATTACACCCTAGTTGAGTTGGTACTGGATAAATGGAGTGAACAAGTGGCAATAGTGAGCAGTGTGAGAGGGAAGGTAAAGCAATATGCTGAAAATATGGGTGTTTTCCCCTTTAAGGTCCCCAGGGGCACGAGGTTCTGGTGGTGTGCATGGAGGGGTTCAGTCCGAGTGAGGAGTGCTCAAGTGTGTTGGAGGATGTGTAAGGCAGAGGAGGGTAAAAAAAAAGTTAAAGTGTGAACCTCCAGCAGGGCAGGTGAAGAAGGCCGAATATTGATGCTGGTGGGCGGGCGGTTGAGCACCGTAAAATCCACCCCTTTATGTATTACCAGGGGCATGATAACATCCTCCACAGGAGGGTGAGTGGGGCTGTGAATAAGGCCGAATATTGATGCTGGTGGGCGGGTGGTTGAGCACCGTAAAATCCACCCCTTTATGTATTACCAGGGGCATGATAACATCCTCCACAGGAGGGTGAGTGGGGCTGTGAATAAGGCCAAATATTGATGCTGGTGGGCGGGCAGTTGAGCACGGTAAAATCCACCCCTTTATGTATTACCAGGGGCATGATAACATCCTCCACAGGAGGGTGAGTGGGGCTGTGAATAAGGCCGAATATTGATGCTGGTGGGCGGGCGGTTGAGCACCGTAAACTCCACCCCCCCTTTAAGGTTCCCAGGGGCACGAGGTTCTTGATGGTGTGATCATCTGGGTTTAGTCCGTGGGGGAGTGCTTAAGTTTGGGGGGCCGGGGACCCAAGGTGCGCGAGGTTATGGAAGTGTGCATGTCAGGGAGAGATGCTGGAGCTGCTTCGTCCGTGGTTTTGGGCTCTTTGAGCGGGTACAAATAGGTGGTTTTCCCGGTGTATTTCATGGATGTCTGACATAGCCTGTGATAGCCTCTATTTACAATACTTTTCCCCCCCTTTCAAACACGTATTCCGGGGTTGAAAAGTCAGGTGCTGCACCACCTGTGCTCTGGGTCTGTATTCACAACCCTTTTCCCCGACATTTCAAACAGTTTTCCGCACGTTTTAAACACTTATTTGCAATGTCTATTTCATGGACACCACTCTATGTATTAATGTCCGTGATATGGACATATTATTCTGTACACACCACGGACAATGATGTCCACTCAGTGGACTCTGCGGGGAAAGCTCGTCAGTCTCCGGTTCTTTTTCCACGTGGAAGGCCCCTGCACTGGCTATCTATGGAGCCTGAGGCGTCTGTTATTCCATATAAGTAGTTATAACAATGCCGCTTTCGTCCCATTAGTATGCATAAAAAAGTGACAGGTGACACGCCCCCAATTATGCAAATGAGCTAAGTCCCGCCTCCCATTGGTCGAGATCCTTTGATCTGAGCTAAGTCCCGCCTCCCATTGTTCGAGACCCTTTGATGTGAGGGGGTGAGGTGTTATAACGGGTAGGTGTGAAAAGCCCCCCTGTGGAGTGCTTTTGTTGTCTAATCCTTTGATGTATTGGCAGTCTCTTTGAAGTTATGTTGTCTGGCCCCTGTCCCCTCACCCTTTGTTGTCTATTTCTTTGATGTGTTTGATTAAGGTAGTCTCTTTGAAGTTATGCTGTCTGGTCCCTGTCCCCTCAGGGTTATCTAATCTAATTAGCCTTTGATGTTTTGCCCTTTGATGTGGTGTGTTATAAGCCTATGATGTTAATCTAGGTGTCTCTATGAGTGAGACGGCCTAGCCCCCCGCCCCCTCCCCGCCCAGGCCTCTCCCCGCTTTCTCCACCCCCTTCCTCTGGCTATGAGGCTGGCAGATTGTGGGGGGTGGAATTAGATGAAAATAGAAATATGCTCAAAACTAAATAAAAGACAGTAATTTCCACTTACCAAGTCACCTTTCAAAAAGAAAAAATGACCAAGAGATGCCTGTGACAACTCACCGCCATCTGTTCGGAGAGCCAGTCAAGAAACGAATGCCGCAGCTGCGCGGGGGTCAGACGTCTACAGCCAGAGATCTGTGCACAAACTTATCTCGTGCCCTCTTTTTGTCATGCGCGTTCATGTGTACTGGAGGAGGGGCTCTGTGAGGAAGTGGCAGATTTTCCCCGGTTGTGTATTTTCTAATTCTAGCTCACTCGAGCTGGTTTCTTCAAAATGACCTCCCCCTACCTTTCAAAACAATTAACACACACACACACACACACACACACACACACACACACACACACACACACACACACACACACACACACACACACACACACACGTTGGAGTTGGCCTTTGATGTGAGGGTTTGAGATAAGCCTGGGATGTTAATCTATATGTTGATTAAGACACTCTCTGTGAGATGAGAAGCGAGGGGATCGAGTTAGTTTTAAAAAAGACGCTCAAACTAAATAAAACAGCCATTAATTTTCACTCACTCAGACAACTAAAAACGTTATTGTCCTCTCTAGATTTGATTCAGGGTTTATTTTAAATGATATGTGCTTGCTAAGGATGTTTCTTTTCAAGCTTTTGTGAAACTGTTAACTACAAGGAATTATCTGTTTTGCAAAGAGGTTATTCATACTCATTTTAAAAGATCTTATTTAGGTTTTTAATAGTGATACCTAATAATTGTCTTTTTATAATTACTTTACACAACTATAAGGAAACCCCCTATGAAGTTATATGAGGGTGTAATATTAGATTTAGCTGTATCCATAAAAGAGAAGTTTTCCTTTTAAAATGTGCTTCTGCTCCATTCACTCCAGGACCGGCTCCATTGGGGCTGATAAGAACAAAGAAAAAGCTGTAAACACTTAAAATACATAGAATCAACAGTCTGAGGGTAAATTAAATTAGTCAGTTACAAAACACACAAGGCTTTTCTGCCTACTGAAGACCAATGCAGAGGGAGAGTCTCACTCTGTGGGGGGCAAAAGACGCATAGTTAATCACCTGGATAAGGTCTCTTTTTAAAGCAGTTGGTTCTAAGGATTAAATCGATTGGTCGTTTTTTTTTTTTTTTTTTGGAGGCAATGACCGGGGCATTTTTATTTGAGGGTTCATAAGGCGATCTGATCTCTACAGTTGGAGAAACCATACGATGAACTATCATGGCATTCCTGCTCTGCGCTTTATTGATTTAGACCTCATCACAAGCCATTGTGGTAAGTACTTTTTCTTATTTTTATAATATCATGTAATTATTAGATGTTGTTTATATATATATAATGTGGATAGTATATTATTAGATACTTAAAACAATGTTATGTTTTTCTGTTTGCAGTAGAGATCCTGTATGATGAAAACCCTATTGTGTGGGGTCATAGGATTATTGAAATACTAGGTGAGTTTCTGTTTTTTTATTTTTATTTTACTTCTTTAACATGTTTTTACTAGAAAAAGTATAAAATAAAATGCGGTGTAGATTCTAATCAAATCTTTTTTTTGTATGTGTCTCGGCTCAAGATACTCTGAGCCAAATAAGGCCGTTAGTATTAGAAAGGATCTGCTATGTACTTGGAGCCTACCTTAATTCACCCCCTGTGGAAAGTGAGTATATTTAAACTAGTTGTATTTTACTTTGAAATCAAATATGTTTTGTTTTTTTATGTGCAAAGTACCCCAAATTAACATTGTTTTTTACTCTTTTATTAAAAAAGGTGATGACCCGCGCACAGACCCTTCATCAGTGTACCAAAACTTTCCGAATGTGGAGTATACACTCAGCCTACCTTTTGAGACAACTGCAGATCTCCTAGGGGCAGCCATCACCCTTCTCCGTGCCTCAGATAACCAGGCAGACACGCCCCTTTTCAACGCCCCCCTATAAACGCTCGGGTCTGAAACCCTCATACAGATCCCGTCAGAGCTTCAGGCCGATTTTGACGCTTGCAGTGCCTATTTGGACGATTTTGAGTTACAACCCGTCCCAGACACGCTCCTATCGAGTCAGACAGACTCAGCCCCTCGTCATCAGGTCGAGGGCGAACTATCAGCACAGACTCTACGCGAGATTCAGGTCGATATTGTTCTTCTGACAGATCCCCTCCTGACGAGATATCACTCCGGTAAAGTTTTATGGTTGTTTTATAAGATGTTTTATCAGATGTTCGATAAATGAATAGTTGTTAAATGTATAATCCTATGTTTTTCAAATACTTATCCTTCTTTTTTCTCTGTCTTTTTTCTGTATAGATCAACTAAACTATTATCAAGAGGACCCCCACTGCTGCTACTGCCGCCTTTATGGCCACACCAACTGAATAAACTGGAGGGGGGTCTCATGTAAATTGGTGCCGATGTAACCGAACGGTATGTTTCTTCAGCTGTGACAAATGTATTTTTGATTTTTATTTGGTTTCATAAACGGTCAAACATGGATGATTTAGCAGATAGAGAAATGTCTT
The DNA here is from genome assembly GCA_902827135.1 of Harpagifer antarcticus. Taxonomy (NCBI): domain Eukaryota; kingdom Metazoa; phylum Chordata; class Actinopteri; order Perciformes; family Harpagiferidae; genus Harpagifer; species Harpagifer antarcticus. The sequence continues at coordinate 553,309 of CADEHL010001240.1, forward strand.
TCCTTCACTCTATAAATGACATAAATGAACTAAGCAGTGATGAGGAATTCATGTATGGAGATATGCCATTTCCTCGGTGTTCCGACAATATCAGTGAGTTAAACGACGAAGAAGCAGTTACAAACGAACCTTCCACCTTATCACATCAAACCCAAGCCCATCATCAACCTTAGATAGTGCTTTGGAGTGGGTATTAGACTGTTACCAAAACTCTGACACTTACCCCGGTCTCGGGCTTTTAAATCAGCTCGCAGACGGAGTACTCCATCTGAATGGAGCAAATAGCATAACTTCAACCAATGTTGAATCACCAGTTTCCACCGTGCAGAATGGTGGATATGCTAGGGACACCCCGAGTGACTCGGAATCACCAGTTTCCTCCGTGCGCAATGGTGGGAGCGCTGCCCAAAATGACACCCCGATTGCTTCAGAACCACCAGGCCCCTCGCTACAGAATGGTGGAGGAGCTAATCAGAATGCTTCACCAGGTGTTTTGTCTCGACCTGTTTTCAATAACACAGAACTGCGTCAGTCTCTAGTCCTAACTCCTCCTAACGATGAGGCAGACTTTACAGCCTATTACGGGGTTCTGATGAACAATGTACATGATATGCTAAGGGATGCTTTTTCACGGGCAGAGAGGGAAGATATTGTTCAAATTGAGCTACAGGGCGAGCAGCTGCAGGCTAATGTCTCAGCCATTTTAAATGCCAATGGTGATAATCTGAATGATTTGGAGGACGCGCTGTTCAACGCGGTGCAGTCAAATTTGGAGGTAATGGCAGACAGCAACCTTGAGTTAGTGGTGCAAATTGTACAATCCCCCCGTGGTGGTGGTGCTAAAAGATTGGCTAGTAAAATGTTGGACAATGAGATTGTTAAAAAGAAGAGGCCGTTGTACAGAACCATTCCAACCAGCTGTGTTTTGCTATTAATTTAGCACTGTTGTTGCATGACAACCTCACTGATAATGAAGGTTTTGAACGTGGTAAAGAGATTCAGAGGGGGGTGGGTTTGACAGATCAGACAGCTGTGACATTCAACGACAATGATAAATTCGAAGAGAGTTTAAAATGCAAGATTGTGGTATTTTACAGAGGCGATGAAGATCGTACTCACTGTAAATTCCAGACAGATGGTCCCAAACGAGACAAAACTGTGTTTTTGTTTCTCTTCCAGAACCATTACTATGGGATTAAAAACTTGAAGGGGTTTTTAGGCTCTCCATTTGTCTGCGAACATTGTTACACAGGCTACAGCTCTCAATGGATTCATTCCTATACTGGTCATTGTTATGTCTGCCTTGATCCCTCATGTACTCTGGATGAGTTTAAACCCATCTTTTGTAAAGACTGTAACAAAACGTGCCGTACAGTCGGCTGTCATTCTCGACATAAAAAACAGACACAGAGATCATCAGACATTGCCAGTAACTGCGATTTACACAAAAAGTGTGTAGATTGTCAACTTTCCTACTACACTCCCAAGAGTAGTGCAGATAAAACACACAAGTGTGCTGTGAAGAAATGTAAGACATGCAGCGAAAAATTACCCTCTGCTTCTACAGCCGATGGTGAAAAGCATCTGTGTTACATTGGAGTGTTGCCCAAAGAGACAGAACACAATGACAACATTGTGTTTTATGATTTTGAAATAATGGCGGGGGCAGACGGTGTACATGTCCCCTTCCTGGTGTGCACAAAAACACTTGCGGGTGAAATTTGGGTCGCGGAGAGAACCGACTGTGCACTGCAGTTTCTGGCACACTTTAGGCGCCCAAAGTTAAAAAATTCATCGCTCACAATGCTAAGGGTTTTGACAGCTATATCATTATTAACGCAATGACCGGGCAAGGGTTAAAACCCTCTTTGATAATGCAAGGAAGTAAAGTGGTCTCTTTTACTAACCGGGATTTCGGACCAAAAGTACATAGACTCACTGTTTTATCTCTCTATGCGTTTAGCAGCAATGCCAAAAGCTTTGGGATTTGAAGATGAAATCAAGGGGTACTTCCCTCACAGTTTCAGCTCTAAGGCCAATCTGAGTTATATCGGACCTTACCCTCCAGCACACTGTTATGGGGTAGAACGCATGACAACTAATGAAAAGAGTGACGCACGGGTACTTTTGATTTTCGAAAGCAGGCATTGCTTTACTGTAAAAACGATGTGGATATTCTTGCTCAGGGGGCCACTTTATTTCGAAAAGGGTTTCTCGGAGAGACAGGAGTTGATCCTTTTAGTCGTGTGACCATAGCTTCTGCGTGTATGAAAGTTTTTACCACAAACTTTCTACAGCCAAAAACCCTGGCAATACCCCCACCCGACGACTACCGCCGTGAAAACAAGACGTACTCAGATGCTGGTGTTCAATGGATAGAGTGGGTAGCCCAAACTGAAGGTGTATTCATACAACATGCGTTGAATGAAGGAGAAAAACGTGTGGGACGTTTTGTCGTGGATGGTTTTGCTGAAGTAGCCGGGGCCAAGATTGTTTGGGAATTTCTTGGTTGCTTCTATCACGGGTGCCCATCTTGCTACAAGGGCCATGAGAAAAACCCCTTGACAGGTGACACATTTGAGCAGCTCCATGCTGCTAGTGAGGAAAAGCTGCATGAGCTACAGTCTGTTCACGGGGCCAAAGTGATCGTTATGCGTGAGCGTGCTCTATATAGGGGAAGGACATGTGCTGTAAAGCTGAGGCACACGACAGCGGCAGATGAACTGGTTCATTATTGTGATTTCACCTCACTCTACCCTTTTGTAAACTGTACAGGCTTATATCCACTTGGACACCCCCAGATCATATTCAGAGATTTTAAAGACCCTCACAGTTATTTTGTGTTAATCAGAGCCACAGTAGACCCGCCCAGGGGTCTTTACTTTCCTGTCCTGCCCTACCGAACTGCAGCGGGTAAGCTAGTGTTCACCCTATGCCGTACATGCGCTGAGCTTAACAACCAACAGGGGCCCTGCATGCACTGCAAGGAGGAAAGAGCATTAACAGGAGTTTGGGTGACCACAGAATTCACCAAAGCCCTGGACATGGGGTACAAGATGACTCAGATCATAGAGGTGTGGCATTTTGAGAAGAAAAGTGACAGCATTTTTGTAGACTATATACACACATTTTTGAAGGGTAAACAAGAAGCATCAGATTATCCTTCAGAGGCCACAGATGATGAGAGCAGACAAAAGTATGTGGCAGACTATCATGCTAATCAGGGTATCTTGCTGGATGCAGATTAAATCAAATCAAATCCTGCCAAAAGACAAGTGGCAAAACTATGTCTCAACAGTTTCTGGGGTAAATTTGCCCAGAGAAACAATCTGACTGAGACTAAGATTGTGACCAAAACAGAAGAATTTCTTAACCTCTTGTTTTCAGCTAAACATAAGGTTAAGTATTTCTCATTCCTCAACGACAGAACGGCTCTTGTTCAGTGGTGTTACGGTGAAAAATGCTACTCTCCTCCCAACAAGGTAGATATCATATTCATTGCTGCGTTTACCACGGCGTATGCCAGATTGAAACTGTACAGTGAATTGGAGAAATACAGCACAGAGTCTTCTACTACGACACAGATAGTATCATCTATGTGACGAGACAGGGGGAGACTCCACTGCCCATGGGGGTTTATCTGGGGGATCTTACAGATGAGCTGGGGGGCGACACGATTGAAGAGTTTGTCTCAGCAGGCCCTAAAAGTTATGCTTACCAGACCAAAAATCAAAAAAAGGTGACGCAAACGCACGAATGTTGTGAACGAGTGAACTTTGACAGTCTGGCAGATCTGGTGGAAGGCTACGTTCAAAACTCAGAGAGGGGGAGGGTAATTGAGGCCCCGCAACACAACATTGTACGGAATAAAAAGGGTTTCGTTTTGAGAAATGTGTCATTCACCAAAATGTTCCGAGTTGTGTTTGATAAGAGACGTCTGCTAGACGGAGGAAATACTTAAGTATTGAGAAATAATAAGAATAGACAAAATGTTTTCACCCCGTCAAATTGATTTTGAGCCCAGACTACGTGTTCCTTTTTCCTGTTTAGTAGTTGGCCCCAGTGGGTGTGGAAAAACGTTTTTTGTCAAGAATGTATTGCTAAATTGTATTCATGTAATGGATGTACAGCCTCAAAATATTGTGTGGATTTATACTTCTTTCCAGCCCATGTATGCTGAACTGCAGGAAAAGAATAAAAATATAAAGTTCATCAAAGATTTGCCTGAATCATTTGAAGATGAATCTCTATTTCCTCCTGATCAAAGCCATTTGATTATATTGGACGATGTTATATTTCAGGCCTCGGAACATCCTGAAGTAGTCAGACTTTTCACCCAATACCGTCATCATAGAAATATGAGTGTTATGATGCTTACCCAAAATGTTTTTCTTCAGAGTAAACAGTCGTACCATTAGTTTGAATACTAATTACATGGTTTTGTTTAAAAAACCCAGAGACAGATTACAAATGAACATACTGGCTCAACAAATACACCCGGGTAATAAATCATTTTTCCTACAAAGTTTTGAGGACGCAACCACGGATCCTCACGGTTATTTAATCGTAGACATGACCCCTAGCTGTCCAGACATCTACAGACTTAGATCGGGAGCACTCCCTAATCAGTGGCCAGTTGTTTATGTACCAAAAACGAAAACTTGAATCAGTATGTCGGCCCGTTTAAAAAGAAACATGCCTCTGCTGAAGGCCTTGTGTAACGCCAAGCCGTCGAAGCGTAAGGATATTCTCAAGAACTGCTCCACGGATTTTCTTCAATCACTCTGTGAGCTGTCTCTAAATCTTCTAAAGGGTAATATTCCACTATCAGGCACTCAGTATAAGAAATTCAAGAAACAAAAGAACATTTTCAAACTCTTGGCCAATAAAAAGACCAACTTTAAAACTAAATTCACCGCCTTAAGAAAACAATCTGGAGGTTTTCTTTTGCCGCTGCTTGGTGCGGTGATCCCCATTTTAGGACAACTTTTAGGAGGGCTCACTCGATCATGAGTCAAAAGATGTTTTTGTTATCACCTCACCAGTTTAATCAACTCAATCAGACTGGTGTAACTAACCCCCATAGAAAGGAAACAATGAGACGCATGGCCGAAGATGTTCTGGATGAAAATACAACACCTTGCTACAGAGATATCTCACCTTACTCAAACAAGACGGGAAGGAGGAACGACATATTACTTTAACTCTACCTGAAGACACAGGGTTGGTAAAAGGAGAAGAAAAGGATGGCATGTCCATTGATAAAATAAAGAACGAGGTACTTCAAAACCTCCCTATGCGTTAAGAATCGTAAGAATGCCGAGTACATTATGAGTAAATTAATCACGAGTACAGCTGGCTGGACACCGACTGGGGAATTTGTAGAAAAGGGTACAGCTGCCAAAGGTTCACACATGTTAGATTTATTTAAACATTTATCCTGCTCGTATAAAACAAATGCCCGGGAGCCTAAAGGCTGGCGGGGTTTTTTAAATAGTCTGAATGAGCTCAACATTCCTTTAACAGCTTTTCAAAACCTGCACGCTCGTGAACAATATCGTATAATCAAAGAGGGCGAGCCAAATGGAGAAAATATACCCAGAAAAATAAGAAGAAGAAATAATAAATCATCTACGACCCTCAGCTGGGAGGTGGCAGGAACCCCAGACACCGCAGAAGCACCTCCGAGTGCCCCGCTTAAGAAGAAAATAATAAGGAAAGATAGAATATTAAGCCCCAGCTGGTTACATTTTACCCCCTAAAGTTGTAGTATATTTTGTTTTCCTAATAAAAGACAGAGTCACCTGAATTAATTTTGTCTTCAGACCTTTTTTATTTTTTACATTTTGTAACAATCCTTAAACATTTGTAGAGAGCAAACACTGTGGTTAAAATGAGTGTCTTTATGACGTCTCTCACACCGTTGGTATTTTTTCACAAAATTCATTACAGCAGCATCATTTTTTATCACATCATCTTGATACAGAGATAACACATTTTCGTAAGACAACCCAGACGCTCTTTTACATAGGTAGAAAACACAATGCTGACCACAGGCTGTAGACATGACATTCTGCAATTGCTGATTGTGGTATAAAATAGTTTTACATTGTTTTTCTAGAAAATGTAGGATGCTTTTCGGTTAATGACTAAAATCGGGAGGAAATCCGAAAGAATCAAAGAAAGTTCCAACCCCATCCTCTTCCTCTAAAGTCACTGCTAGCCAGTGTTCTCCGGGCATGTGGGAGGGGTGGGTGTTTACAATCATGTATACAGGGTATCTAAATAATTGTTTTACTCGGGGTAGCTGATCTGACGCCCACACTCCACCAAAAGAGTCCCCCACCATGTGGCGCAGGAGACTGTCCAATTGATGATTATTCATGTTCTAGTCTTCTTAGTAATAATCTACCAACACTTGACGTTTTGAATTAATCTCCAGAATCGAATCAAAACAAGAATATACGATTAAAGTGGTAGTCTGTGGTAGCGGTACTCTGAATCTCATTTCCAGTCTTAAACTACCGCTTGTAATGGGAGACAATGCATCAGCATCTTCCGCAGCAGTGAGATTAAAGACAAATAATGAGTATCCTTGTTCGAAATGCTCTCTGTCAATACTCAGAGGTAAGTCTTTCATGTGTCTCCCTGTAGCAGTGAACATGTTGTAAAACTCTCTGACTGAGGACCCGCGGTTAAATTGAGATTGGAATGCTTTGGCCGGGACTTGTCTACCGTCCTGACACAAAGCCAGATATTCCATATCATTATGAAGGAAATTAAAAGGTGAAAGCGTTCTCCTTCCGGTGAAGGCTTCGTGATTTACCATACCCAATACTATGTATTTAGGCATATTACCCAGAAAGAGATTTTCTTGGTTGCATATTCTGGAATTCACAGGGATACTATATGTTTTAATGTTTACCCTAGATAAAGGGTAGAAGGCGTTACTTCTCATCAGAGCCGCAGCATGACCTAACCGCACGGCAGGGGAGATGGTGGCTTTCTTGATAAAAAGTGAAGCCCCCAGTATTTTTAGACGGTATGTAGAGTCATTTGCACACATGAGAGTAAAGGCATTGTTAGATCTGGTGAGTTTGATTCTCAAATCTACAGCGTTCAGGAGAAGCCTCTCACTGAAAAATATATCTGTGTGTAGGGCCCCCATCAGATAAAGCTCTCGAGAATCTGCTGTGAATATAACTCTCTTTACTAGACCCTTGTTTGTCCCATTGGCGATCACTACAGAGTCCATAGCCCCCGCGGTGTCTTTATAAAATAAGCCGGCAGTGAACTGAGTTTTTAAAGTAGAATCAGAGTAATTCAATAGCGTTTCAATCATCGCTCTGTAAGGATGAGTTGAGCTGGACTGAGAAATCAGCCTATCCCCTAGAATAACGTCGCATTGACTAAAAATTGTATTCAGAATTAGTCCCATCGGCGTTGGTTATTTTGATCCTGAGAAGCATCAAGGTGTCATTCATATCTAGGTATTTATCCCCATCCCCGGGAATGAAATATTCAATCGGTCCGTCCTCTGTAATGGCAGACCTCTGTGTAGTGTTTTTCATCGATAGAAAGCTGTGTCATGGGAGCAGAAAATAAATCCAGCTCTGCCATGCTGCATTCAGCAGATTTGTGATGTAAAAGAGCCATATTTAACACTCTAAAATATATCTCTCCCCAATACGTTCCTTCTCCGAGGGTGTTTTTTCCCTAATGATTTTCTTTTGACTGAGTGCTTTCCTTTTTTAACACCTGCCGGAACCCGTTTGCCTGGAGGTCTCTTCCTGGCCCTTCTTGCCACAACCATCAGACCACCGGCTCCTTCCTGGGACCCCTGATCTGATTGGCGGCCAAATGTATGGACCGCCTTACTGATAACGTCTGATGCAATATTTTTGGCCACCGATTTCAGATGAGGTTTAGCTATGGTGAACCCTTTTCTCACCAGGGGGGCGACAAAACGAAATAATCTCGAAAATATAGAGCCAATGCATAAAATATTGGGTGATGGTGTCGCCGAATGTTCCTTTTATATCTACGGTTCTCAGGAGAGGAGCAAAAGTGTCACCGACCCTCTGGTGACTGCCCACGTTACTATAGCAGTATAGATGAGTTACGCCTGCATTTATATCCGCTGGGTAGGCTGCTGATTTATCATCAAATTTGAGCCATTGGTCTGGTGTTATTCCAAGCATATAAGCGACGGGTTTTGGAAAGCGAAAACGATATTGCCCCCCGCCCTGAAATTCAATTTTCCTGTGAATTGGACTATAGTACAAACTGACATCAGAGTCAATTTTTCGGAAGCAGGACTTGAGTTCCTCCTTGAGCTGAGTTATGCTACTATAGTAATCACCTCGAAACATCTGTAGCTTTAACTTGCTCGCTATCGCGGGGGGTTTTGGTTTCTTTATCCATTCAAAACAGGCTACTTCCATAGGTATGTTATACCAGGTGTGTGGGTATGACATTTCTGTCATGGCGACCTGCCACGAACCATCCAAGTGTAAAGGTTGTGCCAGGTTCACCTGATAACTAGAGCTTGTATTGTTTTGAAATACATCAAGGCTGGCATTGGACGGCAGCGTAATGTAGAACCCTTCATTTATCTCCATGGCTGTAATGAAGGACTGAGCGTTGAGTCAGTTTGTTTTTATACATCTTTGATTTCGCCAGATCAACCCAGCTGTTGAATTTATCGGGCCAGTTCTTCCAAGATACAAACATTCGTTTTTTCCCTCTCACCACACGCCTTTTCAGAATTTTCTCGACTTGAAAAGCCTTGTCACTGGATATCTTCACTTTTTGTAAATCTTTCTCATAAAAAGTCCCCTTGATCTCTTCTCCATCATAATCTTGGAGTTTGTAAACAGGTGGCTGCCATGGTAGGCCTTCAGACACCGTAAATAATTTGTCCGTATAACTCTGCTCATATTTTTTATCAAATAGCCCTCTCAATTTGGATATCCTTACAAGCTCCCCCTCCTTAAAGTTCATTTTGGCAGCAGCTTTTTTAGGAAGGCCAGAGGGGGTATACAGGTTCCGAAACACTTGAGCCGCATTTTCCTTGGTCACCTGCATTGGTGTCATTTTAATACTTCGATGATAACTATTATTGTAACTTTCAATTAGTTCAGGTAAGACGTCTATATATCTATGAGTGTTTTTAGCTGTAAAATACCGCCAGATTTTAGTTTTCAGCGTACGGTTAAATCTCTCTACCACACATGCCTTCATATCACTGGCTGTTGCATAATGTGCAATACCTCGTTTCTTCAATAAGGTTTGAAAAACTTTGTTAAAGAATTCTTTCCCTGCGTCTGTTTGTATCTTTTTAGGAATCTGTGTTAAAATTGTATCAAAGGCTTTGGTAACCTCTATACCCGTCTTCTTCTTTAATGCCTGAAGGATAGGCTTTTTTTGAAAATACATCTACGACTGTTAACAAATAATTAAAACCATCATTATATTTGGAGAGCGACTGCATATCGCAAAGATCTGCTTGAAATTGTTGTAGCGGTCTGAGTAGGAAAACTCTGTTTCTTACAAAATGTACCCTGGCCGGTTTATGCAAAGTATATGCGTCCTGCTCAGATAGATATTCTCTGACTTTCTCTACATTTACTTGTTTACCCATTTCATTCTGTACAGCTCTATGGAGTTTATCCACACCTCCTAAACTCCCTGGAGTTGTAGTACACCCTTTGCATGACCCGTTTCTCAGACATGTTCTCTGTTACAACCCCGACGAGGTAATGAATACAACAGTTTTTCTTACAACGCATTTTATTGATATGTCACACATCAAAAAAAACATTTTAGCCAAGCAGAGAATAATAAACATGATTTTTAGGCAGGACACACTAGATCAAGTAAAATAAAAATAAAACAGATAAAATAAAAAAACATACTTTAACGGTAAAGTATCAACAACTCTTCCTATTGCTGCCAAAAGTCCCAAGCCGTTCTTATGTTCTTCAGCTGGGTTTCGTCATTCTCTATAAGCTGGACGTAAAGCTTCTCGATTTTAGCCTCAAAAAGTCTGGTGTTTCTGAGATTGAGCAGAATCGCCTCGGTAGCTCCAAAGACTCTCCTCTCCGAGACATGAAGGTGGCCCTGGTGTAGAGCGTCCCGAATGGCTGGAATGAAACGAACAGTCCACAGTCTCTTTACCACTTCATCATAGTTACGATCCAGATAGTATTCTTTGGTCGGAAACAAACACTTGTGTTGCATTTGACTGGGATGGTCGACTTGACATCCATAACATTTTTCCTTTCTGTACAGATACAGGACCCTATCCAACAGATGAACCACGACAGCATTTACCGTATGCAGGAATGACGATGTCCTAACACGTTCTGCAGCATCACCCTCTGGAGCACAAGGAAAGCATGGCGAATCAGCGCCTGCTGCTGCTGCGGGATAAGTTGCTGATTCCCCTGGAGACTCGGATGGCGTAGATGGAGGCTGATATATATCCACCCATTCAGTAATATCAATGCCCACCATATAGCTGTCGAGATCGGTTGTCCAGATTGTTGGAGAGGATGGTGGCCCCCCAGGCGTTTGCTCCAGGGTGCAACTCGCGGGGAGAGATTTGTTTTTTCTCAGATCCATGGTTAGTGTTCAACGAATGTCCTTGAGGGTTCTCACTTTTAAATGATCTGGAGGGGGAGGGCGGGACTTGTTATGTTGAGTGGGAGGCGGAGCCCTCTGTAGAAGTGAGAGTCTTTTTCAACAGTCAAAACCTTTTTTTTTATGCATACAGCAAAATCTAATATTACACCCTCATATAACTTCATAGGGGGTTTCCTTATAGTTGTGTAAAGTAATTATAAAAAGACAATTATTAGGTATCACTATTAAAAACCTAAATAAGATCTTTTAAAATGAGTATGAATAACCTCTTTGCAAAACAGATACTTCCTTGTAGTTAACAGTTTCACAAAAACTTGAAAAGAAACATCCTTAGCAAGCACATATCATTTAAAACAAACCCTGAATCAAATCTAGAGAGGACAATAACGTGTTTAGGTGTCTTAGTGAGTGAAAATTAACGGCTGTTTTATTTAGTTTGAGAGTCTTTTTTAAAAACTAACTCCATCCCCTCGCTTCTCACCTCACAGAGAGTGTCTTAATCAACAAATAGATTAATATCCCAGGCTTATCTCAAACCCTCACATCAGTGCATGACAAAAAGAGGGCACGAGATAAGTTTGTGCACAGATCTCTGGCTGTAGGCGTCTGACCCCCACGCAGCTGCGGCATTCGTTTCTTGACTGGCTCTCCGAACAGATGGCGGTAAGTTGTCACAGGCATCTCTTGGTAATTTTTTCTTTTTGAAAGGTGACTTGGTAAGTGGAAATTACTGTCTTTTATTTAGTTTTGAGCATATTTCTATTTTCATCTAATTCCACCCCCCACAATCTGCCAGCCTCATAGCCAGAGGAAGGGGGTGGAGAAAGGGGGGAGAGGCCTGGGCTGGGAGGGGGCGGGGGGCTAGGCCGTTTCACTCATAGAGACACCTAGATTAACATCATAGGCTTATAACACACCACATCAAAGGGCAAAACATCAAAGGCTAATTAGATTAGATAACCCTGAGGGGACAGGGACCAGACAGCATAACTTCAAAGAGACTGCCTTAATCAATACATCAAAGGATTAGACAACAAAAGCACTCCACAGGGGGGCTTTTCACACCTACCCGTTATAACACCTCACCCCCTCACATCAAAGGGTCTCGAACAATGGGAGGCGGGACTTAGCTCAGATCAAAGGATCTCGACCAATGGGAGGCGGGACTTAGCATACTAATGAGACGAAAAGAGGCATTGTTATAACTACTCATATAAAATTACTAAACATTTTCTTCATTCTAGGAACAAAATCTGGTGGGGGTGGCAGGGGGATGTTTTGAAATAAATATAACAGCTTGGGGAGAACATTCATTTCGAGTATATTAATTCTACCCATTAGAGAGATCGGAAGATTTGACCATCTATCAACTGATTTGGAAATTGACGCTATAGTCGGATTATAGTTAGAGTTCACAATATCTTCCAATTTGGGAACAATCTGAATACCCAAGTAAATGAAAGCATTTACTGTTCTAAAATGGCCAGCATGTTTTTGTGGGTTAGACCTTTCCTCCGAGTTAAGGAGCATTATGGAGGATTTTGAATTATCTACTTTATAACCCGATATTTGGCTGAACCCTTTAATCAGATCCATAGGAGCCAGTATAGAATTCTCCAGATTTCTAAGGAAGAGAATCACGTCATCAGCGTAAAGAGCTATTCGATGGTCAAACCCTCTCACATGTATGCCTGAAATCATTGTGTGCTCTCTCACAGCAATAGCAAATGGTTCAATTGCGATTAAGAAAATAATGGGGGATAGAGGACAACCTTGTCTACAGCCCCTACCTTATCGGCTTTGATATGATATTATTGGTAATTATTTCTGCATACGGGTCGTTGTATAAAAGTTTTACCCAATTACAAAAATTCTCCCCAAAGCCAAAGCGGTCAAGAAGTTCAAACAAATAGGACCATTCCACCCTGTCAAAAGCTTTCTCAGCGTCTAATGCCAAGAGAGCTGTATCTGGCGCCCCCCTTTGGTCATGTAAAATGTTCAAAACCCGTCTCACATTTTGAAATCCCTGACGGCCAACCATGAACCCATTTTGATCCTCTTTTATAATTTCCGGCAGCAGGCCTTCCAGTCTTCTTGCCAAGATCTTACAAAGTATCTTCAAGTCTGAGTTTAGGAGGCTGATAGGGCGCATATTTTCGCACTTATCATTTGATTTCCCAGGTTTTGGCAGGAGTGTGATCAGCGCCCCTCTCAGGGTGGGAGGAAGTATTCCATTTTGAATAGTTTCAATAAACATTTCCAAAAGGGGTGCCTTTAATTTCGCTTCAAATTTTTTATAGATATCAATGGGCAGGCCATCCGGTCCTGCTGCTTTCCCCAATTTCATGCTCTTCACTGCCTCAGAGATCTCCTCCAAAGACAATACATTCTCTAATTTCAAACCTTCCTCATCCAATACTTTGGGAATCGTGAGGCTATCTAAGAATGGACTCTGGAGCAGTGTCCCCTCGTCTATTTCAGAGCTGTATAATCTTTCATAATAGTCCCTGAAAGCCCCATTTATTGCCACAGGGTCTGCAAAGGTCTCCCCATTGTCGTTATTCAGCAGAGTGATAGTTCTTTCAATTTACTTGACTTTTTACCTGACTTTTCCCCTTGATCAAAGATGGATTGTTTAAGCTTCAGTAAATTAGCTGCTGCTTTAGAGGCTAACATTTCATTATAGATAATCTGGGCATCTGAGTGTGTGGGGTACTGTTTGTGGTTTGTTTTTAACAGTGTAATACAGTTAATTATTCAAAATGTTAGAGTTCCTTATTTTTAAACTGAAACTTGCACTACTGTTCAAAAATAAATAACAACAAACCTGGAATTATGCATTTGGGACTTTTTTTTTGCTTTTTCTTGTTGTACCGAACCCGTACCGAACCGTGACCCCCAAACCGAGGTACGTACCGAACCGTGAATTCTGTGAACCGTTACACCCCTAATACACGGGCAAGGCCAGGCAGGAAACATGTGACTTATCAGTAACTTTAGACATCGTAACACAATTTTAAACGAGATTTTAATGTAGATTATAAATTGTACTGATACCAATTATATAATATTTACCTTGTTCATTAAAAATAAAATAAATATATATTTTTTTAATATATTTTTTATTTTTAATGTGGGAAGAGGGGGGGAAGCGTCCCTATGGGCCGTCTTCAGCGGGGGCTGGTCATCCCCGTCTCCAGTGTGAACTGTGAGAGGGATTTTTCCACGATGAACAGGGTAAGTATTTTGCATGTAATTTCTGTATAGTTCATGTAAAGCAAACTGTCTGTTTTTCAGGTGAAAACTGACCTAAGAAACCGGCTAAAAGGGGAGCACCTGGCTGCATGTCTGCGGATAGCAGTTAATGGACCAGGGTGACGGGTCTGTAGTCGTTTAATCCTGTGATCCTTGTTTATTGCAGTATTTGGCTTCTTACACTTGACTGGGTGAAGTCGTCAAATTATCTTTGCACAGTATGCATCTACTACGTTATCACAAACAGAGATGACACTCACTGAGTCTGAAAACCATGACGAGTCCGACTGACGAGTTTGCTGTTACGCGCTGTGTGGAGTAATCCACTCATTCAGTCCGCTCACTGAATCTGTGTCTGCTGTTGACTCGTGCATGATGAGTCTGGATCCTCACCAGTCCTGTGTTGCCCCCAGCAAGCACAGACGATGAAAAGGAGCCAGACATGTCCAAGAGATAACACTTTATGAAGGGGCCTGGTGTTGACCAAGACACCGCCGTTCATATATCCTCCACACTCACGCCGTTAAATAAGGCTGTTGACACAGCCACAGCCTGTGTAGAGTGTGCCCGGACCCTCATGGGGAAGGCTTTCCCCGCCTATCCGTAGGCATGTGCAATGCACTCGCAGAGCCAGCCTGCCAGGCGTTTCATGGACAGGGCTTTCCCTGTCACCCCGCCCCCGAAGCACACAAACAGCTGTTCAGTGCGCCTAAGGGCAGCTGTGCACTCTACATAACATGCACGCACCGGGCAGAGGAGGTGCAATTTAGCCTACCTGGCCCCACTATGGGGTGGAAGATTAAAGCCCCCCAACTGAATAGCCCTCGACCTGAACGCACTCCTTAGGCTCTTGGGCACAAAGGAGGGGTTCGGTCTGAGTGTCGGCCCCCTCCGGTCACCACGGATCAACAAGCAACTTGGGTTAACTCGGATACTGTCTTGGCTGACGTTACGGCAAGTACCAATGCTGTCTTCCACAACAGTGCTTTCAGGGAGGAAAGCTCAAGAGGCTCAAATGGTTCTGTGACCAAAGCCTCGAGCACCAGTGGCAGGTCCCACTGCCGGGCGGAGGCGTGTACTCCTGACCCCCCGTAAAAACCGCAACATTAGTGACTGAATAAAGGCCGCCATGTACTTATATGTCATCTCTGAGTACCACGGCGCCCGACGCGATCCGGCGCTACCAGAATGACTGCCAGACGTTCTCGCCTCACTCTCCCCAGGAGAGGGAGAAAGAGATGCAGCGGTGGAAAGGCGTAGAGCAGCTTTCTTGGCCATGGCTCGTGTGGGAACGCGTCCACCCCCAAGGGCGGATCGTCGCTCAGAGCCATGGAGAACCACAGGGCACAGTGGCTGTTGTGCCTGCTGGCGAACAGGTCCACTTCTGCTCTCCCGAACTGGGCCCAGATCTGCTTCACCCGGTTCTCCAGTCCCGGGATGTGGAGGGCTCTCAGAGATAACACTACCTCTGAAGGGGGGGGGGGGGGGGGGGGGATGGTCACCAGACGTCGTTTGTGCCTTTTGGGATCTAAACGCAGGCTGGAGAACCACCTCTGCAGGCGGCGCATATGCAGTAACCCGAGCGGGACCACAACGTGAGCAGCCGCCATGAGACCCAGAGTCTGCATGAGACTTAAAGCTGTCACTGTTGCCCCCTGTCGCAGCCTGCGAACCGCCCGAAGCACGCACGCGTGTCTGCTCTCTGACAGGATGGCACGCAGCGCGCCTGCATTGAGCACCACTCCCAAATACAACGCCTGTTGGTGAGGTATGGGTAAACACGGGGCTCCCAGGAGATCAACACGGTTTTGGAAAGTGCCATGCGGTGCGATCCCCCAGGGACATGACACGGCAGGCAGCGGCCACACCGTAGACCAAGCTACTAATTCGGCCTTGCGGCCAAATAATCGCTCTGATCTGGTGAGGTGGGGGCATCTCTAGCAATGAGCGAGATTGCCCAACACACCCGTGTTTATTTGCAGCCGCCCTGTCACGCGGCAGCGGGGCAGAGCACTTTTCAGCTCTCTGCCCAGCCTGCTCCCTGCTGGGAGCAGCTGCACTCCTCCACCATGGTCATTACCTAGGGGGAAGTACAACCCTGGGCGGTAGACCTCCATGGACGCCGGACCCGGAAGTGTCCGACAACGGCAAACGGAGCCATCCGCACCGCTGGAATGGCGAACGTGAATGGCGAACGTGAATGGCATCGCCTCGGCCACATCCTGGTCCCCCAACACTCGAAGCGGAGGTGGTGGGGATCGGCGCCCGCTATTTAAGCCAGGGCACGAAGGACAGGCCCGGTCTCTAGAATTGGCGACTCCATGGAGGTATGATAACTCTTTCTTCTTCTTTCAAAAGTTTTACTTTCTCTGCTCAGTTGTTGCTCGCTCGCTGAAGAGAAAAGGATGCCGGGAACGGGAGGTGTGGCCGCCTTATATACGGTGGGCTTGTGCACGCATTCAGGTAGGCCCACCCCGGGGCCGGCTACAGTTATAGAAGTCTCAATGGATGAATGCTTGCATGATATGATCAAAGGGTAGTACCCATAGAGTCCAGTAGAGGGCGGAGCCTGTGAGAGATATAACAGGCATTTTGGGACATGAGAATTATACATGGAGAGAGAAAAAATAAGGAGAGAAGTAAGATGAAAGCTGAAAGGCCCCTGACAGTCCAAGCCAGGGGTGTCAAACACAATTGCAGGCCACATCAGTATTATGGTTATCCTCAAAGGGCCAGTGTTAACTAAGATGTGGGCACTGGCCACAAAGAGCCTAAAATTAAACCAGTTTTCACTTGAAGGCCCATGTTTTTGTCCAGCACAAAGAAAAGTGAAGATAGCTTTGTACCATGTATTTCCATACTGCAGCACACAGGCTGTTGCTTTGCATACAGTTAGAGAGCAGCTTCAGCGAGGGACAACGGATTACAGTCCACAGTCTCAGGAGGCATTTTAGGATATGCTAACAATACATATCCTATATTATCACACACTTTTAAGTTAAGTTATCTATTATTAAAAAGCACATTTAATCAATCCGTCTGAAGACATTTACACTGACATGGTACATAATTATGAAGTAGTATTAGGGTATGAGATTATTATTCACCATATAACTTTATGTATTTCAATCATGTTCATAAACATTTTAATATAGAATATTTTGTATATGTAATGAACATTTTTATCACTAACGTTATGGTTAAGACACAGAGTAAATACTTACATTTCCTAGTTGTTGTTGTTGCTCTTATGGGTCATTATATTTTAAGTCCAATCTGTCATCCTAGTGATCATTCGCAAAATGCTGTTTCTATAGATTCTACATTTGTCTGGCTTTCTGGGGCCATTAGTAGCTTGGGAGGCTGTTTCGTGAAATGTAACCCGAAAAGGTTATTGTACTTGGCACAAAACAACTCGAAACAAACGATCTGAGAATAAAATGAGAATTGCCTAAGGAATACAAAGTGTGTCCCTATGAGTATGGTCAAGTGGAGACAACATCCATAAATATAGTTAAGATGACCCTACAGCTCATGAAGACTTGAGTCCAATTAAGTACTTTTCCCAGTACATTGATCACACAGTCTTTGAAGATTGGCAGCATTCACCAAAAAAAAAAAAAATACAAAGAAATTGGAAGACACTTTTTTTCCTTAGTTCCCAGGAGGATATAGGGGTTGCATTGTTTGGACCCTCACTGTAGCTTTCCAGTAGCTAGTTGACCGGGTTGTCCACCCAGGTTGTGATCCTTGAAGGTCCTAGATATCATTTCTGGTGGAAAACCTTTTACAAACATTCCATGTCTGATTTCTCCAAAAATTGGGTTTTGCACCAAGGGTACTATACTCATTTTCTAATACTTCTTTCACTATCCTAATCTTCCTTCCATCCCATATAAACTCACTCACTATCCTATCTATTTATTTTACTACACTATCCGGGACATCTAAAACTGTCATCAAATAAACTACTCTACTCATTATTAACCCATCCACTACTACTATCTTTCCCCTTAATTTAAATTTCTTAATTTTCAAAAATCTCAAATTTTTATCTACACTATTAATAATTTCCTCATACTGTCTGTCCCTACCTTCTATACGTTTTATCCTTAAATGTATCCCTAACACCCTGAACTAATCTTTATTTTCTTTTAACCCTATATCTATTCTCCCTACCCTATCCTCACCTATATACAATATTTCAGACGTATCTGTATTCACCCTAGCTCAGGAGCTACCTTTAAGACAAACTAAACTAACCCTCCCCTCTGCTACCTCTAAATCCTTTGATGTTCCCGTTTTGCAGAGAAGACACGATAAAGGATCAGGCTCTTTGAGCCGGCTCTTTTAAGTGACGGACGGGAGCCGGCTCTCGCCCGCGAACGAGCCGTTTTTTTTTTTTTTTTTGCGGAGGGATCTAGATCGGCTTGAAGGCACATTTTGCAATGTGCAATGTACACATTATCCTGCTTATTACACGGCCACATTCTCAACAAAGTAACGACATGACTCCCAATATTAATTGAAATGCTTTTATGGATTTAGAAAATGATTTTATTGAATTAAAAAATTGTTGTATGTATTGATTTGGCTCCAAAATGGTGGAATGAGCTCCCCATTGACATCAGGACAGCAGAAAGCCTGCACATCTTCCGGCGCAGACCGAAAACTCATCTCTTTCGACTCCACTTCGAGCGATAGAATTACTAACAAGGCACTTATATACTAATAAAGGACTGGCTATCTATAGCCAGTTGAGTAGCACTTGAAGTGTTTGGCTCTATGATACCTGATGTACTTATATGATTCTGTTTTCTTCAAGGTTGTGTCTTCCTGGTCGAATGTACTTATTGTAAGTCGCTTTGGATAAAAGCGTCAGCTAAATGCAATTTAATGTAATGTAATTTAAATTGACATGCATCCGCTAAGAAAAGTAGTCCGTTGTTACTGTTTGAACTAACGTAGCAACGGCAGGAACTGCTTTGATAGTGTTTTTTATAACTGATTTGAAAACATCGTTGCTTGCTTTAAAAGTAGCACAATTCATTATGTCAAACCTTGGAAAGTATCTAGATATCCCTGCCCTAATGCCAAAGTAACTGGCAACTGAATATGTGTCACCGTTTGATGTCTATGTCTGGACCGCTGCGTAAAAAGGAGGGTTTCTGCCCCATTACTTCTCTTCTTACTTCTCTATAAGAATAAAACACGGAGGACAGAGATCTCTTTTTCTCCCCCTCTTCTGACAGCCCAGCAGCTGATCTCAAAGCATGCTCCCCTCTCCTGCAGGGGGGCGTGGTCAGCTGCAGCTCACAGAATCAGCCCCTGCAAAAACAGCGCTGGAAAAAGCAAATAGAGTGAAATGAGGCATGGCTAAAATGCAGGATCTTTTTGGTCTACAGATGTAGCACTCCAGATAGGACTCACATGGGTGTGTCCCAGTCAAAAAAACAGCGGATCCCAGTGGCTGGGGGTGTTGCCAAATTGCTAGAGGGCGTTGCCAAAGTTCTCCATTTGTTCAATTACAGGATTTAACCATGAGATGGCGCTTCATTCACAAATACACAAAGACAACTGGGTGTTGTAGAACTTAGTCTGTTTGCAATGTTTGCAGCTCTGCAGTTGTGTTTGCTGAATACTGTAGCATTTAATCACTTATTTGTTATGGTTTTCACAGGCTACTATAATGAAAAAACATCAGTTTTGGATCAAATAAAGTATATAGTTTGCTTTATGCAGTATATTTTTTGTAATATTGTTGGGGTGTTTTTACACAGTAGTGAGAGTGAAAAACAGGATAGCACAGATTAATAAAATCAAAAATAAGATGAGCGATAAAAATAAAAATAATGAGAAACTATGAAATAAGAAATGAATACAACTTAAATATAATTATCATATCATATATTCTAATGTATGGTATTATTAAGTAATATCATACATTAACCCCATTATAGCAGATGCCACATTGAATGGATGAACTCATTTATGCATCAATAATTACAACAGAGTATTTCTAAATACAAGTTGTAACAATACTTATATGTATTTAATATTAATAACATAATGATTAATTTCAGATGATAATACTTTTCAGGGTTAGGTCCGGTCTGACAGCGCTTAGCTCTCTGCTGCAGAGAGTGGAGTACTTCGTGACCACAGAGCGTGACCGTTGTGATCAGCTGTTTTAGCGCAGTTCTCCAGTGAAGGGGGGGAGTCTCCCTCCGCAGTCGGTTGGCGTAGTTTTGGCAAAATTCCATTGTACAGAGTAGACTGACATTAACAGCAGCCCTGTCTGTGCACACAGAGACCGACTCTGTCGTCCGGTGATCTTACCGCCTTCTGGAAAAGCTTCACAAGTAGGCCTACGTCGGTACGCAAATGCGCTTTGTGACACAAGTGACGGTACGCATTTCAGATTACGCACATAACCTGCGTACCAGCGCCATATCTATATGGTGCATATCTATATGGCGCTGCTGCGTACCAGTTATGTGCACCCCTGTACTACAGCAAAAGTATTCTCCGTCGGGACTTCCTGCAACAACACCACGCCGTTATCGGCTTCTTTGTTGCTGGTTCCACCTGCTCTGCTCTGCTGTAGCTGAGGCCTGGTTCCACCTGCTCTGCTCTGCTGTGCTGCTGTAGCTGAGGCCTGGTTCCACCTGCTCTGCTCTGCTCTGCTGTGCTGCTGTAGCTGAGGCCTGGTTCCACCTGCTCTGCTCTGCTGCTGTAGCTGAGGCCTGGTTCCACCTTCTCTGCTCTGCTGTGCTGCTGTTGCTGAGGCCTGGTTCCACCTGCTCTGCTCTGCTGTGCTGCTGTAGCTGAGGCCTGGTTCCACCTGCTCTGCTCTGCTGTGCTGCTGTAGCTGAGGCCTGGTTCCACCTGCTCTGCTCTGCTGTGCTTGCTGTAGCTGAGGCCTGGTTCCACCTGCTCTGCTCTGCTGTGCTGCTGTAGCTGAGGCCTGGTTCCACCTTCTCTGCTCTGCTGTGCTGCTGTAGCTGAGGCCTGGTTCCACCTGCCCTGCTGCTAGCTACCTGCTAGCGAACCAACCAGTTAGCTTGCTGGACTGCGGACTGCTAACATCTGGATAACCACGAACTATCGATATTATATACTGATACCAAGGTCTGTTGACCTCTGGGTGAGTGCTGCTTCCTACCTTCACTGGACTAACAATGGCTAACCCCAAACTGTACTGCTTTTTCTTTGCGTTATTCGCCGCCTCCCCACCCCCTCCTGCACATAACAAATGCGAACCGACGCACTTAACATCAGCAGTGCTGCCCACCTGCGTAACAAACTGTATCCATATAGTAGGCAGAGACTATGACTCGTTGCTGATATTCAGGTTCCTTGGGCTAACGCCAAACATAAACTCTGACACCATGCCACTACTATCTTGTGTGATTATGAGGTCTCTACACAAGATGATTACATTACATTCCACTGTCATTGTGCGCACAAAACAAACTAGGCATTGTGACTCACTGCTAGCTCTTGGCCGTGCCCTGATTGTATTACTACTGATGATATCGGGCAATGTGCATGTTCATCCTGGACCTTCTATTGTATGTAGCCCTAGTTCTGACCTGTGCCCTGATGTCAATCTTTGTCACAACAATCTGAGTTTCCCTGACTTCTGCTCTCGTAAAGCTTTAGGTTTTCTACATGTAAATGCTAGAAGCTTACTACCAAAAATTGACCAGATAAAAGTACTCGTTCACAGCTCAAATCCGGAGGTACTTGTCATCACTGAGTCTTGGCTGAAGAAGAATATCCCAGACTCTGACATCGGCATCGCTGGTTATAATGTATTTAGGCAGGATAGATCATCTAAAGCTGGTGGAGTAGTTATATTCACAAAGCAACACCTGCAGTGTTCTATCGCCACTAGTAAATCTGTCCCCAAACTATTTGACCTACTTATCGTAACCATTAAACTGGCAAATAACTCTACACTGACAGTCGCTGGCTGCTATCGCCCACCCTCTGCCCCAGCATGTACCCTACCTGCTCTCAGCACCCTCCTGGCACCCCACACTCATTCTGAGTTTGTACTACTGGGGGATCTAAACTGGGACATGCTCAACCCTCCTGCGCAGGTCCAAAAACAATGGGACTCTCTTAATCTCTCCCAGATTATCCTTACTCCTACACGGTATGACACCAAAAATCCAGAAAAAGCCACCCTCCTTGATGTCATCCTCACAAATAACCCTGACAGGTACAAAACTGGCGTCTTCTGTAGCGATCTCAGTGACCACTGTCTTATTGGCTGCATTCGTAATGGTGGCATAATTAAACAGCCAGTTCTTACCACTCACAGACGAATACTGAAACATTTTGACGAACAAGCCTTCCTCTACGACCTGGCTGCTATCAAGTGGCACAGAATTAGCTTGATCCCTGACATCGATGCTGCATGGTCCTTCTTTTATGACTCCTTTAGTATGGTAATCAACAAACATGCTCCCATAAAAAAAATGAGGATAAAAAACCGTTGCAGTCCTTGGTTTAACCGAGATTTAGCTGAACTGCTTCATCTCAAGAACTCCACCTGGCGCAGGGCTCGTCACTCAAAATCCCACGACGATTGGCTATCATTCAGGAAAATTAGAAATAAATCTATACAGGCTATCCGCAAAGCCAAGGTTGATTACTTCCATAATCAATTCAACCTCTGTGGATCCAATCCAAGGACATTCTGGAAAACAATGAAAGAGATGGAGAATAAACCCCCATCCTCTCATCTCCCTAACTCCCTCGTTATTGAGGACACAGTAGTCACCGGTAATGAACGCATAGCAGAGCTCTTTAACCAGCACTTTGTTAAATGTGGGAACCTATTTGGCTCTATAGCGCCTCCTAAGCCCCCCACCAACACTCCGCCACCCAGCCCCTCTAGCGCAGCCCCATGTCACAGCTTCTGCCTACAGGAAGTTAGTGAGAACGATGTGCTGGAGGTCCTTAGCAAACTTGACCCCAACAAACCTGCAGGTCTTGATGGGCTAGACCCCTTCTTTTTTAAAGTTGCAGCCCCGATTATTGCAGAAGCTATCTCCCACCTTTGTAATCTGTCCATACAGACAGCAGTGCTACCTTCTGCCTGGAAGGCAGCCTTAGTGCAACCTTTGTTTAAAGGAGGAAACCATGCTGACCCCAACTGCTATCGTCCAATATCCATTCTACCCTGTATAGCGAAAGTGTTCGAAAAGTTAGTTTGCAAACAGCTAACATGGTTTCTGAAGACATACAACATACTATCTGACATGCAGTCTGGGTTCCGTGCAGGACATGGGTGTGAGACGGCGACTCTCAAAGTCCTAAATGATATCATCAATGCCCTTGACTCCAGACAATACTGTGCTGCCATTTTCATCGATCTTGCAAAAGCCTTCGACACTGTAGATCACCAACTGCTTCTGGGAAAACTTAGATGCATTGGTGTCACTAACCAATCGATAGCCTGGTTTGAAAACTACCTGTCCATGCGCACCCAGTGTGTAAAATCTGAAAATCTGATGACACAGCCCCTATCCATCTCTAAGGGAGTACCACAAGGCTCTATTCTAGCACCCATCCTATTCTCAATATATATAAATGACATGGAGAAATCAGTGGGCAACTCCTCTATCCACCTATATGCTGATGACACGATTCTGTACACTGCTGGCCCTTCCCTGGATACTGTCCTGAAAACTCTTCAGGATAGTTTTCAGAGAATCCAGTCACATCTCTCTGCCCTTGACCTGGTCCTGAACACCACTAAAACCAAGATCATGTGGTTTGGCCACCGTGGTGCCTCCCAAACTGGCACTATTGTGACCGCCGATGGCCGGGACCTCGAAATAGTTCAATAAATACCTTGGATTTTGGATTGACAGTAATCTGTCATTCTCAGAACATCTCTCCAAAATTCAGACCAAGGTTAAAGCTAGACTCAGCTTTCTATATAGGAATCGCTCCCCATTCACTTCATCTGCTAAACTCTCTCTGGTCCAGATGACTGTCCTTCCTCTGTTCGACTACGGCGATACCATCTACCGCTCGGCGTGTAAAGGAGCTCTCGATCATTTAGACGTTCTGTATCACTCCGCCATCCGCTTTGCCACCAATGCCCCCTACAGGACACACCAGTGTGACTTGTACTCTCTGGCTAACTGGCCCTCTCTTGAGACCAGACGCAACATCCACTGGCTGATGTTTGTTTACAAAACACTCCTAGGCCTCACCCCCTTCTACCTCACACAATTACTGCAACTCCGCCCTCCCCCGAAGCACAACACCCGGTCAGCTACAAGCATCCTGTTAAAGATCCCCAAAGCCCATACATCCTTTGGCCGCTCCCCCTTTCAGTTTGCAGCAGCTGATAGCTGGAACGGCATTCAAAAAACGTTGAAAATGAAAACCTTTGTCTCCCGCCGCACCTTCAATATCACTATTATTGACACCCTGGTGCACACATGCAGCTGCTTTGCCTGATGCTGATTTTAATGAGTTTAACTGCTATGCCTGTCATCTTTGCTCTATGTGTTTGTGTTGTCTCCTGGGTTCTGTAGTGCCCGGAGTCTGTCTTTTTATTTTGTTTTCCTCCCAAATCCCATCCCCTCAGGAAGCCTTTGCCTCCTGTCAGGTCATCATTGTAAATAAGAATTTGTTCTTAATTGATTTTCCTGGATAAATAAAGGTTCTACTACTACTACTACTACTACTAGAAGATCACTGCTCTAAACAAAGTCAAAAATCCTACATCCAAACGGAATAAATAGAATTAATTATTATTAATTATTATTAATACGTTAAGTCTTGTTCATTGTTTTTCACTTTGATATTTCCGGTGGAAATGGTGGACTATCGGACATTCAAAATGCAGCATATTTTCACTCTTACACACATATATTCTCCTTTTACATACATACATTTTCACTCTTACACACATATATTCTCCTTTTACATACATACATTTTCACTCTTACACGCATATATTCTCCTTTTACATACATACATTTTCACTCTCACACACGTATATATTTACACTCACACATTCATACATTTTGCTCTCATATTATCATATTTCAATGCACACATTCATATATTGTCACTCACACATTCATGCATTTTGTTCTCATATTCATATATTTTAATGCTCATATTTATACATTTTGCTCTCATGCGAAATCTACTAAAACAAAGTATGTCATGGTAGTGGTCAGCTGTTAAACACAAAAGTGTATCTTAAGGGCTGTAATATAATAAGCCTGTTGTCAATTTTAGACACAGGCTTATTATATTTACAGCCCTTAATAACATTCATTTTCTGGACTCAATGTGTGTCTTGGCCATTTCTTCTTTGTTTCCAAGCAAAACGAGTGGTTTTTCTTTTGAAATCACTTCCGCGAGTTTCGCGGGCCTCCCCCTCGCTCCACTGACCATTAGACCATTTAGTAAGGTAAAAAGCAAAGGGCAAAAAACGCCTCTCAGACGCTCTTCCGTTTACGTTTTTAATAAAGAAAAACAAATGGTCCGTAGATACACAGACTCATATAGCCTATGTATACTGTAAGGAGAATGTATGTGCGTGAGAGGACCAGTATGAATTACGGCATAGAAATATGCAAACACAAACCTACAGACTGGGGGTTGGGAGATCACAGGAGTGGGGGTGGGGAGAGCTATGGAATGTGACCCTTGGGAGAATTCCTCCACACATTCCGATGGCCAATTCGTTTTAAACAAAGAGTTCGCAACACAGGACAGCATAGGCAACATGGGGGGTGGGGGCTGGTGAACGGTCTGGTCAATGTTTGTAAACACAATCCCCAGGATGTGTCCTAATCAAACCAAAAGAGAAAATGCAGATATCATTCTCTCTCTCGACACGCTGGTATCTCGAGCTGAGCGCTCATTGGTGTTCATACTGCTCACAGGCTGGGCTGCTGTGTATATCTAGTGTATTCATACTGTACCCCTCCTCACTGTTTATTCATCATTCAACCATTTACAGCTTTCTTTTTTTCCGTCAAGAGGTTGAAAAAGATTGAGTCCTATGTTTCCAATTGGTTCCCAAATCTGAACATTAACCAGTGGCATAAGATCAGGAGCCGGGTAAATGAGAGACTGAGGAGCCCCCGAAAAACAGATCCTGAAATAGCTCGTCCTGGTTTCCGCAGCAGATAGGTCTACAGTATGGTGTCTGTTATGGCAGTTATTTGAAATAAAACAGTGAAAACTGAACTTGAAAATTGTTTCCTCTTTTTATTTTATTTATCATTTTCGGGACGGGGAGACGTGTGTGATTAAAAATTAATTTGCAGAAATGTAAAGTGATCTAACTAAGTTCTATTCATATTCTTGACGGGAAGAGCAGTGTAAATGGGTGGCCTTATGCATTTGAAAAGCAATATAAATCACACAGTTATTATACAATAGGCTATAAAAGCACCATCGATAACCATTACCTTTATCCAATTCAAACTTTGGACGGGAAAAAAGGAAGGTGTAAATGGTTTGGCTATACTGTAGGCCTACTGTATACAAAGGCCATTCAAGCTAGAGTTATTCTGGAAATGTTCACATCAGGCACCTTCAAGTTAAACAATACTACAGTAAACAATTAACACAGTAAATTATGTGGATTAAACCACATTTATTTCGTTTAAAATAAACGAAATATGATTTTGTTTGAATGATTAAATGTCATCAGGCACCTTCAAGTTAAACAATCAGGTGCACACTTTAATGTGTCGCCACCTCGAGTCGGCTTAACTCGGTTTAAAGAATGCACAAATGTGTTTAATCGTTAATGTCAGATATGTACTAAGTAGCCTAAATACATTTGTTCCTGCTCAAGATTAGATTCAACTTTATTGTTATTGCACATATTGCAGGTACTGAGACAACGAAATGCAGTTTAGCTTCTAACCAGGGGTGCAACAAGCAGCGAAAAGTAATGTGCACAATACTACAGTAAACAATTAACACAGTAAATTATGTGGATTAAATTTAAATGATTAAATGTAGGGTGAATTGCCCTAATGTGGGACATTTTTGCATTTCAGACTTCGGGAATATATTGTGATATGAAGCCGATACAATACATTTAAATCCAGTACCATTCCGAAATCCCCAGTAATATTAGACACTAATAATACAGTAAACTATTAACACTGTACATATTATTGTTTGCCCGTGGGATTAGGATGATCGGTAGTGAGAGCCGTGTTTCATTTTCCTCCGGTCGGATGTGATCTAAAAACAAAGCGATTATTTTTGTTGTTGTAAACTCACGTGGATTAAATTTAGTGCATTAATTTCAACTCGCGAACATATGATACATTAATGATCGTGAGGATGATGATTGAAAATCGTTTGTTTGAGCCGGGCTGAATGTCCTGATCTAAAAACATAGCGATGGTTTTGTACTTATGCCAATGTGAATTAAACATTATTTTGTTAAATAAAAACATGGTGATGTTTAGTAAATGATTACATGTCTCTTATTTAGCACAGAATATGATCCTATCCGTGACATATGGATCTTAACAAATATCCGCTATATCAGATACCTGTAGATCAGCTGTTTATTTCATATGAGTTCCAGTGTGGCAGCTTTTTAATCACGGCTCCCCCTGGTGGATCCATGATCCATTGCAGCTGGTTTCATTATAATTAAATGTATTTATCAAGGGGGCGTTTCAAGTCCTGCGGGGGGTTTTCCTTTTCAGCAGGGGCCCACCCCGTGCCGATCACTGACCCGCACGGGTAGGCGTCTGAAATTAAGCGCTACATCTGTATATAGTCTATATTTTTTTATATAAAAAAACTATATTTATATACTTTATATAGGTCGATACGGTAGCCCCTTTTCTTTTAAATAGTTTTATAGGTGTTGCTATCGGTTTTGTGTAGCGTGGTTCTACAAGCAAGTCAATGCATTCATTGGGTGGTATCAGAGAGTTACAAGGGTCTGTAAATGCAATGAAAACAATTGGCCACAGCAAATCATTTATATTAAACATGTAATTTTTACTTTTGAATACTTCAGTACAAAGGATGTATTGAATAATTTAAGTGATATATGTGTACACCAGGGTTTCCGTTAGCCAGTAATTACCTGTTTTTAGCTGGTCAAATTGAATAAAAACCGGTAAATTCAAAATCTGCCGGTCAAAATGTCCGATGCTCCGATCGATTGGCCGCCGATCATTATCGGCCGATATTCACTCTTAATAGCTTGATCTGTGCTCTCTATAAAGGCCGATCAGGAGAGCTAGATCTGATCGATATGGACATAAACGCGAGTGAAGTGTAACCGGACGCGAGAGAGAGATCAGATCAGCTGCTGAGTCTGACCTGAAGCCCCGCCCACTGTTTAGCGCGCTGCATGAGAAACCGACGGGCTGTCAGGAGAGAGAGGGAGGGAGAGAGGAAAAGAGAGGATCCGTTTCTCCCGTGTTATTATTCAAAGTGAATGTAAACTTTTGAATAATGTACTTCATTTACTGCAAGTAGTTTGTTTGAATGTAATAATGATGTTTGTGGAATCATTTATTGAAAAATGAATCTGAATTTTTCGATCTGTTACGATTATAAACTGAAGCGATATAAAAATGACTCCCATTAACTGAGTTTTAAACATCAGCATATCCGGTCCTAGTCCGGTAATTACTTGCAAACGGAAACTCTGCTACACCATTCTTATTATTATTATTGAAACATGACCGCTAAGTTTCAAATGTGTCCGGTAAAATAAATTCTGTTCGGACATTTGACCGGCGAGAAAAAATCCTAGCGGAAACCCTGGTGTACACATATAAATCATTAGTCAAAACAGGGCTACATTTGATTGAATTAAAAGGTATAATGCGACCTTGGGTTTCCTGAAAGGCGCTATAAAAATATTATTTATTATTATTATTATTATTAATATGTGGTAAACTGAAGAGCCGTTTGGGAGCCGAAAGAGGTCTTCTTGGTGAGCCGAGCCAAATGATCTGGCTCACCAAGAAGAGCCAGAATTCCCATCACTTGTGCGTTGCATTAAGCTCATTAAATAGGAGACTCACACTCTTCCTTTAAGCCACATTCTCAGTGGAATCACAGACCCTAGGCTCCCTGTCTCCACCTGCTGGACTGGAGCCAGATGTTGAATTGCACTTCTCAGGCTAAAACAGTCTTCATCAGGAGCTTGAGTCTTCAACATGAGCCTGAGTCTTCATCATGTCTTCACCATGAGCGTGAGTCTTCACCATGAGCCTGAGTCTTCATCATGAGCCTGAGTCTTCATTGTGTCTTCATCATGAGCCTGAGTCTTCATTGTGTCTTCATCATGAGCCTAAGTCTCATCATGTCTTCATCATGAGCCTGAGTCTTTATCCTGTATTCATCATGAGCCTAAGTCTCATCATGTCTTCATCATGAGCCTGAGTCTTCATCATGTCTTCACCATGAGCCTGAGTCTTTATCATAACCCTGAGTCTTCATCGTGTCTTCATCTTGAGCCTGTGTCTTCATCCTGTCTTCATCTTGAGCCTGACTCTTCAGCATGAGCCTGATCCTTTATCGTGTCTTCTCTGCAAAACGGGAACACTAAAGGATCAAAGCAGTTCCTGCCGTTGCTACGTTAGTTCAAACAGTAACAACGGACTACTTTTCTTAGCGGATGCATGTCAATTTAAATTACATTACATTGCATTTAGCTGACGCTTTTATCCAAAGCGACTTACAATAAGTACATTCGACCAGGAAGACACAACCTTGAAGAAAACAGAATCATATAACTACATCAGGTATCATAGAGCCAAACACTTCAAGTGCTACTCAACTGGCTATAGATAAGCCAGTCCTATATTAGTGTATAAGTGCCTTGTTAGTAACTCTATCGCTCGAAGTGGAGTCGAAAGAGATGAGTTTTCAGTCTGCGCCGGATGATGTGCAGGCATTCTGCTGTCCTGATGTCAATGGGGAGCTCATTCCACCATTTTGGAGCCAAATCAATACATACAACTATTTTTTAAATCAATAAAATCATTTTCTAAATCCATAAAAGCATTTCAATTAATATTGGGAGTCATGTCGTTACTTTGTTGAGAATGTGGCCATGTAATAAGCAGGATAATATGTACATTGCACATTGCAAAATGTGCCTTCAAGCCGATCTAGATCCCTCCGCAAAAAAAAAAAGAAACGGCTCGTTCGCGGGCGAGAGCCGGCTCCCGTCGGTCACTTAAAAGAGCCGGCTCAAAGAGCCTGATCCTTTATCGTGTCTTCTCTGCAAAACGGGAACATCAAAGGATTTAGAGGTAGCAGGGGGGAGGGTTAGTTTAGTTTGTCTTAAAGGTAGCTCCTGAGCTAGGGTGAATACAGATACGTCTGAAATATTGTATATAGGTGAGGATAGGGTAGGGAGAATAGATATAGGGTTAAAAGAAAAGAAAGATTAGTTCAGGGTGTTAGGGATACATTTAAGGATAAACGTATAGAAGGTAGGGACAGACAGTATGAGGAAATTATTAATAGTGTAGATAAAAATTTGAGATTTTTGAAAATTAAGAAATTTAAATTAAGGGGAAAGATATTAGTAGTGGATGGGTTAATAATGAGTAGAGTAGTTTATTTGATGACAGTTTTAGATGTCCCGGATAGTGTAGTAAAATAAATAGATAGGATAGTGAGTGAGTTTATATGGGATGGAAGGAGGATTAGGATAGTGAAAGAAGTATTAGAAAATGAGTATAGTACCCATGGGACAAAACCCAATTTTTGGAGAAATCAGACATAGAATGTTGTAAAAGGTTTTCCACCAGAAGTGATATCTAGGACCTTCAAGGTTCACAACCTGGGTGGACAACCCGGTCAACTAGCTACTGGAAAGCTACAGTGAGGGTCCAAACAATGCAACCCCTATATCCTCCTGGGAACTAAGGAAAAAAAGTGTCTTCTAATTTCTTTGTATTTTTTTTTGGTGAATGCTGCCAAATCTTCAAAGACTGTGTGAACAATGTACTGGGAAAAGTACTTAATTGGACTCAAGTCTGCACGAGCTGTAGGGTCATCTTAACTATATTTATGGATGTTGTCTCAAGCTACTAATGGCCCCAGAAAGCCAGACAAATGTAGAATCTATAGAAACAGCATTTTGCGAATGATCACTAGGATGACAGATTGGGCTTAAAATATAATGACCCATAAGAGCAACAACAACAACTAGGAAATGTAAGTATTTACTCTGTGTCTTAACCATAACGTTAGTAATAAAAATGTTCATTACATATACAAAATATTCTATATTAAAATGTTTATGAACATGATTGAAATACATAAAGTTATATGGTGAATAATAATCTCATACCCTAATACTACTTCATAATTATGTACCATGTCAGTGTAAATGTCTTCAGACGGATTGATTAAATGTGCTTTTTAATAATAGATAACTTAACTTAAAAGCGTGTGATAATATAAGATATGTATTGTTAGCATATCCTAAAATGCCTCCTGAGACTGTGGACTGTAATCCGTTGTCCCTCGCTGAAGCTGCTCTCTAACTGTATGCAAAGCAACAGCCTGTGTGCTGCAGTATGGAAATACATGGTACAAAGCTATCTTCACTTTTCTTTGTGCTGGACAAAAACATGGGCCTTCAAGTGAAAACTGGTTTAATTTTAGGCTCTTTGTGGCCAGTGCCCACATCTTAGTTAACACTGGCCCTTTGAGGATAACCATAATACTGATGTGGCCTGCAATTGTGTTTGACACCCCTGGCTTGGACTGTCAGAGGCCTTTCAGCTTTCATCTTACTTCTCTCCTTATTTTTTCTCTCTCCATGTATAATTCTCAGGTCCCAAAATGCCTGTTATATCTCTCACAGGCTCCGCCCTCTACTGGACTCTATGGGTACTACCCTTTGATCATATCACGCAAGCATTCATCCATTGAGACTTCTATAACTGTAGCCGGCCCCGGGGTGGGCCTACCTGAATGCGTGCACAAGCCCACCGTATATAAGGCGGCCACACCTCCCGTTCCCGTCATCCTTTTCTCTTCAGCGAGCGAGCAACAACTGAGCAGAGAAAGTAAAACTTTTGAAAGAAGAAGAAAGAGTTATCATACCTCCATGGAGTCGCCAATTCTAGAGACCCGGGCCTGTCCTTCGTGCCCTGGCTTAAATAGCATGCGCCGATCCCCACCACCTCCGCTTCGAGTGTTGGGGGACCAGGATGTGGCCGAGGCGGTGCCATTCACGTTCGCCATTCCAGCGGTGCGGATGGCTCCGTTTGCCGTTGTCGGGCACTTCCGGGTCCGGCGTCCATGGGATCTACCGCCCAGGGCTGTACTTCCCCCTAGGTAATGACCATGGTGGAGGAGTGCAGCTGCTCCCAGCAGGCAGCAGGCTGGGCAGAGAGCTGAAAAGTGCTCTGCCCCGCTGCCGCGTGACAGGGCGGCTGCAAATAAACACGGGTGTGTTGGGCAATCTCGCTCATTGCTAGAGATGCCCCCACCTCACCAGATCAGAGCGATTATTTGGCCGCAAGGCCGAATTAGTAGCTTGGTCTACGGTGTGGCCGCTGCCTGCCGTGTCATGTCCCTTGGGGATCGTGCCGCATGGCACTTTCCAAAAAGGACCGTGTTGATCTCCTGGGAGCCCCGTGTTTACCCATACCTCACCAACAGGCGTTGTATTTGGGAGTGTTGCTCAATGCAGGCGCGCTGCGTGCCATCCTGTCAGAGAGCAGACACGCGTGCGTGCTTCGGGCGGTTCGCAGGCTGCGACAGGGGGCAACAGTGACAGCTTTAAGTCTCATGCAGACTCTGGGTCTCATGGCGGCTGCTCACGTTGTGGTCCCGCTCGGGTTACTGCATATGCGCTGCCTGCAGAGGTGGTTCTCCAGCCTGCGTTTAGATCCCAAGAGGCACAAACAACGTCTGGTGACCATCCCCCCCCCCCCCCCTCAGTGGAGGGCAACCTCCGGTTCTGGGGGTCCCCGGATCACCTCCGGA
This sequence comes from Harpagifer antarcticus, assembly GCA_902827135.1. Lineage (NCBI taxonomy): Eukaryota > Metazoa > Chordata > Actinopteri > Perciformes > Harpagiferidae > Harpagifer > Harpagifer antarcticus. The sequence goes on from CADEHL010001240.1 coordinate 586,216, forward strand.
GGGGGTCTCCACTGGGACAGGTGACCTCCTACATCACAGTATTCACGGAGAACAGGATGGGGAGGGACCTGCCTGAAGAAAGCTATTGGTGGGCGCTGGTCTCTAACAGAGACACGACACAGCAACCTCTTAGAGCTACGGGCAGTAGTGTTGGTCCTCCAGCATTTCAAACCCTTAATTCGGGGGAGACATGTACTGGTCAGGAGCTACAACAGCACCACAGTGTCCACTCCGCAGCGGAGAAACTGTGGTTATGGGCTTCAGAGGTAGTGTTATCTCTGAGAGCCCTCCACATCCCGGGACTGGAGAACCGGGTGAAGCAGATCTGGGCCCAGTTCGGGAGAGCAGAGGTGGACCTGTTCGCCAGCTGGCGCAACAGCCACTGTGCCCTGTGGTTCTCCATGGCTCTGAGCGGCGATCCGCTCAGTGGACGCGTTCCCACACGAGCCATGGCCAAGAAAGCTGCTCTACGCCTTTCCACCGCTGCATCTCATTCTCCCTCTCCTGGGGCGAGTTCGCCGGCTCGTTCGCGACCGACACATCACTACAACACACCTGTGAATGCACACTCACAGCAGAGGACAAACAATTTGCTGTGAGAGAGGAGAAGAGACTCAAAGATTCGACCAAGACGCGCTGGTGATATATTTGTAAAGGTATTAATCTGTTTGAACCATGTTTGATTAGAGGAATTATTGTTTCTAGTCTTATGAGGTAAGAAGCTAAAATATAGGATGCTGGAATATAATTTACTTTGTTGAGATGCATTTACTTTTGATTAAATGTTAAGTTTAATTGTAACTTGATTATGGAGCAGAAATGAAAGTGCTTGTTAAAGGATAGCATGTTTTCATTGAAATGTTTATTTACCTAAAGTGAATGAAAGTATGTTTTGTGTTAAAGGTTTTCAACCTAAATGATGTATCAGGAGGCTGAATGAAGCAAAAAGGAATCTGCAATAAACTCAAATAAAGAGGAAAGATTAAAATTTGAGTTGTCCTTTTGGAGTAAATCAAGCCATTTTCAAGTTTAGGCAGGAGTCAATCAAACAAACCAAATCACAACTTGACAGTTGAAAACCATTGCCAAGCAATAAGGACTAAAGGATCAAGAGCCTGGAAAAGTCAGAAGAAACCAAACTGTCTGCAGTAACCACACACCTCAACAAAATGGCGGAGGAAGCCTATGGAAAAGTGTCAAGCAGCTCAAGCAGGAGAGGACAATGGCTAAAGGTGCATTCACAAAAGTAGCTAACTTTCTTAGCAGGAAGCATGACTGAAATTGAGCTTCGGGAGGAATTCAAAAAGCTCACTTTGATGGGAAGAAACGTCAGTGAAGCAAATTATGACTTTCGGAGTGGCCTACTCGCAGACATAGAAGCCAGCACTGCTGACGAGGTGGAAGAAGCGCTTAGCGAGCAACAAGAGGCTGACATGGAAAAATCTATCGATGAAATTGAAATCAGAATGAATGATATGAAAATAATTGTTCCAACAAAACTGTGGTCTCGTTATGGGCAAAAGGAGCTAGAAACCTCAATCCAGGAAGCAGAAACGGCTTGTGATAATGCTGCTGAAACATCTGTATCTGCAGTCGGGATGGTTATGAGATGCAGTTGGTTTTCATGGAGATGCTGGTCAAGGAAGCTAGTAAAAGCCTGGCATCTTGGGAACTGTGGATTCCAGAGACTGAAGAAGCTAATCTAGAAGGCAGGGTCAAAGACTTAAAGTCTATGAATAACAAGCTTGAAGAAAGGAGAGCAGAGTTTGTGTTTGCGCATAGAAATTCAGAAGAAGAAAAGTGCATATCTGCTGACTTTAACGGCTGCTTCATCAACCCCACATGCAGCAAACACCACGCCCTTGGTGAGAATTAAACCAATAGAAGAGCTTGAGAAAAATCCTGTTTTTAAGAGCAGATCAACCAAGAAGAGTCATCGTCATCGACTTAATCCAAACTGTGGAGAAAGCACTGGCAGACCTGAGAGAGCTTGGAAGGACAGATGCCATCCAGAACCCACAGGTCACTAGGTCCATAGAGAGCAAGCTGCCGGATCCTGTGAAGAAGGATTGGCTCGTCTTCATGGTAAATCCCAGCAATAGAGTCACCCCTGAGAACCATTTTGACAGTCTCCTCGAGTTTCTGAAGACACACGAGGAGATCTTGGAAAAACTGGAGCAGCTTGGAGTAACTGAAAAGTCAGAAAAACCGGAAAGGAAGTTTGAAAGAAAATATTCCTCAACACGTTCCGCCAGGAGAGACGGACGTTGAATTGTCTGTAGAGAAGAAAGGCATGAAGAGAAACTATTCTTTTGCAAGCAGTTCAAGAGCCTAAATGTGGTCGAAAACTTAGATGCTGTGAAGAGATTGGGAGCTTGTAAGAGGTGTTTGAGATGTCATGAAGAAGGACATGAATGTGAAAACACCTACTGTACCTTTGCAGGAAAAGAGAATGCAAGAAGGGAGCTCTTCGGACCACCACTTTTTCCTCTGTCCTAAAGGAGAGTACAGAGAACGTGAACTGGACAAAGGTGGGAAAGACTTGAAGAAAAGACCCAAACTCACAGAAGAGCAAGTGAAATTTATTGCTGAACTCTCTCCCGAAATGGCAGAAAAATGCAAGAACGCCTTTTCCAATATGACTGCAATAACAAACTGCAATGAAAAGGACCGGTCTGTGCTGATGGAAGGAAATAGACATGACGAGATACCGGTTATCATGATGCTGCTGTAAGTTACTGCAAATTCAGGTCAGAAAGTTGGAACCCTGATAGATTTAGCATCAGACACCAACTACATAACCCACAGAGCCGCCAACCGGTTAAACCTGGAAAGTGAAAAAATCACATTGGTTGTCCATGGAGTTGGAGGAATGACAATGAGGGTGAACAGCAGAAGATATTTCTTCAGAGTTAGAGTCAAGACACCCAGAGGTACAGAAAAAGCGCACCAACTTCTTTGTTATGGCCTCAATGAAATAGCCAACGTGCAAAGAGTCATCGAACCTGAACAGCTGAAGAAGGTCTTCCCAGAAGTTAAACTTGAGGATTTAGAAAGACCAGAAAACATGGAACTACTTATCAGCCACCAAGAAGGTAGACTGGTCCCACAGAGGGTGAAGATTGTCAGAGACCTCATTTTGTGGGACTGTGGCTGGAGCTCACCCTGATCTCTTTGAGGAAGTGGAGATGACAACACATAAGTCTGAAACACACTTCGCTTGCTCCATGCGTATGGTCGCAGTGAAACACGAGGAAACCATCGGAGCTGAAGAGATTCAGGCTGAAACAAAAAGCACAGCTGTTGACAGAATTTCTGGATTGGTGGAAGTGGGACAGTATTGGAGCAGCCTGTGAACCAAAATGTGGAGGATGTCGATGTGGTCATTGTCAGCCTGGAGGACAGGAAATGACATTAATTGAGGAAAAAGAGCTGGAAATCATAAAACAAGGCCTTACCTATGTTACAGCTGATGCCCACAGTAGTGCTCCACACTGGGATACAAAGTACCCTTGGATCGAGGACCCAATCTCTCTCCCCAACAACAGGACTGCAATGGAAGCAACTTTTCTGAGGACAGAAAAACAACTCAAGAGGGAGCCAGATTGGCAAGCTGCCTACAAGGCACAGGTACATGAAATGGTGGAAAGAGGAGCAGCAAAGAAACTCACTAAAGAGATAAAGGACAGCTGGGCAGGACCAGTATGGTATGTGAGCCACTTGGTGGCACCAAATCCTCACTCTGTGACAACACTGGTACGCCTTGTGTGGAACAACAGCCAAAAGGTCAAAGGGTTCAGTATGAACGATCTTCTACTGAAGGGGCCTGATGTATTGAATCCAATCCGAGGAGTTTTACTCCGATTCAGAAGAGGAGTGCATGCAGCTTTGGGAGACATCAGGAAGATGTATAATTATGTGTGGCTGGAATACCTGGAAATGCATCTTCACAGATTCTTATGGAGAGACACTCAGGACGAAAAACTAAGTGAATACGCAATAACAAGAGTCAACATTGGTGATCGACCTGCAGGATGCATAGCACAGCTGGCTATGCGAGAAACATCAAGGCTACCAATGTTTACACACCTCGAAGAGGAAAGAAGAGTCCTGGAGGAAGATTGCTACGTGGATGACATCCTGACATCCCACATTGACCAAAAAAGGTTAGAGTGCACTAATGGGGTTGAGGAAATCCTGAAAGCTGGAGGATTCTTTCTTAAACCTTGGGTCCACTCAGGGCAAAGTGGGAGGTAGGTGCAGGAGAACCACAACCAAGTGACATCTGCAGGAGAAGACAGAGGATTGATACTTCCAAATCAAATGAAGGAAGAGGACAATAAGGCCCTGAGGGTTGGCTACCTCATGGAGGAGGACAAACTATATGTGCTTACCTCCATCAACTTCTCAAGGAAAAAGAGGAAAATGAGTAGGCCAAGAAGAACAGGTTTATTTTATTTTATTTTGTTTATTTTATTTTATTAGGATCCCCATTAGCTGGTGCATAACAACAGCTAATCTTCCTGGGGTCCACAAATAACATAAAACAGGACATTTGACAGTACATTACAAGACATTGATACAAATCGTATACGGCGTCAATTTTCCTTCAAACAGTGACTTTTGTATCAACCAACACATACAGCTTATTTTTTGATTCCCCATTTCCTTGGCATGTGTTTAAAAAACCTATATGAATCGGTGTGCTGCTGTATGTTTACCATAACCTGTCTGCTGCTTGTGTAATTTACAATCTTTGGGCTTCTAGATGCCTCTTCAATCGTCTTTTGAAGCTTGCTTTAGTTGTTTCTTTAGAAATCTGATCTGGCAGTGTGTTCCATGCAGCCATGGCTCTATACAGCACTGTGCTCTTCATAGACTCTGATTTGGCTTTAGGGATTTGATAGCAACCTCTTGTGGCATGTCTCGTTTTATATGTATGGATTTTAGAGCTAGGTGTAAGTTTCTTATATAGACAGGTTGGATGTTTCAGCTCATTTATGTTTCTCAAAAAGACAAGGAGTGATACCATCAGCCTCTCCGTGACTAATATCCAGGAGAGCTTGACATGCATTTTGTTTACATTATGTCTTGGTGTACACCTAAGGGCAAGCCGAGCTGCTCTGTTTTGAACCAGTTGCAGCTTTCCCAGGTCCCTCTTGTTTGCCCCTGACCAGATCATTGAGCAGTAGTCCAGTTGTGAAAGGACTAGAGTCTCAATGACTTGTTTTGTCAGTTGCGGTGGTAAAAACACTGAGCACCTCTTGATGACAGATATATTCCTCCCCATCTTTGCCACCACTGACTCTATGTGTTTCGTCCATGATAAATTGTTCACTAGGATGAGTCCCAGGAGCTTTGTTTCTTCCACCTGCTCAACCTCTACATTATTCAGCATCAGATTCAACTGCGGTTTAGACCTTAGTACGTAATTTGTGCCAAATACAATACTTTTTGTTTTTTGAATGTTGAGCACTAATTTGTTGCTGGTCACCCATTCCATTACTGTTTTCAGTTATTTGTTCAGAATATCAGTTATCTCACCGATTGTAGGAGCCTGTGTATATATTGTCGTGTCATCCGAGTACATAGAGACTTGTGCTTTTTCAAGAGCCAATGGAAAATCATTTGTAAAGATTGAGAAGAGTAAAGGACCAAGTGAACTTCCTTGTGGAATTCCACTTGCAACACATCTAGCACTAGAGATACTGCCATTAAAGTATACACTTTGAGTTCTGTTATATAGATAGCTTTCTAGCCATGATATCGCCTTTGAGGCAAAACCATAGCACTCCAATTTGTCAAGTAAAATTCTATGGTCTATCAAATCAAAGGCAGCGCTATAATCTAATAGTACTGCTCCCACCATTTTCTTCACATCAATCTCTTTCATCCATTGATCTGTCATTTGTGTTAATGCCGTGGCTGTTGAGTGACCCTCTCTATACGCATGTTGATACTCACTCATCAGACTGTTAACAGAAAAATAGCATTGTATTTGATTGAATACAATTTTTTCTAGTAGTTTGTTTAGAACAGGTGACAGGCTTATTGGGCTGCTGTTAGAGCCAGTGAAGGCATTCTTTGCATTTTTAGGGAGTGGAATAACTTTAGCTACTTTCCAGATTTGCGGGCATGTACCTTCCAGACTCATGTTAAAAATATGACAGATGGGTGCAGCAATGAACTTGGCTACATTCTTTAATAGCTGACCGTCTAAGTTATCAATAGCTGGTGGTTTATCATTATTGATTGCCAACAATAACTTTTCCACCTCTTCTGTTCTAACTTTACCCAGCCCAAAGGTGCAATTTTTATTTTTCATAATACGTTCTCTAATATTAACATAGGACGACTCGCAGCTAGATTTTGGCATTCCCTGCCTTAGCTTCTCCACTTTATCAATAAAATAGTTATTAAAATAATTGGCAATATCTAGTGGTCTAGTGATGTATGCCCCCTCTGATTCTATAAAGGATGGTGTTGAGTTGTTTTTCCTACCCATGATGGTATTCAAGGTACCCCAGAGCTTTTTTCCATCATGCTTTATATCATTGATCTTAATCTCATAATACATTTTCTTCTTCTTTCTGTTCAGTTTTGTCACATTATTTCTTATTTTGCAATATAACTGCCACTCAGAATGATTGCCGGAATTCATTGCTGCCCTTTTTGTTCTGTCTCTATCAGCCATACATTTCTTTAGCTCCTCGTCAATCCATGGTGCCTTTACTGTTTTAACGGTTAACTTCTTAACAGGTGCATGTTTATCCATCACTGGTAACAACAATTTCATGAAAACATCCAGTGCCACATTTGTGTCACTCTCTTTAAAAACATTAGACCAACATACTCCCTTAACATCCTCCACATATGAATCACAGCAAAACTCTTTATATGATCTCTTCAGCACTATTTTCGGTCCTGCTTTTGGGACTTTGGCTTTCCTACATATTGCTACAAGGTTATGATCGCTGAAGCCAATTGGTACTGATACCGCTTTTGAGCACATTTCACTTGCGTTTGTGTATATGTGATCAATGCATTTGGATGATGTTACTCCTGAGCTATTGGTAATTACCCTGGTTGGTTGATTGATCATCTGATCTAGGTTACATGCACTTGTTACCGTCATCAATTTGTTTTTCAATGAACAGTCTGATGACAGAAAGTCAATATTCACGTCACCCAATAAATATATCTCCCTGATTTCATCACATGCCTTCTCAATCATTTCACACAATTTATCTAGATAATTACTATCAGAGCTTGGTGGTCTATAGCAATATCCCAGCAACATAGGTTTTAAATGGGGCAGGTGAACCTGCAGCCATACCATCTCTACCTCACCTAACATCAAATCCTCCCTATACTTCACAGAAATGTGACTTTGTACATAAAAAGCCACTCCTCCCCCATTGCAGTTTCTATCCTTTCTGTAAAAATTGTACCCCTGTATTGATATTGCACCGTCCTCAAACGAGTCATCTAAGTGAGTTTCAGAGATGGCCAAAATATGAATATTATTTGATATCAACATATCCTGAACACACTGAACCTTATTTCTAAGGCTGCAGATATTCAAGTGAGCGATCTTTAGCCCTTTCTTAGGTAGTTTAGCATTCACTGACATAAATAGAGATAGACTTAAAAAAAAAATTAAGCACAATGTCCATTACAGTTCTGATGCTAAAGTGCATGTTTGTGTATGTGTATGTGTGCATCCCTTGTGTGTGCGTGTGTATATGCATGCACCAAGCTACAAACCCCTTCTGTCTCTTTAGTCCCTTTTCTCAGTCCTCTGAGATGAGTGGCGTGAGTCCGTTCTCTCAGCCCTTTGGGAGGGGGGGATCGGGGGATGGGTGGGGGTTTGCGGAGGATGAACAATTAGTCTGTCGTACCTAATGTAAGCAATGTTCCCTTTGCTCCTTTCGGCCTTCATGGCAGGGATGAGTTCCTTTCTCTTCTGGCGTACCGCTTCAGGATAATCCTCGTTGAGGAAGATGTTCGTTCCTTTCAACCTGTTTCGTCTCCCCATCACAGCCGTCTTGTCCTTGAAACGCAGGAACTTCACAACAATCTGCCTAGGCTTGTCTGCGCCCCTGCCGTTTCCCATTCGATGTGCCCTTTCCACCTCGATCCTCTCCTCATCCATCTGTAGTTCTGTTCTGAGCAGCTCCCGGACCTTGTACTCCGATTCCTCCAACTCTCCCCTGGAGATTCTGGGATTCCATCAATAATTAAGTTTTTGCGTTTCGATTGGCCCTCTAGATAGTCTGATTTTCCACTCATTGTCATAACAGATTCATGCACAGTACTAACGTCTGTGCGTGCTTCTTGGCTCTTCTTCCTCAACTCCTTACAAGTGTCTTTTAGTTCATCCACTTCTTTTTGGGAGAACTGTAGACTGTTCTTAAGGTCCTGAGCCTCTCTATTCATATCATCCATTCTCTTGTTGGTGGAATCAACCAAGATTTGGATGAAACTTTTAAAATTGTTTTCTTGCTGCGTTAGTAGCTGCCCGTATGCATCCTGTTGTTGTTTTAACAGTTCACGCACCTGTGACAGGCTGACGTTGTCCTCTCCTTTCGGCGGCATGGTTGCTTGGTTACCGTGAGTTTGACGCTAACTCCAGTTAGCTGCTGTTAGCAGCTACGTTAGCCTCCTTTGGGTTCCCTCTTGGCACGTCCTTACTCTGTTCCGAAGGTAAGAGGAAAGACTCCTGACCCTTTAACCAGAAGAGAGCTATTAAGTCAAGTAGCAGGCCTCTATGATCCCATCTGTCTTGTCACACCATTGAAACAGAAGGGAGCCATACTCGTCAGAAAAGCGTTCCAGGAGGCAGGAAGCGGAACATCGACCCGAGAAACTTGGGATAATCCACTGTCAGCAGGCCTAAGGAAGGAAGCGATACAAGTATTTGAAGAGTATGTGCAACTGAGTCAAATCACCTTTCGACAGAAGCTGGATCGGTAAACCTTTGGGAGTAACATTCTCCGATGGAAGTGACAAAAGCTTTGGAGCTGTGGTGTACCTCAGGTGGGAGACGGAAGAAGGTATCCAAATCAGACTGGTTGAATCCAAGGCAAAACTCACACCACTGAACCAAAAAGGTGACCCTGTAAAGGCAGAGATCTGTGGTGCCGTTTTTGCAGCTCGTCTAAGAAGGCATATTGAAAAGCACGGTCGAATGGAAATAGGACAATGGTTCCACCTCCTGGGCAGTCAAACTGTGTTGGGAGCAATCCAGCGTGACAGTTATGGATATCAGACATTCTTTGCCAACAGAGTAGGTGAAATCCAAAAGTCTGGATCTGTTGAGGATTGGTGGTGGATTCCAGGTGACCTAAACATTTCTGACATCATAACAAGAGGAGCGACCCCTGCTGATCTCAATGAGGAATCTGAGTGGCAGAAAGGACCTTCCGTTCTGAAAATGCCAGTGGAGGAGTGGCCAAAGAAGTCAGCCAAGGAGGTTGCGGCAAATGCAAAGGAGGGCATCAATAAAATCCAAAGGAAAACATTCACAGCAGCACTCACCAGAGCTCAGGCAAAGATGAAGCATCCTGTTGTTAAATAACCTATAACCCTTATAAAACCCTCTGAGAGTGAGAAAGAGACTCAAACCCTAAGAATACCAGCTGGCTCAGTTATAGGGCAACTGATTGATGTGAGGACATTCAGCAGCTTGGATAAACTGGTCCGAGTTGTTGCCTGGGTGCTGAGAGCTGCTAATGAGTGGAAGAGGAAGACGATGAACCCAACTCCCTACAGGTCAAAGTGGGAGGTAATTCCTTCAAAAGAAGAGAGATTTGAGAACTAAGAAAACTGTGCTCTCTGTTGGAGAATGTGAAGATGCACTCAGACATATTTTCCTTTCAGCCCAGGGAGGAGTAACATTTAAAGACATTACTCTCAGCAGGTTGGTTGTGTATAAGGAGGAAGAGTCGGGACTCTTAGTATGTGGAGGAAGGATCCAATACTTCAATGAGGACAAAGTTGTAGTACCAATCCAGGGAGCCTAGGGTCTGTGATTCCACTGAGAATGTGGCTCAAAGGAAGAGTGTGAGTCTCCTATTTAATGAGCTTAATGCAACGCACCTGGGAATGCACACTCGCAGCAGAGCACAAACAATTTGCTGTGAGAGAGGAGAAGAGACTCAAAGATTCGACCAAGACGTGCTGGTGATATTTTTGAACCATGTTTGTTTCGAGGAATTATTGTTTCTAGTCTTATGAGGTAAGAAGCTAAAATATAGGATGCTGGAATATAATTTACTTTGTTGAGATGCATTTACTTTTGATTAAATGTTAAGTTTAATTGTAACTTGATTATGGAGCAGAAATGAAAGTGCTTGTTAAAGGATAGCATGTTTTCATTGAAATGTTTATTTACCTAAAGTGAATGAAAGTATGTTTTGTGTTAAAGGTTTGCAACCTAAATGATGCATCAGGAGGCTAACAAGAGGCTGAATGAAGCAAAAAGGAATCTGCAATAAACTCAAATAAAGAGGAAAGATTCAAATTTGAGTTGTCCTTTTGGAGTAAATCAAGCCATTTTCAAGTTTAGGCAGGAGTCAATCAAACAAACCAAATCACAACTTGACAAAGACTCAGGCTCATGGTGAAGACATGAGGAAGACTCAGGCTCATGGTGAAGACATGAGGAAGACTCAGGCTCATGGTGAAGACATGAGGAAGAATCAGGCTTATGATGAAGACTCAGACTCATGGTGAAGACATGATGGAGACATGATGAAGACTCAGGCTCATGGTGAAGACATGAGGAAGACTCAGGCTCATGGTGAAGACATGAGGAAGACTCAGGCTCATAGTGAAGACATGAGGAAGAATCAGGCTCATGGTGAAGACATGAGGAAGACTCAGGCTCATGGTGAAGACATGAGGAAGACTCAGGCTCATGGTGAAGACATGAGGAAGAATCAGGCTTATGATGAAGACTCAGACTCATGGTGAAGACATGATGGAGACATGATGAAGACTCAGGCTCATGGTGAAGACATGATGGGGACATGATGAAGACTCAGGCTCATGATGAAGACATGAGTGTCACGGTTGTCATGCCAGGTCACGGGTCTATGTCTAGGTTTGGGTGTTTCCGCTGTCCTCTATGTCATGTTTTTCTTCCGTCGTTAGTTCCCTGGTGTGTCTCGTTAGTTGATTGTGTTCACCTGTGGCCCTTGTGTTTTCTCCTCCCTCCTCACCTGTGTCTAGTTAGTTGATTATGTTCACCTGTGGCCCTTGTGTTTCTCCTCCCCTGCCCAGCTGTTTCTTGTCTGGTAATTATCCCTCCCTGTATTTAGTCTTGTCTCGTCCTGTGTTCAGTGTTGGTGCTTCTTTTGTTTGTGACCTGGTTCACCGTAGAGTGTTTTGTTTGTTAAAGTTATATGTTAGATAAGAGCCCTTGCAATAAAGGTATTATCAAGTGTTATCTGCGTTTGGGTCCTACCTGCTTCACTCTGCGCTATCAGAAAGCACCAACCAGAAATGGGCCCAGCAGATCCGTTCGAGTGGGAATTATTGAATTTTTCCTTTTTTTTGGCTAACTGCTCGGATCGATGGAAGAGAGCACCCGGAGTTCAGCAGCGAGAGGCTGTGTTGTCGGAGGCGCGCCAAATGGCTAGAGAGAAACCAGGTTTGGTGAAGTTCTTACCTGGCTGGATTTCAAAGATCCTCACGGTGTGTGATTCCCGGCCTGCTAGCCCCAGGCATGCTAGCTCCCTGCCTCCCGATTCCCAACCTGGCACCATACGCCTTGGTGGGTTCCGTCTGGAGTCAGCCCCGGCTTCTTCCCCATTTCCTGCTCCTGTCCAGGATCCGTTCTCGGGTACTCGTCTGGCTTATGGAGGTCCACGGAGTATTCAGGCGGCTGCTAAAAGGAGTCGTCGCAAGGCCAGGTTAGCCCGAGCCCTAGCAGCCATGGTTCCGGTTACAGTTCCGGCCCCAGCAGCCATGGTTCTGGCTCCAGTACCGGCTCCAGTACCCCTGGTCGCGACTCCAGTTTCGGCTCCAGGACTGGCTTACCGGCCAACGCCAGCTCCCCGAGTCCTGTCGGCATACCGGCCGACTCCAGCACCTCGTCTCTTGTTGGCTCCCCAGCCAACACCAGCTCCCCGTGTCCTGTCGGCGTACCGGCCGACTCCAGCACCTCGTCTCTTGTTGGCTCCCCAGCCAACACCAGCTCCTCGTGTCCTGTTGGCTCCCCAGCCAACTCCAGCTCCCCGTGTCCTGTCGGCGTACCGGCCGACTCCAGCACCTCGTCTCTTGTTGGCTCCCCAGCCAACACCAGCTCCCCGTGTCCTGTCGGCGTACCGGCCGACGCCAGCTCCTCGTGTCCTGTCGGCGTACCGGCCGACTCCAGCACCCCGTGTTCTGTTGGCAAACCAACTCTCTCAAGTTTCCCCTCCAGACACTTCTCAAGTCCCCTCTCAGGTCCCCTCTCGAGTCACCTCTCGAGTTCCCTCTCAGGTCCCCTCTCAGGTCCCCTCTCGAGTCTTTTCTCGTGTCCCCTCTCAAGTCAACTCTCCAGTGTCCTCTCGAGTCACCTCTCAAGTTTCCCCTCAGGTCTCCTCTCGAGTTCCCTCTCAAGTCCCCTCTCAGGTCCCCTCTCGAGTTACCTCTCGAGTCACCTCTCGAGTTCCTTCTCAGGTCCCCTCTCAGGTCCCCTCTCGAGTCTTTTCTCGTGTCCCCTCTCAAGTCAACTCTCCAGTGTCCTCTCGAGTCACCTCTCAAGTTTCCCCTCAGGTCTCCTCTCGAGTTCCCTCTCAAGTCCCCTCTCAGGTCCCCTCTCGAGTTACCTCTCGAGTCACCTCTCGAGTTCCTTCTCGAGTCCCCTCTCAGGTCTCCTCTCGAGTTACCTCTCGAGTCTCCTCTCGAGTTCCCTCTCAAGTCCCTTCTCAGGTCCCCTCTCGAGTTATCTCTCGAGTCAACTCTCCAGTGTCCTCTCGAGTCACCTCCCAAGTCAACTCTCCAGTGTCCTCTCGAGTCACCTCTCAAGTTTCCCCTCAGGTCTACTCTCGAGTTCCCTCTCAAGTCCCCTCTCAGGTCCCCTCTCGAGTTACCTCTCGAGTCACCTCTCAAGTTCCTTCTCAAGTCAACTCTCCAGTGTCCTCTCGAGTCACCTCTCAAGTCAACTCTCCAGTGTTCTCTCGAGTCACCTCTCAAGTCAACTCTCCAGTGTCCTCTCGAGTCACCTCCCAAGTCAACTCTCCAGTGTCCTCTCGAGTCACCTCTCAAGTTTCCCCTCAGGTCTCCTCTCGAGTTACCTCTCGAGTCAACTCTCGAGTTCCTTCTCGAGTCCACTCTCCAGTTTCCTCTCAAGTTCCCTCTCAAGCCCTCTCTCGAGTCCCCACTCAAGCCCCTACTCATGTCCAGTTGGAGGTCCCGCAGACTAGTCTTGTGCCGGGGGTCCTGCCAACCCCATGTCCTGTACCGTTGGAGGTTCCGCTGGGGGTCCTGCCAACCCCATGTCTTGTCCAGTTGGAGGTCCCGCAGACTAGTCTCCTGCCGGGGGTCCTGCCAACCCCATGTCCTGTCCAGTTGGAGGTCCCGCAGACTAGCCCTCTGCCGGGGGTCCTGCTAACCCCATGTCTTGTCCAGTTGGAGGTCCCGCAGACTAGCCCTCTGCCGGGGGTCCTGCCAACCCCATGTCTTGTCCAGTTGGAGGTCCCGCAGACTAGTCTCCTGCCGGGGGTCCTGCCAACCCCATGTCCTGTCCAGTTGGAGGTCCCGCAGACTAGCCCTCTGCCGGGGGTCCTGCCAACCCCATATCTTGTCCAGTTGGAGGTCCCGCAGACTAGCCCTCTGCCGGGGGTCCTGCCAACCCCATGTCCTGTCCAGTTGGAGGTCCCGCAGACTAGCCCTCTGCCGGGGGTCCTGCCAACCCCATGTCTTGTCCAGTTGGAGGTCCCGCAGACTAGTCTCCTGCCGGGGGTCCTGCCAACCCCATGTCCTGTCCAGTTGGAGGTCCCGCAGACTAGCCCTCTGCCGGGGGTCCTGCCAACCCCATGTCTTGTCCAGTTGGAGGTCCCGCAGACTAGCCCTCTGCCGGGGGTCCTGCCAACCCCATGTCCTGTCCAGTTGGAGGTCCCGCAGACTAGCCCTCTGCCGGGGGTCCTGCCAACCCCATGTCTTGTCCAGTTGGAGGTCCCGCAGACTAGTCTCCTGCCGGGGGTCCTGCCAACCCTTTGTCCTGTCCCGTTGGAGGCCTCGCCGACTAGCCCTCTGCCGGGGGTCCTGCCAACCCCATGTCTTGTCCAGTTGGAGGTCCCGCAGACTAGTCTCCTGCCGGGGGTCCTGCCAACCCCGTGTCCTGTCCCGTTGGAGGTCCCGCCGACTACGCTCCTGCCGGGGGTCCTGCCAACCCTATGTCCTGTGCCGTTGGAGGTCCCGCCGTCTACTCTCCTGCCGGGGGTCCTGCCAATCCTATGTCCTGTGCTGTTGGAGGCCCCGCCGACTACTCTCCTGCCGGGGGTCCTGCCAACCCTGTGTCCTGTCCCGTTGGAGGCCCCGCCGACTACTCTCCTGCCGGGGGTCCTGCCAACCCTTTGTCCTGTCTCGTTGGAGGTCCCGTCGTCCACCCTCCTGCTGGGGGTCCTGCCAACTCCTGGTCCTCTTCCGTGGGGGATCCTGCCGAAGCCTGTCCCGCCGGCTCCGGTTCCTGTCCGGCCGACACCGGGTCCTGCCCGGCCTCCGGAGCTGTCTGGTCTTCGCCCTCATGCTCGGCCCCCTGAGTTCGCCCGCTGTGGCCTTCGCCCCACCATGGACTCTGCCTTGCCCCCGGGCCGTCCGCCCGAGACCCCCACCTTGGACTCTGCCTTGCCCCCGGGTCGTCCGCCCGAGTTCCCCACCATGGACTCTGCCTTGCCCCCGGGCCGTCCGCCCGAGACCCCCACCTTGGACTCTGCCTTGCCCCCGGGCCGTCCGCCCGAGTTCCCCACCTTAGACTCTGCCTTGCCCCCGGGTCGTCCGCCCGAGTTCCCCACCATGGACTCTGCCTTGCCCCCGGGCCGTCCGCCCGAGACCCCCACCTTGGACTCTGCCTTGCCCCCGGGCCGTCCGCCCGAGTTCCCCACCTTAGACTCTGCCTTGCCCCCGGGCCGTCCGCCCGAGATCCCTTCCTGGTCCCCTACTGGGCTCCTGGGCGGTCAGCTTAGTCCCGTCCTCCGGACCTCCTCCACCCACCCTGGTGGCCTAGGGATACGTCCCTCCTCCGGACCCCCTCCACCCACCCTGTTGGACTATGTTGGATTTTTTGTTTAGGGACGTCTGGAATCCGTCCCTTGAGGGGGGGGTTCTGTCACGGTTGTCATGCCAGGTCACGGGTCTATGTCTAGGTTTGGGTGTTTCCGCTGTCCTCTATGTCATGTTTTTCTTCCGTCGTTAGTTCCCTGGTGTGTCTCGTTAGTTGATTGTGTTCACCTGTGGCCCTTGTGTTTTCTCCTCCCTCCTCACCTGTGTCTAGTTAGTTGATTATGTTCACCTGTGGCCCTTGTGTTTCTCCTCCCCTGCCCAGCTGTTTCTTGTCTGGTAATTATCCCTCCCTGTATTTAGTCTTGTCTCGTCCTGTGTTCAGTGTTGGTGCTTCTTTTGTTTGTGACCTGGTTCACCGTAGAGTGTTTTGTTTGTTAAAGTTATATGTTAGATAAGAGCCCTTGCAATAAAGGTATTATCAAGTGTTATCTGCGTTTGGGTCCTACCTGCTTCACTCTGCGCTATCAATGAGGAAGAATCAGGCTTATGATGAAGACTCAGACTCATGGTGAAGACATGATGGAGACATGATGAAGACTCAGGCTCATGGTGAAGACATGAGGAAGACTCAGGCTCATGGTGAGGACATGAGGAAGACTCAGGCTCATAGTGAAGACATGAGGAAGAATCAGGCTCATGGTGAAGACATGAGGAAGACTCAGGCTCATGGTGAAGACATGAGGAAGACTCAGGCTCATGGTGAAGACATGAGGAAGAATCAGGCTTATGATGAAGACTCAGACTCATGGTGAAGACATGATGGAGACATGATGAAGACTCAGGCTCATGGTGAAGACATGATGGAGACATGATGAAGACTCAGGCTCATGATGAAGACATGAGGAAGAATCAGGCTTATGATGAAGACTCAGACTCATGGTGAAGACATGATGGAGACATGATGAAGACTCAGGCTCATGGTGAAGACATGAGGAAGAATCAGGCTTATGGTGAAGACATGAGGAAGACTCAGGCTCATGGTGAAGACATGAGGAAGAATCAGGCTTATGATGAAGACTCAGACTCATGGTGAAGACATGATGAAGACTCAGGCTCATGGTGAAGACATGAGGAAGAATCAGGCTTATGATGAAGACTCAGACTCATGGTGAAGACATGATGGAGACATGATGAAGACTCAGGCTCATGATGAAGACTCAGGCTCATGATGAAGCTCTGTCAGCCCAAACAGTCCCCAGTTTGATGGAAATGTTGTCGTCAGGTATGTCCTGGTGGAGTTATGTTTCCGTAGAGCACGTTAAACTACCCTCCAGGTTTTCCTGCTAAGTCTTTGCTAACACCGTTAGCGTGTTTCTTTTATTAGCCAGTGATCACATGTTGCAGAAGATGAGAGACACCCTTCCAGATTTGAGTGCTCAAAAATAATAACCGAGGAAAAAAATACAATTTCCCTTGTGTTATTAATAAAAACATGTTTTCTTTCTTAAAAATGAATATTTTGTAATAGCATTTGTAAGGAGTTGTGGTAAGCTTGTCAAAGTATGTGAAAGGTGCATTCAGTAGCACAAAATCATATATGATATATGATTAGTAAACATTTTTTTGAATGTGGTGGAAGGTAATACTTATAATAAAAAAAGATTATATGAAATAATCTCAAATTGTAATTGAATTGGTTCATGTAACATTGTAAACAAAGTTGTTGGAAAAATAAGGCTTGTCTGGATTGGAAAAGTACTTTTATAGTTTTTTAAACATTAATTAGTTTTAAGCAAAGATGTGTTATGATTTAATATGTTTTGACACATATTAACATTTCATGGCTGGGCCTTTATAATGAATTTAGTGCTGGGACAGCTTTTCACACCTTATATGTATAGTTTGTACCATATGATCCTCCTGATCTTCTTGGAGTGTCCTCTATTGTTATTTGCATGATGGGGTTTAGTCTTGAGCTGAATTTGTATTCGCCATGCAGAGTCCAGTGAAATTAGATGACGCTGTTCATTTAGTCATAATTAGAACATGTTGTGCAGTTTACTATTTCTTAAGTAGCATGTTGCTAAACAAGCCTGAGATATGACAGTTTTTTTTATGTTTTATTGTTCTTTTATAGCAGGGGCTGCGACTTACCCCCAGAGTACCATCATGAATGTTCAATCATGTTATGAACACAGTCAACGGTCGGCAAGTTAGTGAATATGTGTTTGAATGGCCTTTGTGTGCATTGAGAAACTCTGTAATCCCACCAAACAATTGCAACTGGAGCTTAAAAAAAGGGAGAGAAAGGGCTTATTTAACTAGCAGTTAAAGCTGTGGCTCCTCTGTACTTGTTCCTGTTACTCAGACCGTGCCCTTTGTCTGGGACCAGGGCTTGGTCCAGGTCAGGAATTTGCATTCCAAGGGCCACTTGAATGTGAAGCGCCCCGGATTCTCACTGCCTGACATGCAAAACCAGTGGGGGACAAGTTAAAGTGGCGCATGCTCACAGTCAACACAGGTGTACTCCAGTCAAAACAAAAAGCCTGCTACCTCCCTCCCCCACTCAGCAGTGCTCCTAACCTTCACCACTCGTCTGATACGATGTTATGGAAATGAGTACTGTGATTTTGCTGGGATTCTGTACCTGCAGGATTTCAATTGATAAAGTTTGAATGTAAGGACTGGAGATAAGTGGAGGTTGGTCCATACATCTACAAGCAGTGCTGATGAAAGAATCAGAGGCTGAATCTAGATTAAAGAAACAGATCATCAGAAGTAAAAGAGAAATAGGACTAAGATAAGGGAGAAGAAAGATAATTCAAAGGATGCCGAGGTCTTTCCTTGTAAAAAAGAAACGCGGGGCATTTGGAGCCTGGCAATGGAAAGAGCCAGAACAGCTTGAGTGGAAACAAGAGAATACAGTAGGTAAGAATTCAAAGTACCGTAAAATATAGTTTGTGCTCTAAGCAGTGACATGTACTGTATATATATATATATATATATATATATATATACACATTTTTCTGAAGTTAGTCCTTTGACCTTGTTGATGTACTTGTATAGCTAAAAAATGTTTGTATCCCTTTTTAAAGTGAGTACAATTGTTATGGAGCCGATATCGTGCAGTCCTGACACCCAACAGCATGCAGCTGTGCATCAGTCAGTAGCCCCCACAGGATATGGGACAGCAGCTGAAATGAGAGAGTCAGTACCTTTAGCAGGATCAGGAGCGCCAGGGGCTGACAGCAGGCATGATTTGTCCACACTTATGCTACAAGGCTCCTTCTACCATCCCAGTACGCTGACACTGGTCAGCAGATCAAAGGTAAGGTCAGAATTGTATTCTCAAGTAAAGTCTCACTCACATTACACAACAAGCTTTACTGGTCTTTTATATAAGAAGGGTGACCCTAATGTTGGCACTTTTAACTGTGTACTGCCATGGATAACTTAGTTAATGACTGCTGTGAATAGGTAAGCTGACAGCCTGGAACGACACAATCAGGACTGACGAGAGGAAATTGACTGGAGTGGCAAACTTGTAGAGGAAATCCATGGTGGCAGCAGTTTATTTAGTATGATATGTTATTGTACCATTTACATATTCTATTAAGATAAACTACCGAACATAAATCACAACAAGCAATCCATAAGAAGATGAAATTCTAATTTATCCCCAAGGGGAAATTCAGGTGTTCAGTGAGCTGTAATACACACGTGCACAGCACAGGACCAACAGGAAACATTAGGTCTGAATACATATACAAACACATGCATTTTGCTGATATATGGAGAGTTGTCTGAGCTGCCGGTTGGTTCAGCGCCAGGGAGCAGTTGGTTGGAGGGTTTTGTGTGCAGAAGGTGAACTTGTGTTAAAAAAGACCTCTGTATTATTTAATTCTGATTGGGAGTGTGAAGTCCAGCTAGTTTACATGATATGATGTCCGTGCTACCTAGGAGGATGGAAAGGTAGAACTGATTGACAGGATAGTGGTGAGATTGAGCAGAAAATCAAGAGGGGCCATCCGTATCTGTTACTCCTTTTCCACCAAAACTGTTCCAGAACCGGTTGTTGGTGTTTCCACTGCAGCGGTCCGGCTTTCGGTTTCTGAAAAGTGGTTCACATTTGGAACCAACAATCTGCTGGGCTGAAACCGAGAACCGCTTACATAAGAGGGTCACGACAGAGTCAAATGCAAAATTACCTGAGCAATAACAGTTCTTACTACTTACAAATCATTATAGAATCAGTAGAGTAGAGTTTGATTGGTGAAAACTTGGGACCCACAAGAACGGAACTTATTTCAGTGGAAAAGGGGTATATGTTTCTCTTCGTGTTTTGAAATGCATGTTGTCCTTGTTGTTTCTGAATAGACTCAGGAGAACTTTTTTGAGAGGAACTATTTAACCTGTCCTGTTCCCTGATCCTTTGGTATGGGAAGTGGAAGAGAGCTCCCCCTACAGGCAACAGCTCTGAAACTGACATGCCAGGAAGCTCATGTTAAGCTCTCTCTCATACATTTTTACCAAGCTGGATACAAACTTTTTTTTTGACACCCCTGATTGCCAGCCTGCTTGCCTGCAGACTGCTACCGCCTTGACATTCCCACGCTCCTGCACCAGCAAGAAATGGCTGCATAGAAATGCTCCTGATGTATTTTGATTTCTGAAGATTCACCAAAACACTAGTTATTGAAACGATGCACACCTGATTACCTTGTCGACTGGTCTGATTTCTTACATTCATGTGCAAATTCAAATATAGAGTGATAGTGGTTACCTATCAAGCTAGTTGGGCCAGCCACTAAAGGTTAGACCAAGCATGTACGATGTAGGCATGAGGCTGGGTCGTGGTGTGGATTATCTCCTCTTTACTTGGTTGTATTCAGGATATTATTCAAGGTCACTATAAAGCTCCAATGGATCATTCGAAAGGTGTAAATTGTGTGAAATAAAGAAACTCTTAAATGGACTTTATAGTTTGAGTTAGATAAACCATGTTAAATACTTGACAACTGAATGGGGCCATCCATCTTAGTCAAGCTTATGCTGATACATTACACATACAGTTTAAAGCTGTGTTTAGCCGTCAAGTATCTGCTCTATGCTTTGGTGATTGTGGGATTTGAAGGGCAGCTTAAAGGTCAGTATAAGAGAATAGAGTTGGAGTGCTCAGAAGAATCATGATGGGTAGCAGAGAGGCTCAGAATGAGCTTCCACCTTCAGCCCACTTGGATCCTAGTTAAGGTCACCTAGATGTGCTCCCCTCCTGTTATTTAAATGTTTGAGTGCAGTAACTGAACAACATGGCAGAAAAACATTGGACATACTGTGAATTGATAACTGTTTATATTATAAATAGTTTTTTCTCTGTCCACCAGCCCTGTCCCCGTGCTTCCCCTGGCTCAGGAGATTTTATGTGCTCAGTGTGCCACAAGATATTCCCCCTGCAGCGCATGTTGACCCGTCACCTGAAGTGCCACAGCCTGGTGAAGAGACATCCATGTAGATTCTGTGGAAAAGGATTCAATGATACTTTCGACCTCAAGAGGCATATGCGAACACACACAGGTCAGTCAGTCTCTCTCACACACACACACACACACACACACACACCTTTTTGTGTCACTTTTTCACATTATTTATCAGAAAAACAAATAAACGTTTAAAAACTACAAATTAAGACTAAATATTTAAGCTTTAAGTATAATGAAATTACCTTTATTTCTCTGTTTAATTTTTATGCTGCTTAAAATAATGAAGTGGTTCTGGTATGAGGAAGTCTGGTTATTACCATATATTAACTATAATTATTATTAGTACAATTATAAGTATTCATCAAATCATAAAAAGGGGTTTATAATAGCTGGCAATACATTTTAGTAGTTGCATCAGCTTAAAAAAGGAAGATCAGAAGGACTATTCATCAACATCCAAAGTAATTCAAAATTATTATATTTTACTATTAGTATTTTTAAGCATGACTTAATCTTCATTAAGTCAAATCTAGCAGCACCATTTTTGGATTAAAGGAAAACAAAAGCCCAACAATTGTGTAATAATAAACAGAAATGATTGTATAGATGAGGTTGTACAGTGTTTAAAGGTCCCATGTCATGCTTTTCTGGTTATTATCCGTCCCCTTGTGTTATGTAGCTTTTTCTGCATGTAAACGGTCTGCAGAGTCACAAACCCTCAAAATACACCCTGTAGCGAGTAAAACTCTAACACAGAAAATACCCGTTTATGCTGCCCCAGAACACCTCATTGGAGATTTCTCTTTTTCCATTGTTTTCTTCTTGGTATAGTGACGTATTTGGGTATAGTGACCTAACGTAACATCCCAATCTCCCTGCTTGACTCCTCTCTCCTCCATGACTTGACTCGGAACCAGACCCGGCGGCAGACATACGTCTCTGGGCGGGCATTTGATTTACCAGGGCGGGCCCAACCCGAAACTTACATTTCCCGGGAAATCTCAAGATGTGTCAAGGGGGGGGGGGGGGGGGTTAGGTTGCCATAAGGCTGTTGACGGTCTTATTATAGACTACATCCATTGGTTGGTTTTGTGGCAGATTTGTAACGCTGTGCCAACTTGGGCAAGCACGCAGGCAAACTTGAGCGCACACAGGATGGAAAGGTAGGTTGAGCGATGGAGGGAAAGGGAGAGAGAGAGAGATTGAGCGAGGTAGAGAGCGTGTGCAGTGGTCTGCTTGCGCACAGAGCAGGAGTTTGTGAGAGAGCCGGCTTGAGAGTCAATTTCTCTTCAAAATATAATTGATTGCCAGCCTCCCTTGTCCCTGGTTTGCTAGCTCGTTGGTAACGTAACTGATGTCTTCTAATGTGCCTGCGCTGAGTTGCCATATTCCTCTCAAGTGTATAAGTGTGAACCACTTCCTGATATCCATTGTTGCAGATAAATATAAATGATAATAGCCAAACTAACCTAGCAAGAGTAAACTGACAGGCTGCTGTGCCGCATCTCACTCAAAAACACACACGACTCAACCCAGCGAAAAAACAGTCTCGCGCGCAGCCTTTCATTCAGAATTTCATAGCAAAAAAATAAAAAGGTATTAAACTAATCTTTCAACATAGTTTAAAACAAAAAATTAATATTAGGACAAATCCCTACAAATAACAACAAACAGAATATTTTTGTTGGGTAATCTCTGGTAGGGCTAACCCATACAGTGGGGGGGCTCACATCAGTATTTGCAATGTAATTACATACACGCTCCCCTTGACAGTGAAACGCCGCGCGTGAGGTTTAGATTATTTCCCTGTCTCAATACAAATTGAACTGTATGAAATAAAAAGGCACATTTGTCTTGATGTAAATAACAAGAGATTTTTTGAAATACTAAACATAAAATACACATTCTGGTACTCTCTTGAGAAGAAAAATAAATAAATCTATTAGGCCTACTACACGACATATTTTAAAAAAAAATGAATGCCATTTTAGTTTTGTGTTACTTTGTTCTGAAAGCTGAACCTGCTGCTCCTCACAGAGAGAAGAGGAGAGGCTGTGAGTGACTTTACATTGTGGATAAGGGTGGATAGCCCCCATTGTTCTGTGTGTCAAAATGAAAGACAGCCCACACACCTATCAATCATCAAACCGTGGGGTCTGATTTCATTACGTGTTGATTTATATCAACACGTAATGTTGTATCGATGTATATAGAGATGTACTACAGCAAAAGTATTCTCCGTGGGGACTTCCTGCAACAACACCACGCCGTTATCTTGATTCTGATTGGCCAGAAGACATTATCAAAGATGTTCTATTGAGAAAAGATGATCACTACGTGACAAAAGTTTTCAAACCGTTTCTAGTCTTCGGTTTTTACTGCTGTCTGTGCAATTTACTCCGCGCGAGTTGGCGGACTTTATTTATCTTACTTTAAAATCATTTTTCATGGTGGGGCTAAGCCATTTCTTGGTATGGCTGTAGCATACCCCAGTATACCCTGGCGCCGCCACTGAACATAATAATAAAACAATTAAAATGTTG
The DNA here is from genome assembly GCA_902827135.1 of Harpagifer antarcticus. Classification (NCBI taxonomy): domain Eukaryota; kingdom Metazoa; phylum Chordata; class Actinopteri; order Perciformes; family Harpagiferidae; genus Harpagifer; species Harpagifer antarcticus. The sequence continues at coordinate 609,452 of CADEHL010001240.1, forward strand.
TATTCAGCCCTGATTAAAACAGCGGGCCCAAATCCTGGACGGGCGGGCCCAAATCCTGGATGGGCGGGCCCGGCCCCATGGGGCCCGCCCATGACGCCGGGTCTGCTCGGAACACAGCATGTTGAAGGACATCCCAATCGCTTAAAGGTCTATCTCAAGTCTCTTATTTGTCATTTCCTTGCTCCTCGGTCGTTGCACTCACCGGAAGTTGATTTTTGTGTGCCAACTTAAGGAGCGTCCCATGGCGCTTATTTGTGCCGGAGGACCGAGGATCGAGGAGCAAGGAGCGATAACAGAGGAACCACCGGACCATCCTTCAGTGAAATCCTCAGCCACTTACCCCGCCCCCTTACTGTGTATTGATAACTGATTGGACAATGCAGCGCATCCACTGATCTGATGCTTAACAGCAGAGCAGTTTAACAGCAGAGTGAAGCTAACACATTAAACTCAGGGGAATCACTCCTCAGTTCTATACAGTGCTTTGTTTCAATTAACGTATCATCTAGTTAAAAATATGTGATATATCTGAACAACAAAGTGGACAAAAACCATTTAATTCATTTATTGGAAAAAATGTCATGATCTCCAATTTTTATTATGAACACAAAAAAATTAAAAGAGAAAGAGATGTAATGTCTGTCAGCAAGAACAGCTTTTTTCATTTTAAATTTGTATTTACTTTCATTTCCATTCAGTCAAAGCTGAGACAAGAATTAGGTGATTTCCCTCAGTTACTTAATGTTATTTGTATGCCTACAACCATACTGTTACTATATGTAACCCACAATATTTCTGTTACGCTTTCTCTTCTCTCACTTTTTTTCTATTGTGCACTCAAAGAAATATTAAACTATTGTTTTTTTATACATTTTAAGAATGGCTTCTTTTTTGGAAAATTAGTTCTTATTTTATTTACAGGCGGTGGAGGAGGGGGGGCAGAGCTGGCTGCTGTCAGACGATCAGCTGTGCCGGCGTCATCACAAACGGACGTCGCTTAACGTGACGCTCCGAGGAAAGGACGTCTTAAAAATCAATTCCTTGCTTCCTCTCCCTTCTGGTGGTTTCCTTGCGTCTTAGCCCCTCCCACCAGGGATGCATGGAGACGGTAAATACCGAAAGTGAGGGACGCAGGGATTGAAGTTAAGAGAGGTGAGACGCAGCTCACAACAAGGGAGAGGAAGCAAGGAAATGTGTTTTAAGAGCAATGGGACGTACTTTCCTCGGAGCGTTGCGTTAAGCGAAGTCCGTTTGTGATGACGCCGGCACAGCTGATCGTCTGACACCATGCCTGCTCTGTCCCCGTTTTATTCTCACACTCATACACTTTTAAACTGAGTGGTGTGTCAGAAAACAACACCCTCTCTTTTCCTCCGTGCCAAAATCTCTAAAAACGGAGCTGATCCAGATTTGCTTCCGATATGACGCAATATCGGAAATGTGGACCCACGGCACTATCAGAAAGTTGCTATAAGAAACAATTCCCGATGTGTTTTGGACGTAATATGGTCTTTGTTTACATTAGCTAGCATCGCTAACGCTCAGAGCTAAGCTGTACTGGAGAGAGTATGTGTAAAAAAGCAGGAAATTAAAAAAAGGAACTCACCTTGTAGTAAACCCTCAAGAGAAAAAGCATTTGAGCTCCATACTGTTTCAGAAATAATCCATGATGTGGTTTGGAACATGATATGATATGGCATTTAATCACAGCAGCATTTAGCTTAATCTCCGGTAGAATTCTGAGCAGGCATTAGCTCCCCCTCTTTTTTTTAACTAAGGACCCCGAACCTGCAGTTCTCTAACAGGCCTAAAATAGAGGGATATGAGGGATGTCTAAAATGCATGATCCGTTTGGTATTTTGAGCAAAACACATCATAGACATGTTTTTTTATATATTTGTATATATCTGAGACCCATAATATGCCTACAAATAGCATAATCGGCAGGGGTGTACATCACTACTTTTTTAGTGAATTACTAAGATGAGTACCAGGAGACAGCGTTTGGTACTCACCCCACACAAAGCGTGGTGTTAATAAGTGCAGTCTTCCTCACTGTCCTCCTCAGTGTCTCCTTCACTGTCCTATAGTTCCTCTTCTTGCATGGTAGATTATGAAGATGCTGTAGATGCACCTCCCTGTCCCTGTTTACGCCTCCCATTTGCTTTCTCCAAAACTTGTTGCCAAACATGTGAAGTACTTGCATTTCCTGAGGCCAAGTTGAAGGATCAAATAATAAGAAATGATCACATGACTTGAAGTCATATCTGATTTCAGATCTGGGAAGTAACTAATAACACTTACTGTACTTAGGTACCATTTTGAGATTCTTGTACTTCACTTGAGTATTTCTATTTGATGCTACTTTGTACTTCTACTCCATTACAGTTCAGAGGTAAATGGTGTACTTTTACTCTACTAAATGTATTTAATACCTTTAGTTACTTTATAGATCTGGATGAATGATGTGAAATATAATCAAGTGTTGAATCAGACTTTAGTTCCACCTGGAGTAAATCCACAAGCTACCCTGCAGTATACAAAGTCATTCAAACTAGCTGCACCTTCACCAGCTTTGAGAACACTTTCATGATCAATCATTAAAAAACACATCATATATATTATTCTGAAATGGACCAATCTGACAATGACTACTTTACTTTTGGTACTTTAACTATATTTTGATGATAATACTTTTCTACTTTTACTTGAGTAACATTATGAATTCCTACACAAGAGCTGAGTACTTCTTCCACCTCTGATTTCAAACACCCTGAGTAGGTTTGCACCTGTGTGTGTGGCAGCTGGACCACAGTGCATGAACTTTGCGATCAGCTGATTTTGCGCAGTTCTCCAGTGTGTGCACAGGGCACAGTATGTGCACAGGGGAGTCTCCCACTGCAGCCAGTTGACGTAGTTTTAGTACAATTCTGTTGTTCATACATACCAACGTTAACAACAACCCCGTCTGTGCACACGGTGAACAACTCTGTCATCCGGTGATCTAAGCCTCTGCCTCCTATAAAAGCTTCACCGGTCCTTCGGTTATGGCCTGCGTGGCTCAGCTCAGTTCAATCAGTCCAATAAAGTCCGGAGATTTTTAGCAGGGAGCAAAACGCCATAGTTTTGTTTTTTTGGACATGTCTAGTAGTTTACTCCATTGAGTGTTGACACGAAACACGTGTAGACGAAATATGTGTTTTGTTTTGAGGACCTATCAGGTACGCAAAGGCGCGCAGTGACAAAAGTGACGTTACGCATTTCATATTTTTGCCACGCATGCGTAACTGCGTACCAGTTATGTGCACCCCTGATAATATGAGACCTTTAAGATGGCGCACAAAAAACAACTTCCGGTAAGAGCGGGGATCGAGGAGCGAGGAAATTACAAATAAAAGACTTGAGATCGACCCCGAGTAGTCTCGTACTGTGTACCGCTACTTGAAAGGTACCGCGATACCCTGCCGTTAAAAACCTTTACGATTCCTCCGTTTCATTAGTATCGGTACTTAAAGAATGACTGGGAAAAGTACTCCGGTGAGAAAGCGCTGTTTTAATAAGAGCCGTGTGTGTTCAGCGCTCTGCTTCCACTCCCTGCACTGCAGCCGTGCCTGCAGTCCCTCCCCTCTCAAGCACGCTCTAAGTCCCTCCCCTCTCTCGTGCATGCTGCCACGCTCTAGCTGCCAGAGCATGTGAGAAAACGAGAAGCATGGCTGCAAGTGGGAGTGAAACTGCCGCTGCGCCTCGGCTTGTTGACAAAAAAGACGCCAGAAGCAACATTTGGAAGTATTTGAGCTATATCTCTGACAGTGAGGGCAGGCCTACGGACACCATGAGGCCTGTCTGTAAGAAATGTATTAATTTTATTTAATACGAATTCTTGTCATTTATTTTATTTATTTTTCTCATTGTTTAAAAGTGTGTGTGTTATGGTTATGGTTCTGGTGTGAAATAAAACACAATAATTACATTTAAGACTGTTTCCCTTTTTTTAAGAAAAGTATCGAAAAAGAATCGGAATCGCAACCAACATGTTGGTATCGTGACAACACTAACCCCGAGTCAGCGACAGACAGGGAGTGAAGACGTAGACCAAGTTAGCAGCACACAGGGAGAGCAGAATAACTTCACCCGGCACTCTTTAAGAAAAGAGAAGTGGACAGTGAAAACAGAGCTTTAACCCAGAATGAACATACTCATCCATGTTCATCCATCCCCACCAACTCATAAAGCTGGCAAAGTCCTTGATCTCATATTCTCAAGGAACTGCACTACTTCTAACCTCTCTGTAAACCCGCTCCACACATCCGATCACTTCTTCATTTCATTCTCTCTACCCCTTTCCAAACATAACGAACTAATCTCTTCTCATCCTGCACCTGTCCGCCGTAACCTTCGTTCCCTCTCCCCCTCTACCTTTGCCTCATCGGTGCTCTCAGCCCTCCCTTCCTCTGACTCGTTCCAACTCCTGCCTCCAAACTCTACTGCAGAAACTCTCCTCTCTACTCTCTTATCCTCTCTGGACTCTCTCTGTCCTCTCACATCTCGGCAGGCTCGTCAGTCCCCTCCTGCTCCCTGGCTAAATGACGCACTGCGTGTTAATAGAACCGTCCTTCGGGCAGCAGAGCGGAAACGGTGGAAATCCAAACACCATGACGACCTCCTAACCTATCAGGCTCTCCTCTTTCTCTGCTTCGATCTCTCAGGCAAAAGCACTTTCTTTCAAGATAAGATCCAATCTTCCTATTCCAATCCCAAAAAACTATTTTCCATCTTCTCCTCCCTCCTGGACCCCCCCCCCCCAAAGCCCCTTCCCCCTCCTCCCTTCTGTCAAGCGACTTTGTTAACCACTTTGAAAAAAAGGTTGATGATATTCGCTCTTCTTTTTCTGACTCACCTTTACTCACCGCTGGGTCACCAGACCCTCCTTTCACCCACACACTGACCTCCTTTTCCCCTCTCTCTCCAAGTGAGGTTCTTACCCTCATTACCTCTGCCCGCCCTACCACCTGTCCTCTGGACCCTATCCCTTCAAACCTCCTTCAGACTATCGCTCCAGATATTCTACCGTTTCTCACCCATTTCATCAACACTTCTCTAACTTCTGGTCACTTTCCAAACAGTCTCAAGGAGGCAAGAGTAAACCCTCTCCTAAAGAAACCCACTCTCAACCCGTCTGATGTTATAAACTACAGGCCTGTCTCTCTTCTCCCGTTCCAGTCTAAAACACTTGAACGCGCTGTCTTTAAACAACTCTCCTGTTATCTCCATCAGAACAACCTTCTGGATCCGCACCAGTCTGGTTTCAAGGCCGGTCACTCCACAGAAACTGCTCTCATTGCTGTCACTGAGGAACTGCACACTGCCAAAGCAGCATCCCTCTCCTCTGTCATCATCCTGTTGGACCTGTCTGCTGCATTCGACACGGTGAACCATCAGATCCTCCTTCGCACTCTCCAAGAACATGGAGTTTCAGGCTCTGCACTTTCCCTCATCACCTCATACCTCAAAGACCGCACCTACAGGGTCACTTGGAGAGGGTCGGAGTCCGACCCTTGTCAATTAACTACAGGGGTCCCTCAGGGCTCTGTTCTTGGTCCCCTCCTCTTCTCCTTGTACACAAACTCGCTCTGATCTGTCATTAGCCCGCATGGTTTTTCATACCACTGCTACGCTGACGACACCCAATTAATTCTGTCCTTTCCCCGCTCAGAGACCCAGGTCGTCGCACGCATCTCTGCTTGTCTAGCTGACATCTCTCAGTGGATGTCTGCTCATCACCTCAAGCTCAACCTTGACAAGACTGAACTGCTTTTCCTTCCGGGAAAAGATTGTCCCACTCTTGACCTGACAATCAACATCGGCACCTCTGTTGTTTCCCCGACTCAGACTGCAAGGAATCTGGGTGTGATCCTAGATAACAACCTGTCCTTCATTGCAAACATAGCTGCTACAACCCGCTGCTGCAGATACACGCTTTACAACATCAGGAAGATACGTCCCCAGCTGACCCAGAAAGCGACACAGTAATCCAGGCTCTCGTAATCTCATGCCTAGACTACTGCAACTCCCTCCTGGCTGGTCTGCCTGCATGTGCTATCCGACCCCTGCAGCTCATCCAGAATGCAGCGGCTCGTCTGGTCTTCAACCTTCCTAAATTCTCCCACACCACGCCGCTCCTCCGCTCCCTCCACTGGCTTCCGGTAACTGCTAGAATCCACTTCAAGACAATGGTACTTGCGTACCATGCTGCGAATGGATCTGGCCCTTCCTACATCCAGGACATGGTTAAACCGTACACCCCAGCACGTGCACTCCGCTCTGCATCAACCAAACGGCTCGCTGCACCCTCGCTGCGAAGGGAACCCAAGTTCCCATCAGCAAAAACACGTGGGTTTGCTATCCTGGCTCCAAAATGGTGGAATGAGCTCCCCATTGACATCAGGACAGCAGAAAGCTTACACACCTTCCGGCGCAAATTGAAAACTCATTTCTTTCGACTCCACTTCGAGCAATAGAACTATTAACAAAGCACTTATATACTAATAAAGGACTGGCTTACCTAAAGCCAGTTGAGTAGCACTTGAAATGTTTTTGCTCTATGAAACCTGATGTACTTATATGATTCTGTTTTTCTTCAAGTTTGTATTTTGTTGGTCGAACGCACTTATTGTAAGTCGCTTTGGATAAAAGCGTCAGCTAAATGCAATGTAATGTAATGTAAGGTAATGCCCACTGGGGGCACAGAACCAGTGTGTCTCATATGCTCAGAGACCATAGCGGTCATTAAAATGTCCAATATACCCACTCAAGTCTGAACTGAGGTCACAGGAAATATGCAGATTTTAGTTCCTGGCAGGACAAGCTAGACGCCAGTTCTCTCACTGAACAAAATAAAGTGGGGGGTGGGATATATGAGGGACAGAAAAAAAAACTGTCGAACTGTTCAATTGTTTAGATGTGTTGAGACTTTTAAGTAAAGATGTGAAGCAGTTTGTTACGTCCCCACTAAGGTTTAGGGGACGAAGAGATGCAAAATGATCCTTCACTTCATTAGTTGCACACCATTTATCGAAGAGAATGCCCTTTTCTCACCCAAACTCAAGAAAAGTCTGCGCTTTACCTACTACCTTGCACTGAAGTAGGGTTGGCCACATGTCTTTAGGCCAGACGAGTGCAGTAGCAACTCTTTCAAAAGAACCTCCGACTCTCTAAAAGTTGGCACCAAAGCAATATTTTTGCTGACATCCAAACTTTTTGTATGAGGGACAGACAGTGAGCAATGTCAAATGTTTTTGACAATGTGTGCTCTGAAGAGATTCTCAGGACTTCGACTTCAAGCTGCTTCAACTTGATCTCTTTCTCGGCTTCTAAACCTGCAAATCTGCAGTTTGTGTTCATAGTCTGCTCTACACGCCATTTCCTTCTCCTGGACCTCCAGCTGAAGACGGGCAAGACAAACCTTCAGTCTGGCATCACTACTTGAACCTAAACTACCCGGACAAAAAGGCTCAAACCTAGGAAGCGTTGCATGATAAACCTCGTCAACTCGAGGTGTAGCTAATATAGCCTGATCCTTCTGTTCTGAAAGGGAAGCACCAACAACAGGTTCATCATCATCATCATCATCATCATCATCATCATCATCATCATCAAAATACACATCAGTCCTAGGCTGAGTTGACAAGATTGGGATTACAAGTATCTTTAAAGTGAGCTGCAATTCATAGCAAGTCATCTTTGCGACAGGAATCCAATTTATGAACACTTGGCCTTTCAATGAAATCGTGTAATTCAATACCCATTTTCTCAGCCAATGTCACAACTACAATGGCTTCTCAATACTGGTTGTCTTTAGCTCAGGAAAAGAGATCCCGGACGAGTCCCCATTTGGGTTATGTCCCCACTAAGGTCTAGGGGACAGTAACACACAACAACCAATAACCGAAGGAATCTGTTTATTTATTCCTTTTCAACAAAGAATACTGCCAACAAATGTTCTTTAAGTGGGAAGGTGGAGGAGGAGACAAAGGAGATTGCGCCAAACTAAAGAAACAAATATAACCAAACGAGGCCTATCTCTAAATCTATCCTTTGAAACCAAAACTCAAAGAAAAACCCTCACTATCTGAACTATTAAGAATGGGACAATGCGATGCACCCATGGACGTTGCAGCTATTATATGAGGGTGGGACAAGTCCCCCCCACTTTTTGAAATGATTAGTTTAGACCCCCCCCACTTCAACCATGTGGAAAGTCCGTGAATCGGTCTATCTACTCGCCGCACTTTGTAGAGCGCTGTGTCAGTGCTTCACTATCAAATCCATTCCACTTGCTTATTGAGAGAATGCCCAAATCAATGAAACTCCGTACCATGTTTTCACTGGTACTTTATACCAAGGCAGATTCTCCCATAGCGCCCGCATGTTCAAGGAGTGTTGCCATAGTTGGACAGCTCAGATCTGTTGTATGAAGCGATGCCGGTAGCAGAGGTAAGGCACACACACCAAGTGTTCAGGGGCCTAATTTATAACGGCGTGCGTAGGATTCACGTTGGAAGGTTGCTTACGTAGTAGAAATTAAAAAAATAGGTACAGACATTTTCCGACATTTTCCGATTCACAAAACATTGCGTACTGGCGAGGAAAGTGCGTACGGCACTTCCTACGCCGGTTTCCCTTTATAAATCACAATCGACTCGAAATGCGGTGCAGCTTTTGCGGGCTTCACGTAACGCCCATATTTGCCTATAAATAGTCAAAGAAACGCCCATTCATTCATTCATTTGAACTGACTGAATGAAGAAGATAGCAGGAAATGACGACAGAACAGCTAAAAAAGACATCCCACACCGTGTCAGATTGTGACAGAGGTCGAGATAAATCATATTGTTTGGTGAATGCCGTTTGAACCAGAGTAGCAGCATGGAGGTCCGATCGTCACCAAAATAAATAAATAAGTGGTCCGAAAAAGGTTAATGACAAAAAGAATACACATAGCCTTCCTCAGGCAGTGTGTTTGTACCGGGGACAGGAGATGATCGGGGAATCCCTCCGGAGTGGAGTCATGACGACTGGATCTGAATTATGTTTTTGTAGTTGGTGGTTTGTGTTCCAGCTTTTGTTCAGCAACTATATATCCATAATCCACCAGTTAAAGGAAATACAACTAATGTGTTGTTATATTAGCTGTACAATTTACCACATATGGTATTCTTAGTTTCCATACCTCCTGTGTTTTACGAGCGACTTATCAAGTCTTGGCAAACGGCATAAAACACGATTAAACGTGATAGTATATAATAATAATAATATAATAATAGATTTAATTTGTTAACGCTTTTACAGGTGCTCAAAGACGCTTTACAGATATAGTGAAGGGAAAAGAAAAGGATATAAAACCATAAAAACATGGATATAAAACCATGCTCGTATCTACAACCTATAGAAATGCAAAACGGCGTCAGTTTAGACGTATTTCTGTCCTTCTGCTTACCGCATCATTTATGAGAAAACATTTCATAACATTAACACAACATATTCGAGGTGGTTTTAAATAACATATCCGTATTTATTTATTTCTCCAAGTTACGTTTTTGTGTGCACTGAGGAGTCGCAAACGGGCGTTTGTTTAATCATTTTAAGATTGGCTTTAATCAATTTGTGAAAATGAATTCATATATGATAAATGAGAGGTAAGATTTTATTTATGGTATTATTTCCACATATTTCTCTCCATTCTTCCTTCTGCCAACGGTGTCGCAGTTTCTCGTCTCTCCCGTGTTTGTGCTTAGGTTTGAGTTTGCGTGGAGGACCATACATTTTCCCGTCAAGTTAGTATTTTATAAATCGAAAACATTGCGTAGAAACTAGCGTTCGCCATTTTTTGAGCGTATAACCTTTTATAAATGAGGCCCCAGGTCTGAACTTGTTCAGTGGAGGGCCAACACACTTGATGAAAAGCAAGGCTGACATTTTTTCAAAGAAGAGGAAAGTAAGTCTTCAGCTGGTAGCAGTTAATCAGTTAACAGTGATGGCGGCGGCGGCGTCTCACTTCTTGAGAGGAGTTTCGTCTTTATGTCATGATAGAGAGAAAAATACTGAATAGTTTAGATGAGAAAAGGCATCGAAATACCAGTTTCCTAGTATTTATCATGTAAACAGGGAACATGAAAAACCCGATCTCTATGTGCTCATGTAAACACCATATCCCCAATATGATCATAACCGGGATAATACTATAAACGGCTTACTGATGTCCATGTAGACGCAGTCAGTGTGTTTTACTGGAGCCTCAGTTTGATAAGAGATTCTTTTCTGAGTTATGTAAGGTACTCTCTCTCAAAATGGTAATGTGCATTATGTTTTAATTATACTTCTTATCATTCAGAAGCTTTTTGTGTGTGTTTATGTTTTACTGAGTGCTTATAGGCCATTTCCATCCCAGTATTCAGTTAACTATTTATTTTCTGTGCACATTACATAGACTCGCTAATATTCTACCTACTGCTTGGGACTTTGAGTCTTCAAAATGTCCAATGTCACAGACTGGGACTTACTTTAGAGTCAGTTATATTTACATTCAGTATGACTTGTTATGATTCAATGTGAAAGAGTATACTGCTGAGTCAGAGGCCGAATACAGGGACAGTGGAGAGAGGTCCATTGTTGAGGTGAGTGATGAAAGGGAAATTACAGTTTAGAGTAAATTGTGATGTGGACTCTCATCCCAGAATTTTAAGAAAATCAGTGGGGATATTGAACAGGAAACATTTCAGTCAAGGGGCATCATATGACCAATATAGACAGAAGAGCAACATTTATTTGAACATTTAAGTCAATGATACCATTCCTAGGTGAACTTAACATCCGTATGGAGTCAGATCAGTCTCAATAATAATAAATGCTCACAGAAGGATTCACAAATGTATTTTGCGATTTATATATAAATGACTCCACAACAATATCTCTCAATGCACTCACAAATATTTATTGTTGTATATAAATGTACGAAAAATGGGCATTTAAACTGCTTTTTATTAATTCAAAGACGGCTCTGAATTAATAATCAAATATGTTTCCTTTGAGGTGGTTCGGGCACCTAGTTAGGATGCCACCTGGGCGCCTCCCTAGGGAGGTGTTCCAGGCACGTCCAGCTGGGAAGAGACCAAGGGGTAGACCTAGGACCAGGTGGAGGGATTATATCTCTTCGCTGGCCTGGGAGCGCCTTGGGATCCCCCAGTCAGAGCTGGTTGATGTCGCCAGGGAAAAGGAAGTTTGGGGCTCTCTGCTGGAACTGCTACCCCCGCGACCCGACCACGGATAAGCGGAAGAAGATGGATGGATGGATGGATGTTTCCTTTCTTTACTACTGGATGAAATTACAAAATGTACCCATCATTTTCCTCATGCTAGTATAGCCACATAAAAGTATCAAACCACCTGTTAAAATGCCCCAGAATACAGGAAATCTATTTTTTTTTCATGGGGGGGGGACCCCCCGTTAAAAATGTCACATTCAGGATGCTTCCATTCAGGATGCTTCCTACGCCCATGGATGCACCCATGCAATGCAATGGGTATACTGCGTGCAGGTCTAAAAGATATTGCACAGGAAATTCAGGACTTTAAAACTGAGCTGAAATGACAGTTTATCTAATTTAAAGAAGAAATTAAAAAATAAATGAGGGAAGAACTGGAATACTTAAAAAAAAAGCTATTTACCAAGCTAATGGAAACAACGAAGGAGCTAACATCAAAAGCCACGAGGATTGAGCTAGCCGAACAGAGAGTTAGCGAGATAGAAGGTTGGGACATGGATGTATAAAAGGCTCTTACCCAAGCGCTGAAACAGCAGAGAGTATTGCAAAACAGTCTGACGGACAAAGAGGCAAGAAACCAACGGAATAACATCTGTATCTTTGGCCTGACAGAAGGAGCGGAGGGCACCTCCGCCACACAGTTTATTAAGCGGCTCCTGACAACCAAGCTCTCCGTTCCGGGTGAAAGTGACCTGCAAATTCAGCAGGCGCACCGATCCCTTATGCCGAGACCGGACTCCGATAAACCGCCAAGATGGAGATGGTGCTAAAGGAAGCCTGGAAAAAAAGAATCCAATTTCAGGGTCGGGCACTGTTTTTCGACCATGATTATGCTGCGGACATACTCCAGAAAACAAAGGAGTACATCACCATAAAAAAGCCTTAAAAGAGAGAGGAATCTGCTTCCAGACACCCTTATCTAAATTAAAAGTCCACTGGGAATCCAGCACGAGGACGTATGAGAGCCCACAAGAGGCTGCAGACGAGTTGAACAGGAGGGGGATTCAGATAGAGACTCCCCGGATGAGCGCGCCGGGGATGGAGGAGCGGCTGCAGAAAACACTGCAGTGGCAGCGGGATGGAAACTCTGAGGACACGGCCGTGCGAGCTAAACAAAGGTTACAGGGGTTTCAGAGGAAATAATGGATATGTATGTGAGTACATCCAAATGGACAAAAGTGCTGATTTACACTACAGGTGATTAACACTGAACACACCCTAAGTGAATCCCTAAATGATAAGGTCTTTTTAATTGTTACTGATCGGAAGCTACATTTATATTTTCTGTTATGAAGTTGATTTGTAAGAGTTACTGGATTAATAGACCAGACCTTAAGGGGCCCTCATGTTCTATGGGACATCCCCCTCGTGGCAACGTGGCAGGTGAACGCCTTATTTTGGAAGTTCAGATTTTCATTGTTTTTGTTGAGCTGCACAATGTTCATCTGCACAGCTGAGTGTGAACGTGGGTTTAGTCAGATGAACATTTTAACCACAACTAGAAGCTCCCTAGAGGTCAAAACATGTCAGCCTTGCTTTTCATCAAGTGTGTTGGCCCTCCACTGAACAAGTTCAGACCTGGGGCCTCATTTATAAAGGGATATACGCTCAAAAAATGGCGTACGGCAGTTTCTACGCAATGTTTGTGATTTATAAAATACTAACTTGACGGGAAAACGTGCGGTCCTCCACGCAAACTCTAACCCATGCGTACGCACTAAGCACAAAAACGGGAGAGACGAGAAACTGCGACACCGCTTTGGCAGAAGGAAGAATGGAGAGAAATATGTGGAAATAACACCATAAATAAAATATTACCTCTCATTTATCATATATGAAGAATTCATTTTCAAACATTGATTAAAGCCAATCTTAAAATGATTAAACAAATGTCTGTTTGCGACTCCTCAGTGCACACAAAAACATAACTTATAAATAAATACGGATATGTTATTTAAAACCACCTCGAATATGTTGTGTTAATGTTACAAAATGTTTTCTCATAAATTATGCGGTAAGCAGGAGGACAGAATTACGTCTAAACTGACGCCGTTGCATTTCTATAGGTTGTAGATACGAGCATGGTTTTAATCATGCTTTATGCCGTTTGCCAAGACTTGATAAGTCGCTCGTAAAACACAGGAGGTATGGAAACTAAGAACACCATATGTCAGATCCAGTCGTCATGACTCCACTCCGGAGGGATTCCCCGATCATTTCTTACAGTTTCTCATCAAGGGGGTGTCTCCTGTCCCCGGTACAAACACACTGCCTGAGGAAGGCTATGTGTATTCTTTTTGTCATGAACCTTTTTCGGACCACTTATTTATTTATTTTGGTGACGATCCGACCTCCATGCTGCTACTCTGGTTCAAACGGCATCCACCAAACAATATGATTTATCTCGACCTCCTCAAAATAACCAACATCTGACACGGTGTGAGATGTCTTTTTTCGCTGTTCTGTCGTTATTTCCTGCGATCTTCTTCATAAAGTCAGTCAGAATGAATGAATGGGCGTTTCTTTGACTATTTATAGGCAAATATGGGCGTTACGTGAAGCCCGCAAAAGCTGCACCGCATTTCGAGTCGATTGTGATTTATAAAGGGAAACCGGCGTAGGAAGTGCCGTACGCACTTTCCTCGCCGGTACGCAATGTTTTGTGAATCGGAAAATGTCGGAACATTTCTGTACCTATTTTTTGGATTTCTACTACGTAAGCAACCTTCCCACGTGAATCCTACGCACGGCGTTATAAATGAGGCCCCAGATGTACTGTATATGTCAAGACTTGGCTTCAAAGCCATAGCTTAGCTAACAATCTGAAAAAAAGAGCCATAACAATTTAGACCAAAAAGCATGATTATGAAAATCTTTGGAAACTTCTATGAGATGGGGGAGAGTGGAGTCGACAAGCCATTGAGAAAATTGGTCCTATTTTGTATTATCTGTATAATCTTTTAATATAGTTTCATATTTTGTAAACAATTTCAATTTGCACTTAATGCCCTGTTAAAAAAAAGTAACAATACTCAAGGTATGAAGAGCAACTTCCAAATAAAATGGGACTCAAATCTATAAATTATCTTGGTGTGACGCTAACAAAACAACTGACTCATCTCTATCAAATAAATGATGACAAGATCCACTCACAGATTGTAAAAGACATTAAGAGATGGACAACCTTGACACTAGACCTAACCTAAGCTCAAGAATTGAAGTAATTAAAATGAACATATTCCCTAGACTGCTATATTTCTTCAAATCACTTCCAATTAAGATTCTCATAGAAAAGTTTCACATTTGGGATAAGATGATCTCTAGATGTATATGGAATGGTAAGAAATCACAAATTAAATTGTGTACATTACAATTGGCCAAGGAAAAGGGGGGTATGGCACGACCAAATCAACTAGGTTCAGTAATTAAGTGGTGCGATAAGGACTGTAGTGCAAAGTGGAAAGAAATTGAGATGAAGGTTTCTGGCATCCCAATCCAGTCTCTAATTGGTAATATTGAAACATTTAAGGCACTACAGGACTCAATGGATCCAATAAGTCTCCATCCTCTGAATATTTGGTTTGACTTAATTAAACAGTACAAACTAGAAAGGGAAGTAAACATATTGAGCTGGTTTGCTTATGACAATAGGTTTAAACCAAACCTAGATGGTCAAAACTTTAAAAAGTGGGAGACAAAAGGGATCACAGCGATGTGGAAGTATGTTGAGTTTTGTGGATTTGAAAGAGAAATACGGATTGGAAAATAATGACTTTTTTAGATATCTACAATTGAGAGACTATTGTATAAAGGAAATACAAACAGAAACCAGTGGTGCATTTTTCTCCAGGGGGGCTCTACCAAAATGTAAGCAACCTTATACACAAACTCAAAACACGTCATATAAATTAGCCTGATTTCTCTGATGAAGTCCATAAGAATCCACTTTCTTCCTTGCTAGATCCGACTTCCTCTTGGTTCTTTCTCTCTTTCTGTTGAATGACATGCTGTACTCCTTTTAACAGCACACAGGTGCCAATCATTTCCTTGATTGGTTTCCTCCAGCTTCTCTCAGGGGTGGCTTGATTAGCCACTCCCCTTTTTCTCAGGGAATCTGTAGGAGTGTGTTTACTTTTTCCCCTGTCCTGCTACAATGCAGGTCTCGCTCAAAGGCACACAGCACTTTATACAGTCTATTATTTTAGAAAGGACGTGCCTGTTTTTGTCAACCTCCTTATTATGCTTACTGATCTCTATCCTGTAGAGTTCCAATGGACAGCAGTGTTTACTAAATATGGCTAGTCGCATAGCATCTTCCATGTGGACTCTAGTTTGTTCATGCTTTGTAGTTTCTTCCTGATATGTGCTTTAAGTCACTCACATCTGTGCCTTCTTGCTAAACCAGGTCCTTGAAAAAGAGCACGTATACTGCCTTCCTCTGTCCTTAACTCCTGCCTAGGTCAGGCTAATCAGGTCCAAGCTCTTTTACTCTCAGATTTCCCTCCAATGTCCTCCTCTCAAAGGGTGTTTCTTTAAGTGATTAAACATAATTTTCCTTCTCCATATTCTCTATCTAGTTTTGTTTACGCTCCGTCTCCGTCTAACTCTTTCTCATTCAAACGTCAATCACTCACTCTGGTGCTTCTGCTGTACCCTAGTTGTTGGCCGTGTCAACAGCTGCTTTGGGTGCAGTTTGGTGCGCCCCGAGCTGCTCCTATCTGTTGCATTGAAGAGATACGGACTGCACATGCACCACTTATAACGAGAGTCAATGGGCAAAGACGTATGCACCCCAAGCAGGAAACACTTGACTTATCAGTAACTTTAGACATCGTAAAACATTTTATCACACACATTTTATAACTAATGATTTTAAATTTTCCCCAATATGCTTCTTCACATTTCATTATCAATACAAATAAAAAAATATTCTATATTAATATAGATTCTATATTAATATAGATGCTATACGCATCACCTGGCAAAACCACATAATTAGCTCAACACAACAGATAACATAATACAGCTCAGTTGATACAAAACTCTTGAATACATGTATAAACCTTTACTAAAGTATTGCAGTTTTGTATTTTCGGCTTTAAGGTAATATATGCCTAGTGGATGTTCAGTCCATGAATGCAAAGGCTGCATAAGTTAGGCTGCAGTCTAACTCAGATCATAACAGTGGTGGGAATTCTGCTCTTTTAGACTATGTGCCCACAAAATCCTTTACATTCATTTGTTGAGGAGTGTCAGTGAGTAGCATTACAGTTGCATTTGATCTTTCACTATTTAGACCTCTCTTTCAACTACTAAAATAAAATTAACTATTATTATTTTTGATGATCCTCTCTTGCCAAAACTTTTTGTACTGTAGCTCCTAATAAATACGAATATATGAGAATAGGTCAACTAAAATAACCACAGGTTCATGTTTTGTGTGTTTGGGTGCCCCACTGGCTAGGTAATGGCCCAGGTCTGCACCTCACACTGTATCCTCCCCCCCTGGTTGACACTGTTAGCGTTTTCATTGCTGACTCCGATATTTGCATGCAAGATTTGTCAAATAACAGACACTGATGCCAATCTGAAGGTATACATTCATATACACAAATATGCACTAATGCAGAAATAACCCTCTCTGTCTCCCCTGCTGTAGGTATCCGTCCCTACAAGTGTGAACTATGTGAGAAAGCCTTCACACAGCGTTGCTCTCTGGAGTCCCATATGAGGAAGATTCACGCCGTTCAACAACAGTATGCCTACCGCCAGAGACGCTCAAAGATCTTTGTGTGTGAGGATTGTGGGTACACCTCAAGCCGCCCTGAAGAGTACTTCCATCATGTGAGACAATGCCATCCCGGCAGTCCCGCCCTCCGCAGGTACTACCGCCGTCAGGCCCATGAGAACAGCAGTTTTGCTTCAGCAGAACGTAAACTCAACCCCTATCTGTTGTACTCAACCCCTGCATACTATATATAGGGTTGATTCTATATCTGCATGTCATTGTATTGTACATGTTCAATAAGTCCTTGATTATTGAAATACCATTTTTTTAGTTTTAACTTTTTTTTCTGGTCATATTCAACTTGAGTTTCACTCAGGCTGCCTTTACATGATCAGCACTAAAACCGCTTTGCCCCTGGCTTTGCTGTTGTTTTTCTCTATTGTAAGAAGGGGCAGGAATCAACACAGTCTCACTCCCTGATCGTCCAATAGCAACGCTTGGTCAGGGTCAGGGTATAACTGAATTTCCCCATGGGGAATAATAAAGCTCCATCCGTTATCTTATCTTATTTTGTTTAGCCCAGGCTCAGAGCTAAACAGGTTAAAACATTAAATAATACTTTAGGTTAAGGTATTCTTTTAAATACATGTAAGCATAAAGCTTTGGGGGTATCTACAGCAGAGTTCCCATTAGAATATTTTTTCTAACATGTAACGGTCAACATGTCCGTTAAAGTTTAAATCTTCCGGACAATATTTGAAAAGTGCCGGTCAAAGGTCTTCTTTGTTATTTATTGAGCTTTAAAACAAATTGATATGATTCGATATTAAACAAACTAATTATAGTAGATTAACTATTCAAAAGTGTACAGTAATTTACAATAACACGAGAATAATAAACGGAGCGCTCTCTCACTCTCCTGACAGTATCATGCAGCTCGCGGATCAGTATTTACTTGCACTATTTTTTCTGTGTATCTGTTTTATCGTGTGGCACGTTCGAGTCCTGTTTTGGATAGTGTGCCGTCGATGGGTTTCATTCCATTTCAGAGTGCTTTTTGGCGCTCAACGTAAACTTCCCGCACTGCCACTCCAACATCCAATCACAGAGCTTGAGGACTAATCACAGGGTTTGTCAAGAAAAGCACATGGTGTAGTCCCAAATGGCATTTCTGCCATCCTAAAAAAATATTTGTTTCTCCGAATCGAAGGGGGAAAATACAAAATAATTGTACACAATTTAAACCAATCAATGTTGTGTAATTGTGTAATTAACAAGGATAATCTGGTTTTTTTGAGTTGATGAGTAGTGCAGATATCACTGTAAAATCAATCGACAGTAAAGAGAATGCTTACTTCCGAATGGACGCTCACATTGCCTTTAACTGCCGCCGACATGGACCGATGTGGTGCTTCCCTGAGCGTCAAATACCGCCGCCGATGGGAATACATTGCAATCAGTTGAAAGCTCTTTGCGTCAGTTTATGAAACTGAAGGAGACTCGGCCCGTCACAACTGCACGCCAAAGGACCCTGACCAAGCGTCGCTATTGGACGTATAGGGAGTGAGACTGTGCTGCAGGAATTGCTTCCCTTGGCACCCATTGGAATTGGCACAAATCCTTTCACTTAGATTTCAAATTATTTTAAACTGATTGCTGCTTAACTCCATACGAAACTAACGCAGCGTCCACACGGGAGCATGCGTTGAAGCTTGCTGGGCGGGCGTGTCTGAAGCTCGACCAACAACCAATCACATGAATCTCCTGCCCCGGACACACAAACACGCAGTTTGATTGGCTAGAGCTTGTACTGGCATATAATTTGATTGGCTGACGCTTCCATCGAAGCTTCAAAAGTTGAACATTGCTCAACTTTTGAAGCGAGCAACTCCAAGCGAGCAACGCGAAGCGAGCAACGCAAAGTAGTTCGGCAAAGTGTGACGTCACCCCATTCAAATAGAATGGGCAGAAGCGTTGAAGCTTCAACGCATGCCGCCGTGTGAACGAGCCGCAAGGTGATAACAGCTGTATTTGACATGTCCAGAAGCAGCACATTCAAGCAGAGGAGGTAACCAAAGAAACCAAACATGCTAGCTGCCATCACTGCAAGGCTCTGCACCCCCCATCCCGCTGTGACTATTGAAAAGATTTCCTAGCATGTGAAGGCAGCTTTAGGCTTATTCTTTAGTTGTGTATATTCATCGTGTCTGTTTTCAACTTTTTAGTCCAAAACTAATTTGTTGTGTTATTTGTAATCTTTGTTTTGCAATATGCGTAACATGAAAATTAAAATAAAGGATCAAAAATGATTATCTTACCCTATACGTTTTTGTTTTAGCTGTTTTAACTTTTAAATGCACTGTAAGGCGACCTTGGGTGTCCTGAAAAGCGCCTCGAAATAAAACTTATTATTATTATTATTATACTTTTGGTTTGGTTTGATTATCTGATGGTTTATCTATTTATCTTTTAACAGAATAAGGTAACTATCTATCATGGTCCAAGAATCAAACTACTTTGGAGCTGAACAGAATCACAGGGCATTTACACAAATGATGTCTCACTCTTATTAATGTTGCAAGAGAGAGCATTTGTGCTCATTCATGTGGCAGGGCTGCCAAGTCACACAAACTCACACCACACGTCCATTTTCCCATGCAGAGCACACAACAATTGTTTAAAAACGATAAGAATAGAAAGACTTAAGTACAAAAATAAAAGAACTATTGGTGTCAAGGGCGGGATACTATATTGTTTGAATATACTCTGTATTACTGACAGTGTTGGGCAAGTTACTTCCAAAATGTAATATATTACATATTACTTATTACTGTCTTTTGAAAGTAATAAGTTACATTACAATATTAATGTCTCTGAAATGTAATGAGTTACACTACTTTTTAGTTACTTTAGTTACTTTACCAAAATAACCGCAAAAGAATGGCTAGGTATTTTAAATGCTAACATGTAGTTTAGTGCAGCTCATTATACATCCAGTGAAGGGCAATGTGGTATATTATAACAACTGTGTACGCCCTTAAGGCTACTAACAACTTGTATTACACGGCTTAGTTGAATACTCGACTCTGATTGTAACTTCTTAACATGTGACACGTTGTTAATACAGTACAGACCGCTGTAGTCAAGGACTAGAATGAAGGTTGCTAAGGAGGATCAAGAAAGAGAAAGGAAAAGAGGTTAAAAGACGGAGCGCTGGACGTCAGATAAATCGCCAGAAGAAGGCAGACAGGAAGTAAACAATAACAGGACACGGAATGGGCTCTGTATTTTGTTTAGTATATGGCCATGTACAGGCCCGGTTCCAGAACAAAATGGTCATGGTTTGAAATGGCAAACATTGAAAAGCAAAAGTATTATTAAAACCATGTACTAAACATCACTTTGGTCACATCATATACTCTGGGAAGAGAATATTTACTGTGCTTGAAAACTGGTATCACATCATCATGTGAGGTTGACTTTGTGACCTGGAGAACATTTCAGCTGCAACATTAGCTTGTTGATAAGCTTGGGATATGAGATCTTTGTGTAGCCATTCGTGGTGAAGGCATCTGTGCTATTGTATGCATTATGTTTGACCCAACATTACTACAGGCATGGCAGAATATGGCACTATTTTCACATGAATATTCCATTGTCTATTTGTATACCATGAGCTGCAAAATGACCACCTAACCCCACTGTACAGGCGGGTACTTGCTTAGATACACCTGGGCAGGCTCTGTTTTGCCGTGGTATCCTGGCACCTGCGGGCCGCAGAGGGGCGGCGTAGTTTCGGGCGACGAAGTCTGCTGCTCCGGGGCGAGGGCGGCGAGTCAGGCGGGAGTAAGCTAGTGTCCACAACGGAGGGTAACGTGATGTCCCCATCTGACCTGTTGCTACTGTCTGCAGTAGATGCAGTGTTGCTGGCGTTTAGTGATGGTTGCTTTAACCATTTTCGTATAAATGATTATCTACAGATGTGTGTCACTGCTGTGGAAGCACTTTGGAAATGATGCACACCTGACACAATTTGTTGTTTGTATTTTTTGCTCCGTTCTCTTTTGTGAATAGAGGATGCATAACATTCAATATATTACTGTAACTCCGTTACTTTTGTAATGCGTTACACCCAACACTGATTACTGATCTGAATTCATGTAGAGTTTTCATCAGAGGAAAGTTATTGTCGTCTAGGATGGATATCATTTTTAAAGTTTATTTTGAAACCAAGAAATCGCTATCACACCAGTTGCTCCTCGCAGCCACACATCTACCTGGATTATAATGTTATAATCAAACGTGTAGCTCCAGACTGGCAGATGTTATAAGAAAAGAGTGAGAGACAGTCCTGAGAGCGCAGACAGATGTTTTTAGTCATTCACAGCTTTTCATGGAGTTGTGTGCATGTGGCAATCCTTTGAATAACTTTATCAACATTGAAGTGTTTGGAGAGTAGGAAGTATAATTATCAACCAAACCCATTCATCATTCACATGTTTAAAGGCTTGACTTTTGATCTACGCTTCAAACTTGCGATTTTGGCAGCTGAGCGTATTCTTGAAATGTCCTTGGGTTGAGGAGTGTTTGTCAGGATTAGGGAAAAAAGGACCCAAATGAAGTAAAAAAAAAAGACAAAAAGGTCTCGTAACAAAAAGCGAGCTTTAATCAAAAAGCCGATGACAACGAAAAACAAGAAACAACTTAACATTAGTGATGTTACGTATTGCGCCGAGGCTTCGGAGCGTGTCGAGTAATCTCCGAAGCTTTTTGTGAAGCATGCATCGAGGCTTGTATGGTTTTGGGCCAGTGACGTCATCGATGACAAACGATACCACGTGACTGCTTCAGGAAGCGATTCAGATTGGTTGAACCACAACGCTCATATTACCCATGGATGTATAATAAGAACCATATAACCCCTCCTGTACCCGGGCCCGGTGATACAATGGAATTAAGAGAGCTCAGACCCTCACTTATATAGATTTCGGAACATGTCATAAGTATAAATAAATAAAAGCATAAATAAATGTAGGAATAAAAACATGAATAAATAAATACAGGAATAAATAGGATGCAGTGTTTTCAGTGAGATTCAGTGTGTGTGCTGCGGCTCAGCTGGAAAGCAGTTGACTCACAACCACAGGGTCCCTGGTTCAATGACTAGTCAATAAGTATTTTGTTTTGTTTATAAAAGCTACAGCTAAATGAGATAATGTAGTTAATAAATGTAGTCTTTGATATGGTTTAGCCTTTCTCAGGCTACAACATGGTTAAGTTTACGAATATTATTATAGGATACAAATCCCTCTTTGCAATGTTTACCAGCCTCCTTAGGCTTTTCAATCACAATCATTTAACTGGAATAAAAACAATATTGTTAACATGAAAAAGGATTTTATGTTCGTTGTTTCGTTGCCTGTGCTCACTTCCCGGAGCTGAAACGCCAAGCGTTCCGCTTGATTTGGACTTTGGTGGCCTGGCTTCGTCGGGCTAATATTAGCGTAGGGCTTGTGTTCCTGTTTACGTGAGACGTCAAACGACGTCATCTTCGATCTCGGGAGGACTAACAATCCGGACCAGATTCTCATCTCGCTGATCTGGCATTTCTTCAACCTCGGCAGGACGGAAAACGCGGACTGGTTTCCCACTGCGCTGATTTTCGGATTTCTTCAGCAGGCCTTTTCTACCCCCTGACACATGTCCACCAGCATGTTTATCCTAACACCTCTTTTTATACTATTGACTATTCTCCATCCACATGAGGAGGGTGTGGAGACCATAATGTGCCTCATCTTGTCTTCCCTAGTAAAGACACAAACTGGGATTCTGCTTTCTTTAAGAACTCTCTAAATTGGAGCATTCTAATCTCCAAGGATCTCATGAATCTTGTCTTATTCGTCTTTTTAGTCCCTATGACTGGTTGCTTTCTTTGAACTCATATGGTGGATATAACAATTCTATGCAATCAACAAATTGGGTGAAAAGGAAATGTTTCATTGTTATCCTGCTCCTACTATCAGGAAATGTTCATCCAAACTCTGGCACAGACTTTAATTGTCTGAGTACCCCTAATGATTTTAAAGCAAGCTCAGGTCTCGGTATTATCCATGTAAATGTCAGAAGTCTACTTCCTAAAATGGACCTCGTGAAAATCTGGGAAAATCCTCTGATACTGATGTTCTTGTTTTATCTGAAACTTGGCTAAAGAAATCTATCACGAACAAAGACATTGCAATTAAGGGCTACAATGTGTTTTGTTGTGACCGTCCCAGATGGTGGTGTTGCAATTTATGTAAAAAAAAAAAAGTCATGTTACCGTCCTATCATCTGTGTCTCTCAGCAGACAATTTAAACTACTTGCGCTGAAATTGGAACTTCTTAAGGGTCATTTTATCACTGTTGTGCCCATAGACCCCCTTCAGCAAGCAATCATCACTGAGTCATCAGTTATCTTGCTTGGATTTTAATGAGATTTTACTTGCTGGAGACTTTAACTGGGACTGGTTGTCCTCTGTCTCCGATAGTTTTAAATCTACCTGTGACTCTTTTAATCTGTCGCAACTAATCAATAGCCCAACTCATCCTGATCTTAAACACCAAGATAAATTGTCTCTTATCGACAAATGCACCTCGTAAATATTTGGATATTGGTATTTTTGCTAACGATATGAGTGACCATTGTGTTATAGCTACAATCAGGCAAGCTAAGCTTCCAAAAAAAAGACCACAAATAGTTTTTAAACGTGTTTTTAAACATTTCTGAGAACAATCATTTTTTCGTGATCTGTGGGATTTTGATTGGAACAAGATCTCTCTCATTAGTGATGTTGAACTGACATGGCATTATTTTCAAGAGGCTTTTATTAGAATTATGAATAAACATGCTCTTTTCTGCAAATGTAGGGTGAAAGGACAAAACAATCCCAGGTTTAGTCCTCAACTGGCCAGCATTCTAAAGGAAATTGCCTGGGCTTGGGCCAGAAGCGACGTGTATATTCAGGCATTAAAAAAATACTGAAGGAAAAGGGAATCCGTTTCCAGACGCCGCTCACAAAAATACTGGAACACAGAAGTGAAGACCTATGATAATGCCAGGGAAGCCGTGCAGGACATGAAGGAAAGACGACACACGGTGGACGTGCCCGGCAAGGATACGGAACCGGCGTGGCCAGGAGGACTCGCGGAGTGGCTCCAGCACAGCTGGAGCCGAGAAAGAGAAAGTTGCAAAGCAGGGGTGGCGGGTACTGTAGGCTAGGGAAGGCTAAGCCTTCCCAAATATTTGTATCACTGCATCCTGGTCAAATAAAAATATAATGTATAATCAGTGGCAGCGCCAGGGTATGGCTGGAGTAGGCTACAGCCATACCAAGAAATGGCTTAGCCCCACCTTAGCCCCACCATGAAAAATGATGTTAAAGTAAGCAAATTCAATTAAAAAATAAGCTAAATATACGGGTCGTGTCCACAACACACAAACTGCTCCATCAGTAACAAGTGCACGATACTGATGCAATATGGTTGAGACCATTCGGGCTTATGCTAGAAGAGGGGTGCAAGGAATAGTCTAAGTAGTGGGGGAGTTTTATACACTAAAGGTGTGAAAATTCTCTGGCGTTATAATATCAGCACGGCCGTGGTCAGATCAAAATGCCTCCGAATGCAATTTGAATAGACCTACAGCCAATCAGAGCAACGAAACGTTGGGTCTGCGTCATGCATTACCGATTGAGATCAATCGGAACTGCCATTCAGTATCCCTATTGGACCTTCAACGTGTATCATACGTTCACAGTGATCCCTTTTTATTTACTACAAGACAAATGTACCATTTTATTTCATACAGTTCCATTTTGATTGAGACAATCTAAACCTCACGCATGGCGTTTCACTGTCAAGGGGGGTGATATAGCGTGTATGTAATTACATTGCAAATACTGACTTGAGCAGTAGGGCTAACACTGTATGGGTTAGCCCTACCATAGATTACCCAACAAAAATACTCTGGCACCGCCACTGTGTATAATATTTGTGTCTTTGACATTAGCGCTGCCAGGACATTTTCATGATATGAACGATAAGTGCGACACGTCGGCGTCTCCCCTGCATACTGCAGTTGTTCTGTATTTCCTTTATCCTGTAATATGACTTGATAGATTTAAACTCTGCATACTGAGCTCTGATTGGTCAGCAGGGGAGTTGATCTCTTTTCTATAGACGCCGGAGGCGGGCAGTGTCAGGTAAAAAAGTGATTTAGCCTTCCCAAACCTGAGCCTCACGCTATCAGTTATCAGTTATCAGTGGAAGTCCTAAAAAGTTTTACTGGAAGAAGCGCGGAAAATCACGGTTCAAAGAGGACAAATTCAGTTGAGCTGCGGGTGGAAAACATAACGGATGTCTCAAGGGAGACTTTTTCTGATTCACTGAACTTAAATACCTGAGATAACATTAAGAGTCCTGAATGGGAATGTTTAGGATTACATAGTTATATACAGGTTTCTTAAAATCACTACAAATGAATAGACGACTGGGAGAGGTCGAGTGTTTTGAGTTGGACATGTCTAGACATTATGGAACCTCACAACTGAGGTACAGGGAGGAGGGGAGGGGCCCCCATCAACGATGAGGACTCCCCTCCACCCTCCAACGGGGATTTGGGGAATGGACTATTTCCCCATGTTTGTGATACGCAGAGTGAAGCAGGTAGGACCCAAACGCAGATAACACTTGATAATACCTTTATTGCAAGGGCTCTTATCTAATATATAATTTCAACAAACAAAACACTCTACGGTGAACTAGGTCACAAACAAAAGAAGCACCAACACTGAACACAGGACGAGACAAGACTAAATACAGGGAGGGATAATTACAAGACGAGAAACAGCCGGGCAGGGGAGGAGAAACACAAGGGCCACAGGTGAACACAATCAGCTAACGAGACACACCAGGGAAACTAACGACGGAAGAAAACATGACAGAGAACAGCGAAAACACCCAAACCTAGACATAGACCTGTGACCTGACATGACAACCGTGACAGAACCCCCCCCTCAAGGGACGGATTCTAGACGTCCCTAAACCCCAAAACAAAAAATCCAACAAAGTCCAGCAGGGTGGGTGGAGGGGGTCCGGAGGAGGGACGTATCCCTAGGCCACCAGGGTGGGTGGAGGGGGTCCGGAGGACGGGACTAAGCTGACCGCCCAGGAGCCCAGTAGGGGACCAGGAAGGGATCTCGGGCGGACGGCCCGGGGGCACGGCAGAAGCCGAGAAGGGGGACTCGGGCGGACAGCCCGGGGGCAAGGCAGAGTCTAAGGTGGGGAACTCGGGCGGACGGCCCGGGGGCAAGGCAGAGTCCAAGGTGGGGGTCTCGGGCGGACGGCCCGGGGGCAAGGCAGAGTCCATGGTGGGGCGAAGGCCACAGCAGGCGAACTCAGGGGGCCGAGCATGAGGGCGAAGGCAGCGGCAGGAAGAGTCAGGGGGCCGGGCTCGAGGACGAGGGCAGCGGCAGGAAGAGTCAGGGGGCCGGGCCCGCGGGCGAAGACCGCGGCTCACAGAGGGTCGGGATCGAGGGCGAAGACCAGACAGCTCCGGAGGCCGGGCAGGACCCGGTGTCGGCCGGACAGGAACCGGAGCCGGCGGGACAGGCTTCGGCAGGATCCCCCACGGAAGAGGACCAGGAGTTGGCAGGACCCCCAGCAGGAGAGTGGTTGGCGGGACCTCCAACGAGACAGGACAAAGGGTTGGCAGGACCCCCGGCAGGAGAGTAGTCGGCGGGGCCTCCAACGGGGCAGGACATGGGGTTGGCAGGACCCCCGGCAGGAGAGTAGTCGGCGGGGCCTCCAACGAGACAGGACAAAGGGTTGGCAGGACCCCCGGCAGGAGAGTAGTCGGCGGGGCCTCCAACAACACAGGACAAAGGGTTGGCAGGACCCCCGGCAGGAGAGTAGACGGCGGGACCTCCAACGGCACAGGACACAGGGTTGGCAGGACCCCCGGCAGGAGAGTAGACGGCGGGGCCTCCAACAACACAGGACAAAGGGTTGGCAGGACCCCCGGCAGGAGAGTAGACGGCGGGACCTCCAACGGCACAGGACACAGGGTTGGCAGGACCCCCGGCAGGAGAGTAGACGGCGGGACCTCCAACGGCACAGGACACAGGGTTGGCAGGACCCCCGGCAGGAGAGTAGTCGGCGGGGCCTCCAACGAGACAGGACAAAGGGTTGGCAGGACCCCCGGCAGGAGAGTAGTCGGCGGGGCCTCCAACGAGACAGGACAAAGGGTTGGCAGGACCCCCGGCAGGAGAGTAGTCGGCGGGACCTCCAACGGCACAGGACATGGGGTTGGCAGGACCCCCGGCAGGAGAGTAGTCGGCGGGGCCTCCAACGGGACAGGACACAGGGTTGGCAGGACCCCCGGCAGGAGAGTAGACGGCGGGACCTCCAACGGGACAGGACATGGGGTTGGCAGGACCCCCGGCAGGAGAGTAGTCTGCGGGACCTCCAACTGGACAGGACATGAGGTTGGCAGGACCCCCAGCGGAACCTCCAACGGTACAGGACATGGGGTTGGCAGGACCCCCGGCAGAAGACTAGTCTGCGGGACCTCCAACTGGACATGAGTAGGGGCTTGAGTGGGGACTCGAGAGAGGGCTTGAGAGGGAACTTGAGATGAAACTGGAGAGTGGACTCGAGAAGGAACTCGAGAGGTGACTCGAGAGGTTACTCGAGAGGGGACCTGAGAGGGGACTTGAGAGGGAACTCGAGAGGAGACCTGAGGGGAAACTTGAGAAGTGACTCGAGAGGACACTGGAGAGTTGACTTGGGAGGTGACTCGAGAGGACACTGGAGAGTTGACTTGAGAGGTGACTCGAGAGGACACTGGAGAGTTGACTTGAGAGGTGACTCGAGAGGACACTGGAGAGTTGACTTGAGAAGGAACTCGAGAGGTGACTCGAGAGGTAACTCGAGAGGGGACCTGAGAGGGGACTTGAGAGGGAACTCGAGAGGAGACCTGAGGGGAAACTTGAGAGGTGACTCGAGAGGACACTGGAGAGTTGACTTGGGAGGTGACTCGAGAGGACACTGGAGAGTTGACTCGAGAGATAACTCGAGAGGGGACCTGAGAAGGGACTTGAGAGGGAACTCGAGAGGAGACTCGAGAGGTAACTCGAGAGGACACTGGAGAGTTGACTTGAGAGGTGACTCGAGAGGACACTGGAGAGTTGACTTGAGAGGTGACTCGAGAGGGGACTCGAGAGGTGACTGGAGAGGGGACTCGAGAAGGAACTCGAGAGGTGACTCGAGAGGTAACTCGAGAGGGGACCTGAGAGGGGACTTGAGAGGGAACTCGAGAGGAGACCTGAGGGGAAACTTGAGAGGGGACTTGAGAGGTGACTGGAGAGGGGACTCGAGAAGGAACTCGAGAGGTGACTCGAGAGGTAACTCGAGAGGGGACCTGAGGGGAAACTTGAGAGGTGACTCGAGAGGACACTGGAGAGTTGACTTGAGAGGTGACTCGAGAAGGAACTCGAGAGGTGACTCGAGAGGTAACTCGAGAGGGGACCTGAGAGGGGACTTGAGAGGGAACTCGAGAGGAGACCTGAGGGGAAACTTGAGAGGGGACTCGGGTAGGAACTTGAGAGGTGACTTGAGAGGGGACTCGAGAAAAGACTCGAGAGGGGACCCGAGAGGGAACTCGAGAGGAGACTGGAGAGGGACCTCGAGAGGAGACTAAAGAGGGAATTCGAGAGGGGACTCCGGTAGGAACTTGAGAGGGGACTTGAGAAGTGTCTGGAGGGGAGACTTGAGAGAGTTGGTTCGCCAACAGAACACGGGGTGCTGGAGTCGGCCGGTACGCCGACAGGACACGGGGAGCTGGTGTTGGCTGAGGAGCCAACAAGACACGGGGAACTGGCGTCGGCCGGTATGCCGACAGGACACGGGGAGCTGGTGTTGGCTGGGGAGCCAACAAGAGACGAGGTGCTGGGGTCGGCCGGTACGCCGACAGGACACGGGGAGCTGGCGTCGGCCGGTATGCCGACAGGACACGGGGAGCTGGCGTCGGCCGGTATGCCGACAGGACACGGGGAGCTGGCGTTGGCCGGTAAGCCAGTCCTGGAGCCGAAACTGGAGTCGGGACCAGGGGTACTGGAGCCGGTACTGGAGCCAGAACCATGGCTGCTGGGGCCGGAACTGGGGCTGGAGCCATGGCTCTTGGGGCTCGGGCTGCTAGCTTGGCCTTGCGACTTCTTTTAGCAGCCGCCTGAATACTCCGTGGACCTCCATAAGCCAGACGAGTACCCGAGAACGGATCCTGGACAGGAGCAGGAAATGGGGAAGAAGCAGGGGTTGACTCCAGACGGATCACACCGAGACGTTTATAGTCAGCAGGCTGGAAATCACACACCCAGATGAAGTTCAAAATCCAGCCAGGTAAGAATTTCACCAAGTCTGGTTTCTCCATAGCCAACCGGTGTGCCTCTACCAGAGCGGCCTCCTTCTGCAGAACTCTGGACGCTCCCTTCCACCAATCATAGCAGCAAGCCAAATCAAAGGAAAAATTCAATAATTCCAGCTCGAACGGATCATCTGCTGGGTCCATTTCTGGTTGGTGCTTTCTGATACGCAGAGTGAAGCAGGTAGGACCCAAACGCAGATAACACTTGATAATACCTTTATTGCAAGGGCTCTTATCTAATATATAATTTCAACAAACAAAACACTCTACGGTGAACTAGGTCACAAACAAAAGAAGCACCAACACTGAACACAGGACGAGACAAGACTAAATACAGGGAGGGATAATTACAAGACGAGAAACAGCCGGGCAGGGGAGGAGAAACACAAGGGCCACAGGTGAACACAATCAGCTAACGAGACACACCAGGGAAACTAACGACGGAAGAAAACATGACAGAGAACAGCGAAAACACCCAAACCTAGACATAGACCTGTGACCTGACATGACAACCGTGACAGTTTGGAGGTCTTCTCTTTTTTGGGTTCAGTTGTGTGATAATGTTTCATTTGTTTTTTGTGTTTTTATTAGTGTCAGAAGGATAAAGGTAACCTCAAAGAAGGGTCAAGATGATATTTAAAGATCTGAAAATGGTGTCGCTTAATGTGAACGGGTTAAACAATCCAGTAAAAAGGGCGAAGGTTCTAGCTAAACTAAAAAAGGACAAAACACAGGTTAACTACCTACAAGAAACACATCTTACAGAGCAAGAGCATGACAAACTTAAAAAGATGGGATTTAAAAATACATTTTACAGTTCATATAAAGGTGGTAGTAGGCGAGGAGTATCCATTCTACTATCAAATACAACTAAGTTTGAGCTTCTTAAGGAAATACGAGATAAAGAATGGAGATATATACTTGTGAAGGGGAAAATAGAAGACTAATTGACCATATTAGTTAATGTCTACGCCCCTCCTGAAAGTAAAACAGATTTTTACAGGAATCTATTTGAGCTTATAGCCCAGGAATCGGAAGGTATATTAAAATGTGGGGGGGATTTTAACATTACAATGAATCACAACCTGGATTCAACTAGCTCTAGGAAAAGTAGTAAAACAAAATTGTCCAAATATATACGTACTGCATTGGCAGAATTGGGAATAGTAGACATTTGGAGAGAACTACATCAACTCGAAAAGGATTACACTTTCTACTCAGCTCCCCATTTAGTCTATACAAGAATAAATTACTTTTTCATTAATGCAGGGGACCGATTCAGAGCAAAGGAATGCAGAATAGGAGTTGCAGATTTATCAGACCACAGCTGAACTTAAATAAGCAGACAAGACAGACAAATTGGCGACTTAATGTTGGTATCTTGAACGATCCAGAATTTGTTGAGGGGGTCAAAAAGCGAATTAACATATACAAAGAAGAGAATGATAATGGGGAGGTCGGCCCAACCGTCGTCTGGGATGCTTTAAAAGCAGTCATGCGTGGGGAGCTAATTTCAAGAACGGTATACCTGAAGAAAATGAGGCTCAGATTAAACCAAAATATGATTGGAGAATTGAGAACTTTAGAGCAGCAACATAAAAACTCTAATGACTAGGGTTGGGTATCGTTTGAATTTCCACGATTCTGATTCCGATTCTACTTTTCGATTCCAGTTCTTAACAGATCTCAATTCCGATTCTTTGAGGGGCAAGGTAAAAAAATGATACATGCTTCTTCCACCAAAAAAAATACATTTATTCGAGAAACTTTCACAGTTTAGTTTACAGTAATATTCACATTAATCAGTCTGTTTATATTCACTGCTATGTAACTGTAACCTGAGAACCACTGAAGCTACAACAGTGCAACAGTCCAACTTTTAAAGGAAACCCCCCCTCCATTTAAAAACAGTTCTTGTTGAGAAAAACAAGCATATCTGCCTTCTCAGGCATACCAGGAAGAAATGTTTGAACATTTTAAAGTAAAATGCTTCAATCTGGTGCACTTTAAGCAGAATTACTAGAGACTAGATCTAGGGGGAACCGGTTCTCGGTACCCAACCCTACTAATGACCCAGAACTACTTAGAAATAAGGAAAACAATTGAGATATTAGAGAATGAGGTAGAAATGAAATTGAGATTTGTGAAACAAACGTATTACGAGCATACTTGCCAACCCTCCCGATTTTCGCGGGAGACTCCCGATTTCATTGCCCTCTCCCGGTTTCCTCCCGGGGTCATATTTCTCCCGCATTTCTCCCGATTTCTGACAAAATCAAATTTACTCACGACTGTTTCCACCTCGGACTTTAATACAGCTACACCATTGTTTGGTTTCCATGGTAGCGCATCTCTTTAGCAGCGCGCGCAACTCAAAATCTGAGAGGGTGAGGTAGATAGTCACATAAAACTGAACAAGAATCGACAACATGACTCTCTGCTCACTCCTTTCCAGCCCACACATATGCTCCATCAAGGATGGTGCTACAGGCCGCAAGGCATTGCACTTACCACTACAATAAGCATGTTAATGTTAATCTAATACAGCTCCGGCGATGGTCCACTAGGTTGGCAAGTATGATTACGAGTATGATTACGAGGCCGGCCCCAGAGCATCAAAACTGTTAGATCTACCAGCATTGCTGGTAGATCGCGAGTCATTCATAAAAAATAAATCCAGCCCCGTTAAAATAGACAAAACCGGTTTTGATCCCTCCTCCCTTGGCCTCCCTGCCACTTAATTCAGGAGTTTACTTGATTGACAGAAAAAGCAACCTATCGCCTTCCAGTCTGTTAACCCAGAATGCAAAGCGATACAAAATCAGTCAAGTGCCGGGAAAACTCAAATTAAGTTAAAGAGACAAACAACAAATTGAGTGTGCAAAAAGCTAAAGACATACCACTTCCACCCAGAATGGGAGGAAGAATATTTGTTTGTGATGTCACATTCAAAGGTTATTTGCCTTATTTGTAAAGCAAGCATCGCTCTGCCAAAGAAAGGTAACGTGGAGAGGCATTATCGGAGTGTTCCCAAGGCATATGACAGCGACCGAACACTTTTGAAGTACTTTATTTAGGAAACCTCACAAGGAGCATTGTCCAATATGGAGACCAATATCTTGTGTGTAGAAAAAACATCAACGAAAAAAGCAATCACCAGGAAATGGCTACAGGAGGAACCCCCTGCAGCCAATGATTGGTTGGAAGTTGTTGGAGAAATACTCCATATGGAAAGACTCACCCATGGGCTCAGAATGAAACTACCAGAATTTGAAAATAAACTGTTCAAGTGGACTGCCTACAAGACCCTTCACTAAGTCACAGCGAACCCTGACCTTAGTTACATTATGTATAGATCATTATTTGATCTCTGACACTACTTTTGTTTGTTTTGTTTGTATTGTTTTTCCTGAAAATAATAAAAACTAAGTTTAAAAAAAAAAGGCTAAATCTGAGTACTACATCTCTAATACTACTAGTAACTTAAATGATCCAAATAAATTCTGGAAGGTAATACAAAATTAATTTGGAACAGAAACCAAAAATGATTTACCAGCCTGCATTGTTACAGACTCGCATACACAAAACGGCCATTCTCAACTGCTTTAATGAACATTAGATTTCCTCCGGTTCTTTGTATGAGTCCTTACATTCGGACCCTGGACAGAAGGTTGGTTCCTCACCACCTCCGTCCCATCCCATGACTCATCCATTCAATTTCTCATTTATTGAGGTGTGTCACAAACGAGCTGAGGACCAAAATGCAGAACACGGGAAACCAGAGATAGTCGGTAACCAGCTTTATTAGAGTCAATAGGCTGGTAGGAGACAACACGGCAGATAGTAGGCAAAGGGCTGGTCGGGGACAGGCGAGGGTTCCAGGAGACAGCAGAACGGGAGTCGTAGGCACAGAACGGGTCAGGGAGCAGGCGAGGCAGGCTGGTCAGGGACAGGCAGGGTCGAAACCGGGAGAGCAATCTGAGGAGTAGTGCGGGAAAGACAAGCATGCTGCGAAGTACGATCTGGCACTGAGGTGAAGGTGAAGTGGGCCTAAATACTAATGGAGCTGATGGGTGTAACAGAGTGAGAGAGAGAGAGACAGGGTGTGACTACCAGGTGACTAAGGAATGATAATGCAGAAAATAGGTGAGTGAGAAAGCAGACTGTGACAGAACCCCCCCCTTAATGGACGGCTCCAGACGTCTAAACAATACTAAAAAAAACAAAACAAAAGAGACCCAAGAAAAAAAAACCCTACAGACACCGGGTGGAAGGTGGAGGTATGGGAAAGGTTAGTACTCGTCTGAGACTGCTCTCTCGGCCTCTCCCTCCTGGAAATCCTCGTCCTCCTCGCCCGATGACGACTCCCCCTCCTCCTCGACGAAGCCTCTGGTCCGTAGCGGACGAGTACTCCCTGGCTTAACGCCTGGTCGAGCGTGGGTCCTAGACGGCTGCTCCGGGTAACGCAGGTGGAAGTCTCGGATGAGCTGAGGGTTGAGGATATGACGAGCCGGAACCCACTGCCTCTCCTCAGGACCATAGCCCTCCCAGTCCACCAAATACTGAACCCCTCTTCCTCTGAGACGGGAACGGAGTAAACGACGAAGGGTGTAGGTAGGGCCCCCATCGATTATCCTAGGGGGTGGTGGTGGAGGGGCGGCGGAAACCATAGGGCTCTCCCGGACAGGTTTAATCCTAGAAACGTGGAAGGTGGGATGGATTTTCATGTTCCGGGGCAAACTCAGTCGAACTGCTGCAGGATTAATGACCTTGACAATCTCGAAGGGTCCAATAAACCTGGGCGCTAACTTTTTAGACTCCATCCGAAGGGGAATGTTCTGGGTGGAAAGCCACACCCTCTGGCCTACCTGGTACACAGGTGCCTTGGTGCGTCGGCGGTTCGCTGATGTGGCGTACCGGTTAGCAGACTGAAGCAGAGTTGTACGAGCCTGCCTCCAAGTCCTCCGACAACGTCGGATGAAAGCCTGGACAGACGGACAGGTAACCTCCTTCTCCAATGCAGAGAACAATGGGGGTTGAAAACCGTATGCACACTGAAAAGGGGAAAGACCAGTAGCGGAACTGATGAGGGTGTTGTGGGCATACTCCACCCACAGGAGTTGTTTTGACCAGGTCGTGGGATGATCGGAAGCCATGCAGCGGAGAGTGGTCTCCATCTCCTGATTCTTCCGTTCGGTCTGGCCATTGGCCTGTGGGTGGAAACCGGAGGTGAGACTAACCGTCGCCCCGATGAGCTCACAAAACTCCCTCCAAAACACAGAGGTGAATTGGGGCCCCCGGTCGGAAACCACATCAGTCGCCAGTCCGTGAATGCGAAACACGTGGAGCAGAATCAGTTCTGCCGTCTCCTTAGCTGACGGGATCTTAGGCAGGGGTACGAAATGAGCCATCTTACTAAACCGATCTACCACCGTCAAGATGGCAGTATGTCCGTGGGACGGTGGTAGACCAGTCACAAAGTCCAATGAAATATGTGACCAAGGGCGACGTGGGACCGGTAATGGATGAAGGAGGCCAGCTGGCGCTTGGTGAGATGGTTTGTGCCGATTGCACACAGGACAGGCGTTCACAAACTCCCGGGTGTCAGCCTCCAGCGTGGCCCACCAGAACCGTTGTAGGACCATCCCCTTGGTACGTTGAATTCCAGGGTGGCAGGAAAGTCTGGAGCTATGAGCCCACTGAAGCACCTCAGCCCTCAAAACCTGAGGCACAAACAAGCGGTTAAGAGGACAAGAACTAGGACCGGGTTGGTCCACCAAAGCGGTCTTAACCCTCTCCTCAATCTCCCAAGCGAGGACGCCGATCACTCGAGGAGCAGGAAGAATAGTGTCCGGAATACCCCGGGTGTCTCCCTCCCTCCCGAACTGCCGGGACAAAGCGTCGGCCTTCACGTTGCGGGAGCCCGGGCGGTAGGAGAGAAAAAAAATTAAACCGGGTGAAAAATAACGACCACCTGGCTTGCCGAGAATTCAGTCTCTGTGCCGACCTGATGTATTCCAGGTTCTTATGGTCGGTCCATACCTGAAATGGTTGTTCTGTCCCCTCAAGCCAGTGTCGCCACTCCTCCAACGCCAACTTGACTGCTAGAAGCTCTCGATTCCCCACGTCATAGTTTCTCTCCGCCGGACTCAATCTCCTCGAAAAGAAAGCACAGGGGTGGAGCTTCTGGTTCTCACCAGAACGTTGCGACAGGATGGCCCCCACCCCTACGTCAGAAGCATCCACCTCCACCACCAACTGACCAGCGGTGTCTGGTACTTGAAGGATAGGAGCTGACGTAAACCGGCCCTTGAGGTCCTGAAAAGCCTCCTCGGCTGCAGGGGACCATCGGAACGTCACCTTGGATGAGGTCAGGGCGGTGAGCGGGGCGGCCACGGTGCTGTAGCCACGGATGAACCGTCTGTAAAAGTTGGCGAATCCCAGGAAACGCTGCAGCTCCTTCCGGGAATCAGGGACCCGCCACGAGGTAACTGCTGAGACCTTAGAAGGATCCATCTCCACACTTCCTTGACCCACGATGTAGCCAAGAAAGGCGACCGAAGAAGTGTGAAACTCGCACTTCTCCGTCTTGACGAACAGTGAGTTCTCCAGAAGTCTCTGGAGGACTGTCTGGACATGATGGATGTGCTCCTTGAGGTTCTTAGAAAAAATCAAGATGTCGTCCAGATAGACAAAAACATAACGATCCAACATGTCTCGGAGTACGTCGTTCACCAACGCCTGGAAAACTGCAGGGGCGTTGGTAAGTCCAAATGGCATCACCAGGTACTCGTAATGTCCCGAAGAGGTGTTGAAGGCGGTCTTCCATTCGTCCCCCTCCCGGATTCGTACCAGGTGATAAGCGTTTCGTAGATCCAGCTTAGTGAAGATTGTAGCCCCCTGTAGTAACTCAAATGCTGACGAGATGAGTGGCAAGGGATAACGATTCTTCACCGTGACGTCGTTCAGACCCCGATAGTCAATGCAGGGTCTCAGGGTCTTGTCCTTCTTCGCCACAAAAAAAAACCCTGCTCCTGCGGGTGATGTGGAAGGACGAATAATTCCCGCAGCCAGAGAGTCATTGACGTAGGTCTCCATGGCCTTCCTCTCCGGTGCCGAAAGCGAGTACAACCGGGCCTTGGGTGGGACTGCGCCTGGATGTAGCTCAATGGCGCAGTCATAGGGCCGATGAGGTGGGAGAGATGTCGCCTTAGCCTTGCTAAACACCTCCTTAAAGTCCAAATACTCCGCCGGAACCCCTGTGACATCCGGAACCAGGTTCATATCCACAGATAGTTGAGGTGCGGCGGCCTGCTTGAGACAAACCTGATGACAGGAAGAACTCCAACCTAGGATGGACCCAGTTGCCCAGTCAATGTTCGGGTTGTGGCGGCGGAGCCACGGATAACCCAAAATCAGAGGGATTTGGGGGGACCGTAGCACATGAAACCGGATTGTCTCATGGTGGTTCCCCGACATGAGCATACGGACCGGTGTCGTCTGGTGTGTCACTGTTCCCAGCAGGTGACCATCCAAAGCATTAGCCGGTACCGGCTGGAGCAGCCGAACCTGTTGGATGCCCAGCTGTCGTGCGAGCTCCTCGTCAATGATGCTAACATCTGATCCGGAGTCGATAAAAACAGCCAGAGCCTGAGATTTGCCTGTCAGGAGGAGTCGAGCATGGCACAAGGGTCTTAGATTGGGGATCAGCTCAGAGGTTTGGCCCACCAGTATACTCCCCATTACTGATGAGCTCTGTCTTTTACCTCTTCGACGTACTTCCCTCTCCTCAGAGGTAAGACTGGTACGACCCACTTGCATGGGCTCGACCTCGTACCGTGAGTCAGAGTAGGAGTGGGAACTCTCCGCCGAACCCGGAAGTCGAAATCTCCCGGAAACCGGAAGTTGTTGTCGCGAGCAGCGGCCCGCCGCTCGCGTCTGTTGCTCTCCTCTCCGAGTCTGGATTCGTCCGTCAATCCGAGAGGTGAGCTCTATCAACCCATCCAAGGAAGCAGGGAGATCATAGGAAACCAGCTCATCTCTCATATAATCCGCTAATCCTCTCAGATAGGCGTCACACTGCGCCGGCTCATTCCAGCTGCTGCGACGGCTACTGGTGCGGAAGTCAATAGCGTAATCCACCACCGTGCCGGAACCCTGGCACAAACTCAGCAGGCCTCCAGCAGCGTCGGGACCCAGACGAACGGGACCGAACACCTTCCGCATCTCCGCGGAAAAGGCAGCAAACAAGGCGCAGGCTGGTGTCTGCTGCTCCCACTCAGCAGTTCCCCATAAACGTGCTCTCCCCGTCAGATGATTAACGGTGAAAGCTACCCGAGCCGCCGAGGAGGCGAAGGTGTGTGGCTGCAGTGAAAACAATATGGAACAGTTTGTGAGAAAAGGCCTGCATCCCTCCGGCTCACCAGCGTAGCGTTCCGGCGTTCCCACACGAGGCTCCGGAGCGTATCCCGTCGACCCAGGGGCTGGAGCGAGCATCGGAGCTGCGGGCGAAGGGACGGTAGCAGCCATGGTAGCGGCTAGCTGTTGTACGGTGGCGGCCATCTGTTGCATCTGGGAGGTAAGGTGAGCCAGCGTTTGTCCCTGGGTTGAGGTTGCCTGGTGGGTCTCGATAGCTAAGGTAGCTATCGTGACCTCCTGTCTTTGGATGGCATCCTCAACCCTCTCAAAGCGGTCTATAGGAGACCCGGTGTTTGCTTGGTCCATTTCTGGCCAGATCGTTCTGTCACAAACGAGCTGAGGACCAAAATGCAGAACACGAGAAACCAGAGATAGTCGGTAACCAGCTTTATTACCCCTAAAATCTGAATTTGTATATGAATGACTATTCCCGTTTTAACTTGAATTCTTGAAGAAAACGAATGTATTCTTGCATGTCTCTGGTAGGAGACAACACGGCAGATAGTAGGCAAAGGGCTGGTCGGGGACAGGCGAGGGTTCCAGGAGACAGCAGAACGGGAGTCGTAGGCACAGAACGGGTCAGGGAGCAGGCGAGGCAGGCTGGTCAGGGACAGGCAGGGTCGAAACCGGGAGAGCAATCTGAGGAGTAGTGCGGGAAAGACAAGCATGCTGCGAAGTACGATCTGGCACTGAGGTGAAGGTGAAGTGGGCCTAAATACTAATGGAGCTGATGGGTGTAACAGAGTGAGAGAGAGAGAGACAGGGTGTGACTACCAGGTGACTAAGGAATGATAATGCAGAAAATAGGTGAGTGAGAAAGCAGACTGTGACAAGGTGATAGAAGTCCATAAAGTCTTGCAGAATCTGGATCCACGCAAATCGGCAGGTCCTGACAAACTTGATCCTAATTTTCTTAAGTTAGCTGCAGTCTTTATAGCAGAGCCGCTGACTTATCTTTCTAATCTAACTCTTTCCAATCTAACTCTTTCCAACAATGACATTCCTAACATATGAAAATCTGCATATGTCCTTCCATTACTGTAAGGAGGGGATCCCTCAGCTGTTAATAATTATCGGCCAATTTCTAAATTATGTGTTGTAGCTTGTCCTTGAAAAACTTCTCAGTGAACAACTTAAATTATTCATGGACACAAATTACATTTTATCACAGCACCAATCCGGTTTTAGAAAACAACACAGCACAACAACTGCTGCTATTAAAGTGGTGAACAACATAATTGAGGCTTTGGGCTGTAAAAACTATTGTGCAGCTCTTTTTATTGATTTGTCAAAGGCGTTTGACACAGTTGATCATATCATCCTGGCGGAAAGACTTTACAGTATCGGCTTATCTGGGCATACTGTAGGTTGGTTTTTAAATTATTTATCTGCGAGAACCCAATGTATCCTTTGCTGGGTCCTCGTCCTCCTTCCTCCCTATAGCAAAGGGTGTGCACCAAGATTCCATATCAGGACCAATTATATTCACCATATATGTAAATAATCTCTGTAATAATTTGTATTTACTTCGTCCAATCTGCCTTTGATGTTATTCAATCCAATTTATCCCAACTCAAGTTAGTATTAAATGCAGACAAATTCAAACTCATGATATTCTCAAATGGCAAAAAGTTAACCTCTATTCTCCCCAAGATGTGTACTGTTCAAGGGACTGACATTGAAAGGGTCACTATACAAATATCTAGGTTTTTATTATTGATCAGAACCTATCTTTTAAGTCACACACTGAAAATGTGGTTTAAAAACATAAAATAAAATTAGGTTTATTTTTCAGAAATAAATCCTGTTTCTCCTTTCAGACAAGGACACATTTGATCTCTGCAACGGTTTTACCAGTCTTGGATTATGGTGATCTGCTTTACATTAATGCCTCTGACCAGTGCCTAAAGAGTTTGGATACTGTGTTGGTACACAGTATCCAAACATGACGTAGTGTTACTGGATGTGGATATCGTGTACACCACTGCACTTTGTATGCTGCTGCTAATTGGCCATCTTTGTCTGCACGCAGACTTTCCCATTGGTTGGGTTTTATATATAAATCTCTGCTTGGGTTGGTTTCTTCTTATATTTGCACATATATGTGTAAAAAAACAAAGTCTATATGGCCTGCGCTCCCAAGATTGTATTCAGATGCTGGTTCCTAAAGTGAGAACAGAACTGTAAAAAAGCTTTTTAAAGCTGCCCCTCCTGCTTGGAATAATGTACAGAAGGAGCTGAAACTGTCAGATGTTATCACTATGGGGGAGTTCAAATCCATCTTCAAGGATAGAGAACAAGAATCCACTGGTCGATTTGATTGCTATATCGCATAATTGAAGTCGTTTTAAATTGTGCCAGTTTTTAATGTTTTATAATAGTTTATTTTATTTGAATATTGACTGTTAAATATGCCATTTAATTTGTGTTTTACAATCGCTGTATTCGTCTACATGTAGTGTTTTATCTGTTGTAACTTTGTTCATGCTGCTCTTCTTGGCCAGGTCGCTCTTGGAAAATATATTTGAATCTCAATGAGACTTTTACCTGGTTAAATAAAGGATATACAGCAGTGACCACCAACTGGCGGCCCGCGGGCCACATCCGGCCCGTCAGACATTCTCATCCGGCCCGCACGACGGGGGTTACTGTGGCGTTGGCGGAGTGGTTACTGCGTTTTTTTTACAACGTCTCGTGAGTAAGGTGCAGTACCGGAGTCCAACAGAGAGGCAGTAGCTGCGGGTCAGTAGACTGCGTACTGTGAAACCTTCCCTGCCTTGAAGAAGAAGTGATCCTTCGTTGTGAAGAGTCTGCTTTGTGCACTCCGCACCACAGCAGCAGCCCCGCTGCGACAGAGTCCAACAGAGAGGCAGGAGCTGCGGGACAGTAGCCTAGAAGCAGGGTTGGGTTGTAACGGAATACATGTAACGGCGTTACGTAATCACAATACAAAAATCAAGTAGGCTAACTGTATTCAGCTAGCGTTACATTTGAAAAACGAGTAATCTGATTACAGTTACTTTCGTAAACCTGAAGTGAATACATTTTGGAATACTTATTGGAATTATTGGTGGAAAAGTTTCCTCACAAAATGTAATCTTCATTACCGGCAGAACTGTGTGCACACTGCATGGCGCTGCAGCGTGTCTGTGAGAGAGAGGTCTCTTTTAAAATATATTCAAAGTTAGAAACGGAGATGGTTAGATAAAATGTGAAAGATAACGCCTATGTAGCATTTCTTTATTGTCGAAATGATGACATTTATAACGGGATTAGCCTGCTGCCGCTGAATGCATGGGGGCAGACTAGAAAACGTTTTAAAAGTTATTACATCGTTTCAGATAATAATAATAATAAATGATAATTCATTCTATTTAGGGGCGCCTTTCAAAGCACCCAAGGACACCTTACAATTCATAATATATTCCAAGGAAAGGTTTTAAGACAGTACGAAGAATGCAGTCCGGGTGATGTTTTTTATGAGGGGTGCAGATGAGAGAGCTGTCCAGAATGACACCAAGATGTTGTGTTTGTGCTCTTGATAAGCCATTAAAACAGTCAAATACGTGTCTCCTGTTCACCGAAACATACCCATCTGTTATGGAAAAAGAAAGTATTCCAAAAGATTCTAAATGTAATCTGAATACTTTTTTAAGACACGTAACTGTATTCTGATGACTTTCAGAGCATGTATTCAGTATTCAGTAACTGACGACATTTACAAAGTAACCCTCCCAACCCTGCCTAGAAGTGATCCTTCGTTAACAACCCCGGTCAACAACTTCAAAATTCTGGGCTATGTAAAAATCGCTGGCCCGCGATAGTGTCTATTGGATACATTTTGGCCCTTGGACAAATGTAGTTGGTGATCCCTGATATACAGTGTTAAAATACACTGTTACGTAAAAGTCCTGCATTCAAATAAAGTTAAAGTACAAAAGAAGACGCATCAAATACTTAAGTTAAATACTGATCATGCAGGATGTGTCACGATCTGTCTGTGTTGTGTTTTGTCTTGTCTAGATCTGTCTTTGGTTTCCTGTTTTATTTTGAAAAGTGTTCACCCCCCGTCTTGCCTGTCTCTAGGCGCATTCACACTGCGGTACTTTTCCCACAAAGGTTCATGCGAACTTAGTTCATGAGAACTCTTTTATCGCGTTCACACCAAAAAGAGCCGGTACTAAAATTAGTTCATGAGAACCTTTTTACCCCCTTGAAAGTCCCTGCTAGAGAGCAGGGACTTTCGAGCGGCTCTTTTGTGAGAAAAGAGCTATATTTCTGATTGGCTGGGCGGATTGCAAACCACGCCCCGTAAAACTCCCAAAAAGTTTTGTGAAGCCGCCATTTTATTATCCTCGCATTAGTATTATTAGCATTAGCATTAGCCCAGCGCAGAAACGCAGAGAGACTAACGTATGGAAACACAAAATAAAACGTGGGAGCGGTGGAGATGAGGAGGTGTCGGCGTTCTGGCGATTTACTCGGAAGGCTTCAGTAGAAGCTGCTGGGAGTCCCAGCAGCTTCAACTGAAGCCAGTCCCCAACTCCGGGGACTTCCGGCCAGGGACTGTGGGCGGCAGTATACGCCGTGAAGTTGTTTGTAGCCTGCCAGTAAACCCAAAGCAGAAGAAGAAGAAGTGACGTCAGCGGCTTCATTTGCCTAATCCACCCCCAGGGACTTTTTCCGGTGTGAACGTGATCTGTACTTAGTTCATGCGAACTAAAGAGTTCGCATGAACTAAGTTCGCATGAACCTTTGTGGGAAAAGTACTGCGGTGTGAATGCGCCTTCTGTGTTCACTCCTATCTGATTGTGTTCACCTTGTGCCCCTGTGTTTTCTCCTCCCTCGTTTTTGTGATTAGTCAACAAGTTGTTGACTGTGTTCACGGGGGAGAGAGTTCAGCTCTGTATCTTGTAGCCTTGAAATAAAGGAATGT
Organism: Harpagifer antarcticus; assembly: GCA_902827135.1. NCBI lineage: Eukaryota > Metazoa > Chordata > Actinopteri > Perciformes > Harpagiferidae > Harpagifer > Harpagifer antarcticus. The sequence continues at coordinate 652,315 of CADEHL010001240.1, forward strand.
TCAGTTAAATCTGCATTTGGGTCCTGCTTGCTTCACTCAACCCTGACAGAAGGATCTAACAATGACAGACAGAAAAAACCAGACACAAACAAGACACAGGTGAGGAGGGAGGAGAAAACACAGGGACACAAGGTGAACACAATCGGGTAATCAGACAGGAGGGAACACAGAGACAGGCAAGACGGGGGGTGAACACTTTTCAAAATAAAACAGGAAACCAAAGACAGATCTAGACAAGACAAAACACAACACAGACAGATCGTGACAGGATGGCCAATTTCAGAATCATTTATATGAAATAATTGTATCATAATGATTGATGGATGATGTTAATCACCTTAATGTTGGACTTGGTAAAGGTTGGGTTTATTTGAATTATTTCATTAACTGAATGAACTTTTCTTTTTGAGATACTGTATATTTATGTTTTAATATAACAGCATAAATAGTAATTTTACTGTAGACCTTAAATGATACCTGTTGTAGCAGATTAGTGGTGAATAAAACTACATTCCATTCTGTAGGATGGGCCAACAGAAAATTAAGGAACACTATTGAGCTACAACGACATATATTTATTTTATACAATTGTAATTAAATAAATTACGTTTTATTAAATGTTTGGTAGCATTCTGCATCAAATATAGCATAACATTCAAATATGAAATAATTAAATATTTGAGAAAACAATATTTATCTTCTCATAAAAAAGACAATAGCATCAAATCATACGTTTGAAAGATGGGAGTGGTAAGCTCAGTGGCACTGGACCTAAACAGTCTCTAAAGAATATACCACAGCTCCGTCTCTTCATCTGTGGACACTTCCCTGCTTTGCCCCCGCATCTGCTGCATCCCTGCGCTATGAGAGCCTACACTGAAAAGAAAAGGCTGTTGGATTCACATGATTTTAATATGGACATCGGTTGCACACATTAAAAGCAACATGATTTCTTTATTTAAGCTTCACTGTAAAATGTCTGTTGGACTTACATAATAAAAAACATGGACATCGGTTGCACATATTAAAAACATGTGTACTCAAAACTATTCCATTATGTTAAAGACACAACTATGTTATGTCAAAGAAACATTACATTTTTATGTTAATGTGAATATTTCCTTTAATATAGGTATATTCATTTACCCTATGTTTAACCAACATGACTTTTTATGTTCATTTGAGGCTTTTAATATACTCAGTATATTTCATTTGTACCTGTTAAAGCCACATTAATGTTTTGTTTAAACTACATGCTACAGTTTTCTGTTTAATCTACCTAGATTGCTCAAGGTGTTGTGCACCGTCAAAAGTGTTAGTAATCATGTTTCATGTTTATGTTTTATTATTGCTCACTTCCTGTTTTGTTTGTTTCACGTCTCATTTCAGGTCCCTTGACTCCCTTTCCTCATATGTTCTCCCACCCTCATCAGTATCAGCCCCGCCCCTGATTGTGTTCACCTGTGTCTTGTTGTTGAGTGTTTAAAGTCCCCAGTCTCCCAGCGTTCAGTGTCAGTTCGTCTTGTCCTGTCCTCATGCCAGAACTCTGCCCATCACGGTTGCTCTTTTGGTTACCTGCCTTATTCATGCTCCTGAAACTTATTGTAAGTTTGTTCCTCACGTTGTGAGTGATTTTTTGTTGTGCCTTTGTGAAGCCTATTTTTGTTCGACTCGTTAAGAGTGCCGTTATCTGTTTTGAATATCCTTTTTGGCAAATAAAGTATATTACTTGTACTTTATCTCTGGCTCCTGGGTCGTGCATTTGAGTCCTTTTTCCCTTGTGTATCCAAGTTCATAACAGAACGAACTGACCACAATGGACTCAGCCGACCCAAAAGCTCTTCACGCCGCCCTGTCAGCCCAAGGCGCGAGGATTTGTTATCACGAGGAACAGCTGGGATTAATCAGCCAAGGAGTGCAGACACTGGTAGGAAACCAGGCCGAACTTCAGGTTTCCGTCTCTGCACAGATACAACAGCTGGCGAATCCGATGCAGCAGTTCAGCATTCAACTTCAGACTGCTCCGCCGATGACGTCAGTCACAGCTGACCGCATGCATGTTGCGGATCCTGTTGACGCTGTCAATCCAAGCCAGGCTGTGTCTTTCGCACTACGGCTGGCTCTTCCGGAGAGGTTTTCCGGTGATTCCATCAATTGCAGAGCTTTCCTGGTGCAGTGCGACCTGCATTTCCAACACAACCCAGGCGCTTTTTCATCAGACCATGGTAAAGTGGCGTTCATCGTGTCCCATTTAACGGGAAGAGCTGCAACCTGGGCTACTGCAGAATGGTCCAGAGACACGGAACTATGTTACTCATTACCCGACTTCACAGACACTATGAGTCGTATTTTTGACCATTCATCACCTGCAACAGAAGCCAGCCGAAGACTACTTCAGATGCGGCAGCATAAGCGCCAGGTGGTTGATTATGCTATCGAGTTTCGCACGGCAGCAGCGGACAGCGGGTGGAATATTCCGGCTCTTCGCGACGCTTTTCTGACTGGATTATCAGATTCAATCAAGGACCAGCTGGCTCCCCTGGAGGTACCCCGGGACCTGGAATCTCTCATCGCCGTTTCCATCCGGATCGACAACCGTCTTCGGGAAAGAGAGAGAGAACGTCGACGCAGCCGTGACGGACATCCCAGTTTCCAGGGCTTTTCTCCACGAGCCTTTCCACCAGAGGAGGTTTTCCAGCCAGCGGATTCGGTCCGTTGGAGGACAGCACCTCCGCCTGTTGCAGATGAACCCATGCAGTTGGGAAGGACCAGGCTTTCCGTGGAGGAGAGACAGCGCCGGCTACGAGAAGGGTGTTGTTTCTACTGTGGCCACCCGGGTCACCAACTCGCGTCATGTCCGGGAAAAGAGCAAGCTTACCATCCAAGAGGAGGGCGCTGGTGAGAGTTTTCCACAGGCTTTCCTCCTCGTCCAGTTACCAAGGTAAACATTTTTATTAATGATCAAGTCATTTCCCAAGGAGTGCTAATAGACTCAGGAGCGGACGAAAGTCTTATGGATTGGGGCATAGTCAAACAGCTTGGTATAAAAACTGTCCCTCTATCTTCTCCAATTACCGCCAGTGCTTTAGACGGACGTTTGTTGTTTACAGTCACCCACTGCACAGAACCTATCCAGATCACTGTAAATAATGACCACACTGAAGTTATGCAGTTTCACATTTTTGAATCGGCTCAGCATCCGGTTATTTTGGGTTTTCCGTGGCTAAAAATCCACAACCCACACATTGACTGGCGCTCAGGAAAGGTTAAGGAGTGGGGAGAGGATTGCATTAACAGGTGTAAACATTCACACTCTGTTAAAGCACCAACAGACCCTAGTAGGATCGTCATAGATCACCCAGACTATCCTGACCTACAGAAAGTACCGTCATGTTATCATGATCTTAAGGAAGCCTTTAACAAATCAAAAGCCATGTCGTTACCTCCTCACCGAACTTTTGATTGCCCCATTAATCTCTTACCGGGGGCTCCCATTCCCAAAGGGAAAACTGTATTCGATCTCAAGGCCAGAGAGAGCGGCAATGGACGACTACATTTCCGCTTCTCTTAAATCAGGGATTATCCGTCCTTCATCTTCCCCAGCTGGAGCAGGGTTTTTTTTCGTAGGAACAAAGGACGGTTCTCTGAGACCTTGCATAGACTACAGCCCTCTTAATGACATTACGGTGAAAAACCGCTATCCTCTGCCACTCATGTCCTCTGCTTTCGAGCTACTTCAGACTGCCAAGATGTTTACCAAGCTGGACTTAAGAAATGCATATCACTTGGTTAGAATAAGGGAAGGGGATGAGTGGAAAAGAGGATTTAATACTCAGAGCGGTCACTATGAATACCTTGTGATGCCTTTTGGACTGTGTAATGCACCGGCTGTGTTTCAGGGTTTTGTGAATGAGGTTTTGCAGGAATTTTTGAATGTTTGTGTACCTTGATGACATTTTGATTTTCTCACCAGACTCTAAGTCCCATGTTCACCATGTCCGTCAGGTTCTGCAGAAACTACTCGAAAATCAATTATATGTCAAGGCAGAGAAGTGTGAGTTTCACGAAGAAAAGGTGGCCTTTCTAGGATATATAATCTCACAAAACCAGATGCAGATGGAACCTGCTAAAGTCAGTGCAGTTTCCAAGTGGCCAACACCAGACTCCTGGAAGAAGGTTCAGCAGTTCTTAGGGTTTGCAAACTTCTACAGAAAGTTTATAAGAAACTTCAGTTCTGTAGCTGCTCCTCTGCATGTTCTGACTTCTTCCAAAGTTCCCTTCAAGTGGACTCCCCAGGCTGACTGCGCTTTCCAGCTCCTCAGGGAGAGGTTCACCACAGCGCCGATTCTCACCATTCCGGACCCCCAGCGCCAGTTTGTGGTCGAGGTCGATGCTTCCAAAGAGGGAATTGGAGGCATTTTGTCCCAAACATCCTTGAAAGACAACAGGATACACCCATGTGCCTTCCTGTCGCGGAAGCTGACAGCGAGAGAAGAACTACGATGTCGGAAATAAGGAACTGTTAGCTGTAAAAGCTGCTCTGGAGGAATGGAGACACTGGTTGGAGGGGGCAGAACAGCCGTTCTTAGTTTGGACAGACCATAAAAACCTGGAGTATATCAGAAAGGCTTAACGCCTCAACTCTCGGCAGGCCAGGTGGACTCTATTTTTCAGTAGGTTCAACTTCACTCTCTCTTTCCGTCCCGGATCTCAGAATCGGAAGCCTGATGCCTTGTCTCGCCTTTTCGATCCAGAACCTTTTTCGGTAGAGCCCAAGACCATCCTTCCATTAAACCGTATGGTCGGAGCCTTTTCCTGGCAACTAGAATTGGACGTTAAACAGGCTAACACATTAAACCCAGCACCTAGCAAGTGTCTAAACCACCTGCTCTTTGTTCCTGTGTCTCTCCACTCTAAGGTCATCCACTGGGCCCACACGTCGGTGATCTCGTGCCACCCTGGAGTTAAAAGGACTATGTACAGGATTAAACAGCGTTTCTGGTGGCCAGCCATGAAGAAGGATGTGCAGGAGTACGTAGCAACTTGTCCGGTGTGTGCCTGCAATAAAACCTTGTCCCAGGTCAAGATGGGTTTGCTCCAACCACTGCCGATTCCTCAACGTCCCTGGTCACATATATCTATGGACTTTGTGACAGGTCTTCCCTCGTCCAGAGGCAAAACTACGGTTCTGACAGTGGTGGACCGGTTCTCCAAGATGGTTCATTTCATTCCTCTAACCAAGATCCCCTCTGCCAAGAGTACCGCAGAGGTCATGATGAACCAGATATTCAGGATCCACGGATTTCCAAATGACATTGCTTCCGACAGAGGTCCACAATTCATTTCAGCTTTCTGGAAGGAGTTTTGCAGACTCATACTGTCAGCTTGTCTTCAGGTTACCACCCTCAATCAAATGGACAGTCGGAGCGTCTGAATCAAGAACTGGAGACTACACTACGCTGTCTCGTTTTCCAGAACCAGACCAACTGGAGGGACCACCTCACTTGGGTGGAGTTTGCCCACAATACTCTTCCCACGGCGGCCACAGGTCTCTCGCCTTTCCATTGTGCCAATGGTTATCAACCGCCGCTGTTCTCAACCGACGAAGGGGAAGTTAAGGTACCATCAGCTCACGCCTTGTTTAGACGCTGTCGCCGAGTTTGGGCTGGAGCTCGCCAATCTCTGCTACGAAGTTCGGCTCGGATGAAGGATGTAGCAGACATCCACCGCAGGGCCGCTCCCATCAACAAACCGGGTCAAAAGGTGTGGCTTTCCACCAAGGACCTACCACTTCAGGTGGCTTCCAAGAAGTTGACTCCAAGGTTTGTGGGGCCTTTTCCGTTGTCAAGAGTCATCAATCCGGTCTCTGTGCGCCTAAGACTTCCTAGACCCATGGGGGTACACCCTACATTCCACGTCAGCAGGATAAAGCCAGTTCATGAGAGCACGCTGATTGCCGCCTCCAAGCCCCCTCCACCACCCCAGTTCTTCGAAGGTGGCCTAACGTACAAGGTCCGCAAGTTGCTGGAAGTCCGCAATAGGGGTCGAGAAACAATTCCTGGTGGATTGGGTGGGTTATGGTCTCGAGGCAAGATGCTGGGTTCCTGCGAGGTTTATTGTGGATAAAACCCTGATTCAGGATTTTTATGATCGGCCTGGGCCGGCAGGAGTCGGCCCTAGAGGGGGGGTACTGTTGTGCACCGTCAAAAGTGTTAGTAATCATGTTTCATGTTTATGTTTTATTATTGCTCACTTCCTGTTTTGTTTGTTTCACGTCTCATTTCAGGTCCCTTGACTCCCTTTCCTCATATGTTCTCCCGCCCTCATCAGTATCAGCCCCGCCCCTGATTGTGTTCACCTGTGTCTTGTTGGTGAGTGTTTAAAGTCCCCAGTCTCCCAACGTTCAGTGTCAGTTCGTCTTGTCCTGTCCTCATGCCAGAACTCTGCCCATCACGGTTGCTCTTTTGGTTACCTGCCTTATTCATGCTCATAAAACTTATTGTAAGTTTGTTCCTCACGTTGTGAGTGATTTTTTGTTGTGCCTTTGTGAAGCCTATTTTTGTTCGACTCGTTAAGAGTGCCGTTATCTATTTTGAATATCCTTTTTGGCAAATAGTATATTACTTGTACTTTATCTCTGGCTCCTGGGTCGTGCATTGGAGTCCTTTTTCCCTTGTGTATCCATGTTCTTAACACAAGGGGTACATAAGATTATTTATTTCATGTGAATAGAGGCATTTCATACATTCTTCTACAGGATCCATCCTAATCTCTTATATCTACAGCATTTATCACAACATTTTAAAACAAATGGTCAATAAAGACAAACACATTTCTTTGAACAACATTCATATATTTTTCTCAAAGAATTAAACAATATTAACAACTACCATCCAGATGAGCTTTTGGTTGTTCCATCATGCAGCCAGTATGCCAGGAGAATTAACAAATACATTGAAAATAAACATTTTTTGCAATTTGTTCTGCTTTTCATCTTGTCCATTAAAGTGCCATATTGTTCACGTTAAATTACGAAACTCTTAAAAGTAGGGTTTTGAGTCCGACCATTTTGATTTGTGAATAACATATTTGTCAATAATAAGCTGCTGACGTATGTGCTCAGTGAGCGGAGTTACAGAGATAAACATAACTTTTTTCTTATTTCTTAACATGATTGAGATTTATAGAACGTACAGCCCTCAAGATTAAAATAGTTCTACATGATTGATTGATGTTTCGACGAGAAACATTAATACATTCTGTCTCATATATTAACTGCATATTTGCAAATTGAACAACCCCACTTTCCCCTTTTTTTTTTCAGTGTACTGCATCAATGCTACATCCACAGCCCAATCATGTGCTGAAGGCCTGCATTTGTTAAATATTTTTGTTTTATGTTTACAAAAGCGTTCCAACTCTACATACACACAAGTAACAGACCTTTTGGGGTTTTAAAAAACAAAACAATTTATATCGTAAAATGATGTGCAAAATGCATTTTCTCATCAGCAAAAGTGCTAATGCTTTGACTGTAGTCAGCAAATCCCCCATCATTTTATAAAACCAAAACTCTAATGTTGCAGAGCCACAATGATGTGACTCCCTGACCCTATCTGTCCATCTTATATTTCTAGCTGATGTACACAGCCAGCTGAGCCTCTCCTGAGAGAAAGTTTAGAAGGTTTACAGCATTCCACTATAGTTCTTCGATTCTTTATTATTAGTGTGAATGCTGTTTACAGCATTCCACTATAGTTCTTCGATTCTTTATTCTTTCCACTTATTAGTGCGAATTAGAGCTGTCTGCTGCAGGAACAGCATGTGAAGGCTGACCACCAGGGGGAGGCTGCAGCAACTGCCCGCAGTGTGAGAAGTGGCAAATACATAAAGATTCCGCAACAGAGAGCAGGCTACACTACCAGTCAGATGCAGAACGGGACTAGCCTGAAGATACATCGACCAGAAGTGTAGATCTGCAGAAGGTGATCATGCTCCCACGAATGCCTGGTGTCAAGTCAGCTGTCTTCACAAGACGGATTGTGGCTTATCATGAAACCTTTGCGTCAGTTGGGAAAAAGACCAACAAAAAGAATACCATCTCTGTTGTCTGTCAGGGCGGAGTGCTGCAGAAATAACATCAGCCTATGCAGCAGCATTGGAGAAGGAGCGGGACATCAAGCACATTGTCTACTGGGTAGACAATTGTAGCTCTCAAAATAAAAACTGGTGCCTTTTCTCTTCACTTGTGTCCATAGTCAACTCACAGACCATCTCAACTGAAGACTTCACCCTTAAGTTTTTCCAGCCAGGGCACACATTTATGAGTGCGGACAGTTTCCATCATGGCGTGGAGCAGGAGATGAAGAGCAGACCAGGAGGAGTGGGCTATGATTTTGACGACTTCCTCTCTGTGGTGGGAAACTCTAATTCTAAGAAAGTTGAGGTGGTGGAGCTAAAAAATGAAGGCATCAGGGACTGGACGGATGGCCACTCTGCAGTCAAATCGAAGAAATTACCCAAACTGGCAGACCTTAAAGTTGTCCAGTTGCAACGTGGATCAAGGAGTATGTTTGTGAAAATATCCCATGAGGAGGAAGACTTCGCAGAACTGGATTTCCTGCAAAAGAAAGTTCAGCTAAAGATACCCACCACCTTGAGGCCACAAGACAAGGGCATAGAGGAGGCAAAGAAGAGGGATATCCTCAAGAAGCTTGGTCCCCTCATGCCACCCAACAGGAGGCTATTCTGGAGCTCCCTGCATGTGAGCAACACTGATGAAGAATAATGAGAGGAAGAACAAGAAGGATAACCATCACTAATATATGAATAAGATTAATTGTTACCAATAAGGCATTTACATCATATTCGATTTAATCTAGTATCTAATTTATGGGAGAGAACTTTATGGAAAGAACATGAATTCTGATTGTGTATACCATCAGCATTTGCATTAAATACTATACATTTTACTTTCTATGCAAGTGAATTTATTTGTAGGATGTGACTTTTATACACTATTAAATAACATACACACTACATCATCAACAACAAGTTTTATTCCCTCTACGTTTTATCTGAAAACGTTAACTGATATTTAACCTAGGTCATTGTTACCTATTATTGCCATTGCAAAATCAGATGTAACTTGCAATTTAAGGAATAAGAAGAGGAGTGTTAGTGTTGTTTCAATTCAATACAACAATGGGTTTATAAAATAGGTTATAATGATGTGAGTTGGTAATGCAACTTTGTCACCTTCAAATACATGTTAATTCCATCTCATTTGCATTATATTTTATTTAGGTTTATATTATATTGAGCCTAATTTGCACCATGATCACTAGATTTTATGTAGATGTTATCATTAGTAACATAAACTGATTTTATATTGTGATCAGCAACCAAGTGAGCGATTAAATGGAAGTGAATGCCTTTTGCTCTGGTATTACCCCTTGTTATTTTGCAGACAATGCAAAGGCAGAGTACGTTAACTTCCGAAAAAAGGTCAAAGGTCAAGTTTGAGCTCAAGATTTTTATCTAGATATTTAACTTCATTAAAAAAACAATGAATAGCCACATTTTCAATATTCTGCCTACAATTCATTTGGCTGGACAACAAACAACTTTAAAGTCATTTTTCTCAGTTCTACACTCTGGCGAGTTAAGGTCTTTTGCCTTTGTAGGGCAGTATAGTACTTCGATTCTTTATTCTTTCCACTTATTAGTGCGAATGCTGTTTACAGCATTCCACTATAGTACTTTGAATCTTTATTAGTGCGAATGCTGTTTACAGCATTCCACTATAGTACTTCAATTCTTTATTAGTGCAAATGCTGTTTACAGCATTCCACTATAGTTCTTCAAATCTTTATTCTTCCCCTTAAACTTATTTCAGCCAATAATTTGGCTCTCCATAACTTCAGCTTACTTTCAGCTTCAGAAACCATTCAAATATTAAACTATTCAGCCTTTTCAGCAATTGATGAGAAACTTTCAACTTTTTCAACTCTTTTTTTTTATATATGATTTATTTTTGAGATTTTCAATACACAAATACAGCAGCAATACAATGCATTACCCCTGCGATTTCTAACAAAACAACCCCAAGACACAATACATCAGTTACAATTAGACAATAATGAAATAAAAAAAATAATAGTAATAATAATAATAAAAAATAAATAAATAAATAAAAATAATAATAAAAAACAAACAGGGAAAGAAGAAGAAAAAAATTAAAAAAAATAAAATAAAAACCTGCGAGACATTTTGTGAGCATACCTGTGAGCTGTTGCGGTACAGGGGGGGGGGGGGCGACTCAGCCAATGGGGATAGACTCCAACTGGAGGGACTTAACATGTTCTAAGAAGGGTAGCCATATTTTTGTGAACTTCAAGTCTGAGCCCCTAATACAGTGTTTAATTTTTTCCAATTTCACAAAGTATAGGGCATCCTTTATCCAATGTGTATGAGAGGGGGGATGAGGACTCTTCCAATGCATCAAAATAACGCGCCTAGCCAGCAATGTGAGGAAAGCTACAAGTTCAGCAAAATAGGATGGCAGTAAATGGTTAATGGGTAAGACACCAAACAGGCCAATTAAGGGTGAGGGATGGATGGTAACAGACGTGATAGCTGAGAGTGAGTCAAAGACAGACTTCCAAAACTGAGATAGGGTGGGGCAAGTCCAAAACATGTGGGCGAGATTAGCTGGTCCTAGGTGACATTTATCACAATTAGGATCAGTACCAGGATAGATGCGAGCTAGTTTACTTTTGGACCAGTGCACTCTATGGACCACTTTACATTGTAAAACCCCGTGGCGGGCACAAATGGATGATGTGTGGACACGTTTCAAAATAGACTGCCAAACCTCAGTCCCTATCTCTATATTGAGGTCCTCTGACCAATTAGTTCGAAAGTTATCAGAGGGCAGAGGGTGGCATGTGAAAAGAGTATTGTATAGCTTTGAAATGGTACCCTTGAGGTTAGGGTTAATACTTAAGATAGTGTCAACCCAGGTAGAAGGAGGAATAGCAGGGAAACTTGGAAAACGATTACGAATAAAATCTCGGACTTGTAAATATCTAAAGAAGTGGGACTTGGGTAGATTGAATTTACGGGCCAGCTGATCAAAAGATGCAAATGTTCCATCAATGTAAAGTTGTTTTACAGACACAATCCCATTGATCTCCCATATTGAAAAGGCAGCATCAGTGATGGAGGGAGTGAACAGCGGATTGGAATGCACAGGGGACAGTAGCGGTATTCCCTGGAACCCAAAGTGCCGTTTAAGTTGAGTCCAGATCTTGAGACAGTTTTTAACTACAATATTTTTGGAGTATTTTGAGGATGGTAACGCCAGGGGGAGGCACAAGAGGGACACCAGAGAAGAAGAGCCACATGAGGCATCCTCAATCTGCAGCCACGGTGGAGGTTGTTTGTTAATACAACGCCAGGACAATAAAGTTTGAATGTTAGCGGCCCAATAGTAAAATAAAAAGTTAGGCAATGCTAAGCCACCCATTTCCTTGGTTTTTTGAAGAATGTTTTTTCGAATTCTGGGCGTTTTCTTGTTCCATATAAACTGAGAAATTGAGCGATCGAGTGAATGGAAGAAATGTCTCGGAATAAAAACTGGTATGCACTGAAAAAGATATAGAAATTTGGGGAGCACATTCATTTTAATGCAATTTATTCTGCCAGCCAGAGATAGAGGTAGGAGAGACCAACGTTGGAGGTCTTGAGTCAGTCGGACCAACAGAGTGGAGAAATTGCACCTAAACAAATCTGAGAAGCTCTTGGTCACGCAAACGCCCAGATACTTAAAACTTGCCAGAGATGTCTTAAATGGTAACTTTGAAAGGGGGTAGGCTGTAGCTGCAGCGTTAATGGGAAGCAGTTCACTTTTGTTAAAATTTAACTTATAACCCGAAATCTGCCCAAACTCTCTCAGCACAGCCGATACTGGAGGAATAGATTTGTCTGGGTCCGAGATGAATAGCAGAAGGTCATCAGCATACAAGGAGAGTTTATGCTCAACTCCCCCCCTTGAGATGCCCTGCATCTGACTGGACCTGAGGGCCACCGCCAGCGGCTCAATGGCAATGGCAAACAAAAGAGGAGAAAGTGGACAACCCTGCCGAGTTCCACGCTTGAGGGGAAAATAATCAGAATAATCATTATTTGTGCGGACGGAAGCGAGGGGAGATGTATATAGAAGCCTAATCCATGAAATAAATGTGTCGCCAAACCCAAATCTTCTCAATGTGTGAAATAAATAAGGCCATTCTACCCGGTCAAAAGCTTTCTCAGCGTCCATTGAAATAATAATTTCCGGGGAATCAGGAGAAGAGGGTGAATATAATATATCAAATAGCCATCTGACATTGTGAAAAGAGTGTCTGTCTTTAACAAACCCTGTTTGATCTGTGGAGATGATAGTAGTCAGAACAGATTCTAAACGTTTTGCTAGCACCTTAGCTAAAAGCTTGACGTCAGCACAAAGCAAAGATATAGGGCGGAAATTACCACAAAGAAGTGGATCCTTGTCCTTTTTCAGTATAAGAGAAATAGTAGCCTGACGTAGCGTAGGGGGAAGTGTGCCAGATTGAAACGATTCATTAAACATGTTAAGCAATAGAGGGGTTAACTTATCAGAAAACATTTTTAAAAATTCAGCAGGGAAGCCATCAGGGCCCGGACATTTCCCACTCTGCATCGACATTAGAGCAGCTTTGACTTCATTAACTGTGAAGGGTTCATCTAACCCAGACGATGTTTCAGGGTCAATGGAGGGGATGTTTAGGGACTTGAAGAAGTTGTCATATTGTGTCTCATCAGATGAGCTCTCAGAAGTATATAATGAACTATAAAAGTCCTTGAATTGGTCATTAATGGTTTGAGGATTCATAGATATTCCATCAGCAGTATTAATTTGAGTGATGTGCTGAGAGGAAGAGAATTGTCGAATTTGGTGGGCAAGTATTTTGCTCGGTTTATCTCCGAATTCATAGTAATTGTGGCGTGTTTTTAAAAGTGATTTTGTTGCCTCTTCTGAGGCCAAAATGTCAAATTCAGCCTTTTTTGTCAGTAATTCTTTGAGAATATCTGCACTGGGGGAGTCCACACATCTTGTCTGCAGATCCGATAAAGCCCTGGACTCTTCTCAGTGTTGATTTTTCTTTGGTAAGCGCAATAGGATATTATTTCTCCTCTTAGATAGGCCTTGCACGCTTCCCAAATTGTTGCTGCAGATACAGCCGGGTTAACATTAGTGGAAATAAAAAGGTCAATGCGATTCCTAATAGTTTTGATAAAATCCGGGTCAGAAAGTAGTAGTGAATTGAAGCGCCAGGGGGAACGTGACAAGGACCTGCCGGGAAGAGAGATGTCAACAATGACAGTTGCGTGGTCCGATATAACTATAGGGCTGTATGAGCACGAGCTGACAGAGGGGAGCAATTTGTTATCAATAAGAAAGAAATCAATTCGGGAGAAAGTACCATGAACAGGAGAAAAGAAAGAGAACTGTTTGGCACTAGGATTAAAAAAGCGCCAGACATCTGAGACTGCGTATTGCTCCATGAACAGTTGGATAACTTTGGAAGATTTAGATGGGGCAGAGGGCTTGTTAGATGAACGGTCAAGTGAAGGATCAATACAACAGTTAAAATCCCCTCCCAGAATGAGCTGGCTGGAATTTATGTCAGGAATGGAGAAAAGAAAATTTCTGAAAAAGTCCTCGTTGTCAAAATTCGGGCCATACACGTTCGCCAACGTCAGATTGTTGCCACATATTTTGCCAGTTGCGATAATAAAACGGCCACTTGGGTCTGATATAACATTGGACACAGAGAATGGGACAGATTTATGAACAAGAATTGCAACGCCTCGGGCCTTACTTGAAAAGGAAGAATGGTAAAGCTGGCCCACCCACCCTCTGCGAAGTTTAAGATGGTCTGATGGTTGTAGGTGGGTTTCTTGCAAAAAGGCAATTTTTGTGTTTAAATGTTTTAGATGGTTAATCACATTGTTACGTTTCACAGAAGAATTCAGGCCCCTGACATTCCAACTAGTAAATCTTAAAGCACCACTTGGTGAGAGTGAGTTAGAGTTTAGCATACAATGATACTGGGCAGGTGGTGTACCTGCATGTACCTGTCCCCATACCGGGCACCTCTCCCCCGCCGACAAGCAACAGGGAGAGAAAAGGTGTGGCGTGAGACTGAGTTTAGTATATGAAGTGTCGAAGCAGCCCACAGGCAAAGGATAAGATAACATGAAATAAACAATATAATAAAAAACCTAACTGAAAAAACATTGGACAAATAATTCTCCCCCCCCCCACCCACCCCTCCCCTAAACCCGGATCCCAGCACAGTTGTTGCAAAAACAAACAACAACAAACACTCTGATACCATGATCAGCATACCTTGCTACTTCCTTAATTCTAACGCTCAATTCCCACAACAATGTATAATTGAACTTTAACAGTGAAAATGTAACCTTTTTTAAATACCTCAAACAGAGCACTTCAAGAAATGTGCATCTGGTTTAACAGGATATTTAGAGCACTTAAGCCTTGCCATTACAGCAACCTGCCGGACATATGCCTAAAAAGACAATGTTAACCTAACAAAAGAATATGACTGCATCAATGTATGTCTGAGTTGACAGTTAAAGTACATCTAGAGCAGTTATATAACACAGTGTAACTACATGACAGTTAGCTTGCTTACGGAGCTATGTTCAAGTCCTGAACAAACTTGACGGCCTCTGGAGCAGACATGAGCCATGTCCGGTCCCCGTTAGGCAGGGTGATGCGCAGCTTGGCTGGGAAGAGGAGAGCCGGCTTGTACCCACGCTTGTACAGCTCAGCTATGGGGCTTCTGTACTCGGCGCGCTGCTTTAACACGTCGGGGCTGTAGTCATCATACAAGCGGATCTTATGGCCTTTGTAGTTCAGCTCACCCTGCCTGCGGGCCTCACGGATCACTAGGTCCTTAATTTGGAAGCGGTGGAAGCGCAGGATGACAGGTCTCGGTCTCCCTCCTGGGGCAGGCTTTGGCGCGAGGCTCCGGTGAGCTCGGTCAAGCTCGGGGGGCGAAGCAAGAATCTCCGTGCCGAGGATATCAACGAGGAGTTGAGAGAAGAAGGCAGATGGACGGGGACCTTCGATAGATTCAGGTAGGCCAATAATCCGAAGATTTTGGCGTCTGCTGCGTCCCTCCAAATCTGCTACCTTAGTTTTGAGTGTCTCGTTGTCCCCCTTCAGAGCGGAGCATGCGTTCTCAAGTTGCTGGAGACGTTGGTCGACTTCATTAGCATTAGCTTCCAGAGAATGTATACGCTGCCCGTGGTCTGTGATAGTGGAATGTATGCTGTCCAGGGTAGATGTCAGAGACTCGAATGAGGATTTGAAATCAGCCGTGAGAGCTGCTCTATGTCCATCCAGTAGCAAGCTAATGTCAGCCAAAGTTATGCTAGGAGTCGAAGCTTTAGTAATGTTAGGAGTCGGAGCTGGAGACCCTTTGTCCTTTTCAGCTTGTTTTCCCTTTGCTTTCGACATTAAAGGTCTTTGCAGTTAACACTGGCTTATAAAGCCGTTGACAAAAAATTATGTTGAAAAAGGACGAGGTTTAAAAGGTAAATAAGAGTGGGAAATCTAGAGCCAACCGAGCGCGCGTCTATTCAGCACACCCCATACCGGAAGTCCTTCAACTCTTTTTTTAACATTGAAGTCAATGGGAGATGCCTTCAAATCCTATTTTCCTACACCTTGCGCCAAATGCTACTCCTTCCACATACTTTTGGCGAGACACTTCATTCCAACTTTCAAATGACCACAAGACCTTCAGCTATTCAAACTTGACTTTTATTTTGATATCTTTTAAACTTTTTGAGATATTGAATTTAGTTTGGAGCTTGGTAGAGAGGACTTTTTCAGATTTTAACATTAGAGTGGATGGAGCAGCTTGTTAAGTCTAGAGTACTTTGATCTCAAAACAGAGTGCAGGACAGCTCGAAATTCTCCCCCAAAAATATTTTAAACTTGCCATAATTCCCAAACCCTACACTCCTCAGACATATTTTTTCATGAAAAACGTAGGAAAACCTCTCCTAGGTTGGAAAATAAAAATAAAATAAGAAAACATATTAAACAAAATGCCACTTGAGGGCATGAAGAGAGAAAAAGTCCAGCTAGCTCCCAATTGATTCCCATGTTAAATTGTTCCAGATCTTTCTTCAGAGCAGAGAGAAGTACACTTTAGACAAACTGCTCCCATCTCCACATTTTACACACAAACCCCCCAAAAAAAACATATTTCAGTTCATTGGGGTTCCCTGATGCTCACGGTCTGGTCATTTTTTTATAAGAGCCATAGTTTTTGAACAGGTGGCAAAATTGTCAGATATCATCCCCAATGCATTCTTATGGGACTCAGTGCTGCAGTTGGTTGTCATGGTGTTGCTGGGCAGATTGGAGCCAAACCATAGACTGTATATATAAATGGATGTAGGGTCCGTGACGTCACCCATAGGATTCTGCAGAGTTGCCGTGAAGCCCTAAGTCGGCGGAGTCGGCTACTAACGGCTCGACAGTGACGTCAGAGTCTAACTCCCACCTTCTCCAGCCTGCTCCAAATAAGGGCAAAGAGGCGGAGCTGAGGCGGAGCCGAGGCGGGACAGGGCGGGACCTGCTGCCAACGAGCGTGACGTTCCAGACCTAGCTCAGGCTAAGAAGCTAAGCTAACATGCTCTCAGTATTAAGCTAACAACCTATACTAACAACACAGTCTATGCTAACAACCAAGCTTGCAGTCACCGCTCCTCGTTCCCGGCATACAACGTTGACTAAATCATCCATAATTGGATTGTTCAAATGTGTACTGTGAAGGATATCATAAAGCCTTAATGCAATCGAATGTAAAACATGATTGATGAAAGTAGTAAATTGGTCAGATTTGACCCGAAGACAACAGGAGGGTTAATGCCATATTCACTTAGTAACGAACACATTTTACAAATATTTCTATATAGTCTGTGTTGGTAAATGTCATCTAGGTTTCACATTTCCTGCTGAAATACATGCATTACTGCGTGGCACTTTGGTTTTTGATAAAACAGTGTAGTTCCACTATATAAACGTTACATTCATAATCAAACGAGACAATCTGCAAGATAATTAGCTATTTGGTATTATTCTTAATGCTTGTCATTCACACGTTAATAAAATAAGTAGCGATACATAGCAGAATAATTGTGGCGGTGTTCAGCTTAATAAACCTTGCTCAACATCATTTATTTAGCTAATACTACAGCGGGCTACAGGCGAACCAAGTCCGCGTTTCGATGCATTCCTTGATCTCCAGTTATAACGCCGGACTCCGCCGCTGGCCGAAGCTAACGGAGCCCCAGGGGGCTAGCTACGGCCGCCGGGACCTATGGCCGGGACGCGCTAGCGAGCTAGCCCCCTGCAGCCCCGTTAGCTTCGGCGGCGTGGACTCCGGCAGCCCCACTGGGATAATTGGGTCCCCTTTTCACATTTGCTCCCGTTTAGCATTATGGGCGTCATAGCCATATAGTATAAAAGTCTTACCCAAGGCTGAATCATAAACTAAACTGTATATATGTATAAAGGGTTACGTCCTTAGCTGACTAATAAGCTACATAACAAGCTAAGCTAACAAGCACACAAACACCTGCTAACGGGGTTAACATGTATAATATTATCATTTTACTCACGGAAAAAAGCTGAAAGTAGACTTCTTGGAAGTTCTGTTAGTACATTCAAGCGCACAGCACGACATTTTAATTATCTGGTATTTGTAAAAATATTCCCTAACAGGCACGATCACCACGAACACAGCTAAAGGGTCAAGTACAGTAACTACAACTAACGTTGTAGCCTCTATGGTTGTAGCCTAGCAGAGTGGACAAGTTGCTGTTAGCTGACAGTGAGGCACGTATCTGTCAATCAACGTGACCACACCCTAATGTGTGCACAAACTTTAAGACCTAATATAAATAAAAGGGTTGCGTTAGAAAACAATTCACTCACAGATCCATAATCATGAAGGTGGAATCTAACTATATCGATAATAAAAATGGATGGAGCCAGGGGTAGAAACATGTTTTTTTCTGCTGTAAAGTTGGGCATTTTAACATGGGGGTCTATGGAAATTGCTCCTTTCTGCAGCCATCGCCTATCAGCCAATATATGAACTGCAGTGTGTGGCACTTCCGTATTGGCTTCACGGCTCTACCCCACAGTTTGCCGCTTGAGCCAAACACACGTGAGTCACATCATCCAATCAGAGCAGACACCATGGAAACCTTTGATCTCTGGGTTTACACACACACAGGTGTTTGTAAACATTCAATCACTACTACTTACATTTAATATCTTTATTTTACTCCTTCAGCCTAATTTCAGCTGCAGGAACCATTAAAATATCAAACTATTCAGCCTTTTCAACACATGATGGGAAACTTTCAACTTTTCTAAATATGTTAAACTTTTTAAAATATTCAGCTTTTTAAAGTATTTTTTTAACATGGAAGTTATTGCAATGCATTTGAGCTGTAACAATTAACACACACACATATAGACACACACACACACTCTCTCTCTCTCACACACACACACACTCTCTCTCTCTCATACACATACACACACACACACACACACACTCAATCTCTCTCACACACACAGACACACACTCTCTCTCTAACACAGACACACACACACACACACACACACACACACACACACACACACACACACACACACACACACATCTCTCTCTCACACAGAGACACACACACATCTCTCTCTCACACAGAGACACACACACGCTCTCTCTCTCACACAAAGACACACACACACACACTCCCTCTCTCACACACACAGACACACACACTCTCTCTCTAACACAGACACAGACACACACACACACACACATCTCTCTCTCACACAGAGACACACACACATCTCTCTCTCACACAGAGACACACACACGCTCTCTCTCTCACACAAAGACACACACACACTCTCTCTCTCACACACACACACACACACACCGATGATGATGATGATGATGAATGATCAAGAGAAGAGAGAGAGGGCAATCAAGAGAAGAGAGAGAGAAGAGAGAGAGGGTGATCAAGAGAAGAGAGAGAGGGTGATCAAGAGAAGAGAGAGAGTAATGTAACCTCCTAATGTAATGTCTAACTCCTATGAAAAAGTTCTCAAACTTCACGTGTGCTAACAGTCCAGCCGTGAAGACATCTACGGGACAGTTTTGAGATTTCTTCAAATGCCGTTGCCATGGCGACACAATGCTCACCATGAAACACGGTTTTCTCATAACTTCAGTGAAAATACTCGAAATGGCCCAAAACTTCACAGGTTTGGTAACGATGCAGCCATCAACACATATAAGCGTATTATGGGATGTCATGAAATGCCGTTGGCATGGCGACAGATCATTCACCATCAAGTTAGTTCAAAAGGTTGCAGTTCAAATATTCTTCTGCTTTCCAAGCCTTTTTACTCTCTTTTCTCATCTTAATACAAATTCATTCACTACTACTTACATCTGATATTTAACTCCTTCAGCCTATTTTCAGCTGCAGAAACCATTCAACTATTACATTATTCAGCCTTTTCAGCAATTGATGAGAAACTTTCAGCTTTTTCAAAATATTTCATACCTTTTGAAATATTCAGCTTTTTAAACAATTTTTTTAATATTGAAGTCAATGGGAGATGCCTTCAAATCCTGTTTTCCTACAACTTGTGCCAAATGCTACTCCTTCCACATACTTTCAGCTAGACACTTCATTCCAACTTTCAAATGATCACTATACCTTCAGCTATACAACTTGTATAAAAGATTTCTGATATCTTTTACACTTTTTGAGAAATTTAATTTAGTTTGGAGCTTGATAGAGAGGACTTTTTCAGATTTTAACATTAGAGTGGATGAAGCAGCTCGTTAAGTTTAGATTGCTTTGATCTCAAAACAGAGTGGAGCAGTGCTTGAAATTCTCCCCCAAAAATGTTTTAAACTTGCCATAATTCCCTAACCCTACACTCCTCAGACATATTTTGTCATGAAAAACGTAGGAAAACCTCTCCTAGGTTGAAAAATAAAAAAGAATTAAGAAAATTTTTTAAACAAAATGCCTCTTCAGGGCATGAATTGACAACAAGTCCAGCTAGCTCCCAATTGAGTCCCATGTTAAATTGTGCCAGATCTTTCTTCAGAGCAGGGAGAAGTACACTTTAGATAAACTGCTCCCATCTCCACATTTTACACACAAAACCCAAAAAACAAACATATTTCAGTTCATTGGGGTTCCCTGATGCTCACGGTCTGGTCATTTTCTGATAAGAGCCATAGTTTTTGAACAGGAGGCAAAATTGATCTTTTTGATCTGAGCTAAGTCCCGCCTCCCATTGTTCGAGACCCTTTGATGTGAGGGGTGAGGTGTTATAACGGGTAGGTGTAAAAAGCCCCCCTGTGGAGTGCTTTTGTTGTCTAATTCTTTGATGTGTTTGATTAAGGTAGTCTCTTTGAAGTTATGCTGTCTGGTCCCTGTCCCCTTAGGGATATCTAATCTAATTAGCCTTTGATGTTTTGCCCTTTGATGTGGTGTGTTATAAGCCTATGATGTTAATCTAGGTGTCTCTATGAGTGAGACGGCCTAGCCCCCCGCCCCCTCTCAGCCCAGGCCTCTCCCCCCTTTCTCCACCCCCTTCCTCTGGCTATGAGGCTGGCAGATTGTGGGGGGTGGAATTAGATGAACATAGAAATATGCTCAAAACTAAATAAAAGACAGTAATTTCAACTTACCAAGTCACCTTTCAAAAAGAAAAAATGACCAAGAGATGCCTGTGACAACTTACCGCCATCCGTTCGGAGAGCCAGTCAAGAAACGAATGCCGCAGCTGCGCGGGGGGCAGACGCCTACAGCCAGAGATCTGTGCACAAACTTATCTCGTGCCCTCTTTTGGTCATGTGCGCGTTCATGTGTACTGGAGGAGGGGCTCTGTGAGGAAGTGGCAGATTTTCCCCGGTTGTGTATTTTCTAATTCTAGCTCACTCGAGCTGGTTTCTCCAAAATGACCTCCCCCTACCTTTAAGAACAATTAACACACACACACACACACGTTGGAGTTGGACTTTGATGTGAGGGTTTGAGATAAGCCTGGGATGTTAATCTATATGTTGATTAAGACACTCTCTGTGAGGTGAGAAGCGAGGGGATGGAGTTAGTTTTAAAAAAAAGACGCTCAAACTAAATAAAACAGCCATTCATTTTCACTCACTAAGACAATTTAAATGATATGTGCTTGCTAAGGATGTTTCTTTTCAAGTTTTTGTGAAACTGTTAACTACAAGGAAGTATCTGTTTTGCAAAGAGGTTATTCATACTCATTTAAAAAGATCTTATTTAGCTTTTTAATAGTGATACCTAGGGATATTCTCTCTAGTTTGTATGGATTTTGAACTAATGTGTAATTACTTTATTAACTATAAGAAAGTCTCTCTGAAGAGGGAAATAATACATATACTATTCCTCCCATGATCTTGTCTTTTTTATAATTACTTCACACAACTATAAGGAAGCCCAATATGAAGTTATGTGAGGGTGTAATATTAGAATGTTTGCTGTATGCAACAAAAAAAGGTTTGACTGGTAAAGACTCTCACTTTTACAGAGAGCTCCGCCACCCCCTCAACATAACAAGTCCCGCCCTCCTCACCAGATTATTTAAAAGTAAGGTGGTGGAAATAGATGAAAAAAGAAATACGCTCAAACTAAATAACAAGCCAGTCATTTACACTCACCAAGTCACCTTTCAAAGAAGAAAAATGGCCAAGACACGCCTAGATATGGGTTTAATCAGCGAGACACCTGTGACAACTTACCGCCATCAGTCCGGAGCGCCAGTCAAGAAACGAATGCAGCATCTGTGCCGGGTTCAGACGCCTCCAGCCGAAGAACTTCATGAAGAATGGACTCTGAAAAATGGCAATGTTTGGGGTTATGTATTCAACTATATGGCGAATGAACTGCATTTCTACAATCTGAAGAATGGAGAAATGTATGGACCCCGCAGTATTAAAGCGACACTGACCTCAACAGATTGGGCTGTGTTAACTCTGGTGTCTTCCAGAGATCTCCATGCAACCATTGTATCGGAAGAAGTAGTGCATCAAGAAACCATAGTGAAACCAGCGGGGTACAAGATATTTGCAAAGAAAAGCAAAGAAACGCAGACAGCATGCGAGATCAATAAGAGTTTTCACCGCTGCCCCTCAATGTGAAGGAAGAAGGAGATATCCCCCCGCCGCCAGAAGTGAGAAGAGTCCTGACAAGCACCGTATAGGAAACTAAAAGCGGACCATCGGTGCGGTGGTATTACCGCGCAAGCCGTTTGGTGACGCTGGGGACCCCTCTGATGATTTTGTTTTGGAGTATTTCAACTCTACATGCGGGGTTTTTCAGACATCCTTGCGGGTGCTTCTGACTGCTTGGCTGAAAATGATTGATGGAAAAGCTACAAAGCTTAAAGAACTTTTAAAAAAGAGTCAGACATCGATGGACATTATACTGGTGAAAAAGACTCTCACTTTTGCAGAGGACTCCGTATCCCACTCAACATAACAAGTCACACCCTCCTCACCAGATCATTTAAAACTAAGGACCCCTCAAAGAAAAGCATTGTGTTTTCTACCTAGGTAAAAGGTCTTACGAAAATGTGTTATCTCTGTATCAAGATGATGTTTAAAAATGAATCTTGTGAAAAATACCAACGGTGTGAGAGACGTCATAAAGACACTCATTTTAACCACAGTGTTTGTTCTCTACAAATGTTTAAAGATTGTTACAAAATGTAAAAAATAAAAAAGGTATGGAGACAAAATTAATTCAGGTGACTCTGTCTTTATTAGGAAAACAAAAATATAATACAAATGGTTTAAGAGTTCAAATGTAACCATCTTGGACTTAATATTCAAAACAAAATACTTTATCTGAATACATTTTCTTTTAAACGCACTTTTTGAAATTATTTATTTATTATTTCAGTGGAACAATCCAGTTTCTGTTAACATCAATGCTTTTTTCTCTTTTCTTGTGTTACTAAGATACTTTTAGACCCACTTTGGCGTATGCAACACTTAACAACTGGTAGAATATGAAGTACTTTGTAAGGATTTTGTTTTTCTTTTAAATGGCAGGGTTTTTTTTTGTAAAAACACTTTCTTTTTCTGATAACCTTACATATTTTAGTTATTTTCTACTACCAAGATACTTTGAGATACACCTTGATGTACGCAACACTTAACAAAGGGTATAATATGAAGTACTTGGTAAGGAATGGGGTTTTTCTTTAGGGGTGCAAAACTTTAGAACTGGGTAAAATATTCATTAATTGTAATGAATTGAGTTTTCTTTTCTTTTTGATTTTCAACATACTATTTGTACACAATGAATTTTTCCATATTTATGACAAAACTATACTTTTTGACTTTTCCCGTAAAATCTTGATAAAACTATTACTTATTCTTAATTTTGACCTATTGCTGCGTGGTTGGAAATGATAGATGAAAAAGCTACAACGCTTAAAGAACTTTTTAAAAAAACTCTCAATTCTATAAATGACTCCCCCCATTCAACGCAATAAGTCCCACCCTCCACTCGGCAAATCATCTAAAACGAAGGACCTCACTAAGACGACCGTTGTAACCATGGATCTGAGAAAAACCAAGACTCCCCCCGCGAGTTGCAGCCAGGAACAGACTCCTGGCCACCATTCTGGACCCCCGAATCCTGCAATACTACTGCTGCTGATTTTGCTCCTTGGGCCAAGACGTCTCTGTTTGTGGACACAGTGAAATCGGTGTTGGTTGATATTGTGGAGAGGGTGATACATCGGTACAGAGGAGAAATCTGCAACGGGTGCCGAGTCAGTCACCCCGGCCAGAGGCAACACGATTTTATGAATGACATGTCCGATTTCTACTTCAGAAACAATTACAAAGCGTTAATGAAAAGACTCTGGCTCACCGACTTCCTTACTGAGATCGACCAGACTCTTATTGATAAAGACATTTTCACGGATGATTGGAGGATCCAAGACGCTTCGGAGGCTTTTCTTCACAATCTCAAAAATTACAGAAGCCTCAAAGAGAGACTTGAAAAGATCCATGCCGAGTTGGATGGAGAAGAAGAAGACTATTAACCAGCAGTTGACTGAAGCCAAGGATTTGTTCGATACATTGACTTTTCTCTTTTAAAGTAAAATAAAAATGGGAAACTACTATGCAAAACGCTCTGTATATATTGATCACAATGTAGTCAATACCCTTTTAATAAGTGTGGTGATGAGGACGATTGAAAACAGAATGAGTAGTGACCCCTGTGTAAAAAGAACGGCTGAAGTTTGTAAACTGGAAGACATTATGGATATCGTTTGTTCTGGCAGTACTATTCTGTGTCATTGGGAAACAATTATAAACGAAACATTTAAAGTGGTCATGGAATCTTCATTTTCCGAAACATTCTGTAACATTACCGCAGAAATGAAACAAACATCAAAAGTGTATCCTGTGCTCTCACTGTATGCTCTGTTTGTAGATGTGATGCATCTTTGTGTCGAAAACAGCATACACATGAATATTTTGACTGAAGTGAAAAAACTCCACCATGATATTTCCAGTAATATGGGGAATTCTAAGCTGGAGACGGTCCTGGGGATGTTACAATCAGTATAACTATTGATTTCTGTGTGTGAAAAAATAAAAAATGTTTTTTTACATTTAAAAACTGTCGTCTTCATTATAGCAAGGGGAGTGTGTCTGATACATGTGTATTACAGTCCTTCACATGCACTGGTGTCTTCATTATAACAAGGGGAGGATAACAGGGAAGATGTAGGATAAATGTGTACTGAAACGTGCGTATTATACACTCACAGAAACACAGAAACGCAGAAACACGGAAACACACAGAAACACAGAAACACAGACACACAGAAAACACTAGTATGGTTTTTGTGTTTTCAGTGTTTTATGTGTGTGTGTGTGTGTGTCTGTACACACAAAGCACAAATCATTTAAAACAAACCCTGAATCAAATCTAGAGAGGACCATTAAGAGTCAGATGCTTGACGAAATCTACTAAAACAAAGTACTTCATGGTAGTGGTCAGCTTTTATGCACAAAAGTGTATCTTTCAGTAACTTTCTCAGATAATTTAAGCATACATCTGTCAAATGTTCAAAACAGCCTTGTTTCACTGAAATAGCCTCACAATCACAAACTGCCATTAAGAGTCAGATGCTTGACGAAATCTACTCAAACAGAGTACTTCATGGTAGTGGTCAGCTTTTAAATACAAAAGTGTATCTTTCAGTAACTTTCTGAGAGAATTTAATCATAAATCTGTCAAATGTTCAAAACAGCCTTGTTTCACAGAAATAGCGTCAAAATCACAAACTGGCTGAAACTGTACAGTGAATTGGATAAATTACAGCACAGAGTTTTCTACTACGACACAGATAGTATAATCTATGTGACAAGAGAGGGGCAGTCTCCAGTACTTTCATGGCAGTGGTCAGCTTTTTTAAATACAAAAGTGTATCTTTCAGTAACTTTGAGAGAATTTAATCATAAATCTGTCAAATGTTCAAAACAGCCTTGTTTCACAGAAATAGCATCAAAATCACAAACTGGCTGAAACTGTACAGTGAATTGGATAAATTACAGCACAGAGTTTTCTACTACGACA
This sequence comes from Harpagifer antarcticus, assembly GCA_902827135.1. Taxonomy (NCBI): domain Eukaryota; kingdom Metazoa; phylum Chordata; class Actinopteri; order Perciformes; family Harpagiferidae; genus Harpagifer; species Harpagifer antarcticus. The sequence goes on from CADEHL010001240.1 coordinate 678,127, forward strand.
CAGATAGTATAATCTATGTGACAAGAGAGGGGCAGTCTCCAGTACTTTCATGGCAGTGGTCAGCTTTTTTAAATACAAAAGTGTATCTTTCAGTAACCTTTTGAGAGAATTAAGCATAAATCTGTCAAATGTTCAAAACAGCCTTGTTTCACTGAAATAACCTCAAAATCACAAACTGCCATTAAGAGTCAGATGCTTAACGAAATCTCCTGACACAGAGTACTTCATTATCTACTTTTCAGCTTTTAAAAAAGAAAAGCGTATCTTTTCGGTAACTTTTTGAGAGAATTAAGCATACATTTGTCAAATGGTCAAAAACAGCCTTCACTGAAATAGCCTCAAAATGACAAACTGCCCTTAAGAGTCAGATGCTTGGCGAAATCTAATAAAACAGAGTACTTTCTCTGTAGTGGCCAGCTTTTTTAAAAAGAAAAGTGTATCTTTCGGTAACTTTTTGAGAGAATTAAGCATAAATCTGTCAAATGTTCAAAACAGCCTTGTTTCACTGAAATAGCGTCAAAATCACAAATTGGCTGAAACTATACAGTGAATTGGAGAAATTACAGCACAGAGTTTTCTACTATGACACAGATAGTATAATCTATGTGATAAGACAGGGGGAGACCAAAAATCAATAAAGGTTGGGATACATGTGAAAGGGGTTACACAAAATGCTTCCCAACCTTTTTTTGATTTTTGGTCTGGTAAGCATAACTTTTAGGGATCCCCCAGATAAAACCTCCATGGGCAGTGGAGTCTCCCCCTGTCTTGTCACATAGATTATACTATCTGTGTCGTAGTAGAAAACTCTGTGCTGTAATTTCTCCAATTCACTGTATAGTTTCAGCCAGTTTGTGATTTTGACGCTATTTCAGTGAAACAAGGCTGTTTTGAACATTTGACAGATGTATGCTTAAATTCTCTCAGAAAGTTACTGAAAGATACACTTTTGTGTTTAAAAGCTGACCACTACCATGAAGTACTCTGTTTTATTAGATTTCGTCAAGCATCTGACTCTTAAGGGCAGTTTGTGATTTTGAGGCTATTTCAGTGAAGGCTGTTTTGAACATTTGACAGATTTATGCTTAATTCTCTCAAAACGTTACCGAAAGATACACTTTTCTTTTTAAAAAAGCTGACCACTACCATGAAAGCACTCTGTTTTATTAGATTTCGTCAAGCATCTGACTCTTAAGGGCAGTTTGTCATTTTGAGGCTATTTCAGTGAAGACTGTTTTTGACCATTTGACAAATGTATGCTTAATTCTCTCAAAAAGTTACCGAAAAGATACGCTTTTCTTTTTTAAATGCTGAAAAGTACATAATGAAGTACTCTGTTTGAGTAGATTTTGTTAGGATTCTGACTCTTAATGGCAGTTTTGTAATTTTGAGGCTATTTCAGTGAAACAGGGCTGTTTTGAACATTTGACAGATTTATGCTTAAATTCTCCCAAAATGTTACTGAAAGATACACTTTTGTATTTAATAGCTGACCACTACCATGAAGTACTCTGAGTAGATTTCGTCAAGCAACTGACTCTTAATGGCAATTTGTGATTTTGAGGCTATTTCAGTGAAACAAGGCTGTTTTGAACATTTGACAGATTTATGCTTAAATTATCTGAGAAAGTTACTGAAAAGATACACTTTTGTGTATAAAAGCTGACCACTACCATGAAGTACTTTGTTTTAGTAGATTTCGTCAAGCATCTGACTCTTAATGGTCCTCTCTAGATTTGATTCAGGGTTTGTTTTAAATGATTTGTGCTTTGTGTGTACAGAAACACACACACACACAGAAAACACTGAAAACACAAAAACCATACTAGTGTTTTCTGTGTGTCTGTGTTTCTGTGTTTCTGTGTGTTTCCGTGTTTCTGCGTTTCTGTGTTTCTGTGGGTGTATAATACGCACGTTTCAGTACACATTTATCCTACATCTTCCCTGTTATCCTCCCCTTGTTATAATGAACACACCAGTGCATGTGAAGGACTGTAATACACATGTATCAGACACACTCCCCTTGCTATAATGAAGACAACAGTTTTTAAATGTAAAAAACACTTTTTTTATTTTTTTAAAATGTCCTATTTACATTTTTTATTTTTTCACACACAAAAATCAATAGTTATACTGATTGTAACATCCCCAGGACCGTCTCCAGCTTAGAATTCCCCATATTACAGGAAATATCATGGTGGAGTTTTTTCACTTCAGTCAAAATATTCATGTGTATGCTGTTTTCGACACAAAGATGCATCACATCTACAAACAGAGCATACAGTGAGAACACATGATACACTTTTGATGTTTGTTTCATTTCTGCGGTAATGTTACAGAATGTTTCGGAAAATGAAGATTCCAGGACCACTTTAAATGTTTTGTTTATAATTGTTTCCCAATGACCCGGAATAGTACTGCCAGAACAAACGATATCCATAATGTCTTCCAGTTTACAAACTTCAGCCGTTCTTTTTACACAGGGGTCACTACTCATTCTGTTTTCAATCGTTCTCATCGCCACACTTATTAAAAGGGTATTGACTACATTGTGATCAATATATACAGAGCGTTTTGCATAGTAGTTTCCCATTTTTATTTTACTTTAAAAGAGAAAAGTCAATGTATCGAACAAATCCCTGGCTTCAGTCAACTGCTGGTTAATAGTCTTCTTCTTCTCCATCCAACTCGGCATGGATCCTTTCAAGTTTCTCCTTGAGGCGTCTGCAATTTTTGAGATTGTGAAGAAAAGCCTCCGAAGCGCCTTGGATCCTCCAATCATCCGTGAAAATGTCTTTATCAATAAGAGTCTGGTCGATCTCAGTAATGAAGTCGGTGAGCCAGAGTCTTTTCATTAACGCTTTGTAATTGTTTCTGAAGTAGAAATCGGACATGTCATTCATAAAATCGTGTTGCCTCTGGCCGGGGTGACTGACTCGGCACCCGTTGCAGATTTCTCCTCTGTACCGATGTATCACCCTCTCCACAATATCAACCAACACCGATTTCACTGTGTCCACAAACAGAGACGTCTTGGCCCAAGGAGCAAAATCAGCAGCAGTAGTATTGCAGGATTCGGGGGTCCAGAATGGTGACCAGGAGTCTGTTCCTGGCTGCAACTCGCGGGGGGAGTCTTGGTTTTTCTCAGATCCATGGTTACAACGGTCGTCTTAGTGAGGTCCTTCGTTTTAGATGATTTGCCGAGTGGAGGGTGGGACTTATTGCGTTGAATGGGGGGAGTCATTTATAGAATTGAGAGTTTTGAAAAAAAGTTCTTTAAGCCTTGTAGCTTTTTCATCTATCATTTCCAACCACACAGCAATAGGTCAAAATTAAGAATAAGTAATAGTTTTGTCAAGATTTTACGGAAAAAGTCAAAAATTAATAATCTAAATAAAATTCAAGACTGCCTCAAGGACTTAAAAACGTGGATGACCTTAAACTTTTTGATGTTAAACACGACCAAAACTGAAGTTATTGTACTTGGCCCGAAGAATCTACGAAACAAATTATCTAAAGATATACTAACTATGGATGGCATTAATTTGGCCTCCAGTGAGACTGTAAGGAATCTTGGTGTTATATTTGATCAGGATTTATCCTTTAACGCCCACATAAAATCAATTTCAAGGACCGCCTACTTCCATCTACGTAACATTGCAAAAATCAGGCATATCTTGCCTCAAAACGATGCAGAGAAACTAGTCCATGCATTTGTTACTTCAAGGCTGGATTATTGTAACTCTTTATTATCAGGGTGTACCAAGAAGTCAGTCAAGTCGCTTCAGCTAATTCAAAATGCTGCAGCTCGTGTACTAACCAGAGTTAGGAAAAGGGACCACATTACTCCTGTTCTGGCTGCCTTACACTGGCTCCCTATAGAACACAGGATAGAATTTACAATTATTCTTCTCGCCTACAAAGCCCTTAATGGGCAGGCGCCATCTTACCTTAAAGAACTCATTATACCCTACTGTCCTACTAGGGCATTGCGTTCCAAGAATGCAGGGTTGTTGGTTGTTCCTAGAGTCTCTAAAAGTACAATGGGAGCCAGAGCCTTTTCTTATCAAGCTCCACATTTGTGGAATCAGCTTCCAGTTTGTGTTCGGGCGGCAGACACCCTATCCGTTTTTAAGAGTGCGCTTAAGACCTTCCTTTTTGATAAAGCTTATAGTTAGGGCTGATGAGATTCAGCCTCTAGTTTTGCTGATATAGGCTTAGTTTGTCGGGGGACATCTTACTTCTTCCTTCTCTCTGTCTATACCTGTGTACTCCCATGTTCCGATTAACCCAGCTTCCCCAAATGTCTTTCTTTTTGGTGTCTATATACGCTGGGATCCGGAGTCATGGATGATCCTGCGGTCCTGTGTCCTGCATCACGAGCCCTGGATCTTGAGTCGTGGCTGTGGTCCTGGATCATAGGTCCTGGATGGATATCCTCGTGGATTCATCTTCCTATTATACACACATGCATTTCCAAACATTTGGACTACCTATGTTGCAAATGTATTATCTTTTCAATTTACACACGGCATCTATTGCACGACTGTCCGTCCTGGGAGAGGGATCCCTCCTCTGTTGCTCTCCCTGAGGTTTCTCCCATTTTTCCCTTTAAACTGTGGGTTTTCTTCGGAAGTTTTTCCTTGTACGATGTGAGGGTCTAAGGACAGAGGTTGTCGTATTGTCATACTGATATTTTGTACAAACTGTGAAGTCCACTGAGACAAATGTAACATTTGTGATATTGGGCTATATAAATAAACATTGATTGATTGATTGATTGAAAAAGTATAGTTTTGTCATAAATATGGAAAAAGTCATTGTGTACAAATAGTATGTTGAAAATCAAAAAGAAAAGAAAACTCAATTCATTACAATTAATGAATATTTTACACAGTTCCAAAGTTTTGCACCCCCAACTTTACAGCAGAAAAAAACATGTTTCTACCCCTGGCTCCATACATTTGTATTATCGATATAGTTAGATTCCACCTTCATGATTATGGATCTGTGAGTGAATTGTTTTCTAACACAACCCTTTTATTTATATTAGGTCTTAAAGTATTTGCATAAATTAGGGCGTGGTCACTTTGATGGACACGTACATGCCTCACTGTCAGCTAACAGCAACTTGTCCACTCTGCTAGGCTACAACCATAGAGGCTACAACATTAGTTAGTCTTAGTTACTGTACTTGACCCTTTAGCTTTAGCCGTGTTCGTGGTGATTGTGGGAATATTGTTATAAATACCAGACAATTAAAATGTCGTGCTGTGCGCTTGAATGTACTAACAGAACTTCCAAGAAGTCTACTCTCAGTTTTTTTCGGTGAGTAAAATGATAATATTATACATGCTAACCCTGTTAGCAGGTGTTTGTGTGCTTGTTAGCTTAGCTTGTAACCCTTTACACATGTGTATATATATATATATATATATATACAGTTTAGTTTATGATTCAGCCTTGGGTAAGACTTTTATAGTCTATGGCTATAACGCCCATAATGCTAAATGGGAGCAAATGTTAAAGGGGACCCAATTATCCCAGTGGTGGCCGCCGGAGTCTGCCGCCGAAGCTAACCGGAGCCGTAGCTAGCCCTTTGCGGCTCCGTTAGCTTCGGCCAGCGGCGGAGCCCGGCGTTATAACTGGAGATCAAGGAATGCAGCGAAACGCGGACTTGGTTCGCCTGCAGCCTGCTATAGTATTAGCTAAAGAAATGATGTTGAACAAGGCTTATTAAGCTGAACATCGCCACAATTGTTCTGCTATGTATCGGTACTTGTTTTATTTTCTTAACGTGTGAATGACAAGCATTAAGAATAACAACAAATAGCGATTTATCTTGCATATTGTCTCGTTTGATTATGAATGTAACGTTTATATAGTGGAACTACACTGTTTTATCAAAACCAAAGTGCCACGCAGTAACTTGGTAGGCCCATGGATGTATTTCAGCAGGAAATGTGCAACCTAGATGACATTTACCAACACAGACTATCTAGAAATATTTGTAAAAGTTGTTAATGCGTTATTAAGAGAATATTGCATTAACCCTCCTGTTGTCTTTGGGTCGGTTTTCATGTATTTTTGAATAAAGGTTTCCTTTAGGTGATCCAGACAGGCTGGACCAGTGGGTGCTGAACATCCGGAGGAATAAATGGACCCCCAACGTTTCTTCTCGCCTGTGCAGTGAACACAGCTAAAGCCTGGTAGGCTACTGCATGCTAGTTGGTAGCAAAATGCCTCCGTTCTCTACAGATGACTTCCACAAACTTATACAGAAGATTGATGTGTTCGAAATGAAAATGCAACGGTTGGAAGTTAACGTGGAAGTGAATGGACTATGTCGTGGGAATGACACCACTTTACCAGTGTTGCAAAATAATGGAGAAGTGTATGCTAACTCACAGCTAGTTAGCAGCTACAAGGATTCCAAGGAACAGGAGGGCTGTGTACTGGGTAATAAATCTACAAGTGGTAGTCCTCCCTGGAACTCTCTGGGTGCAAAGCCGAAGAGTAAATCATTTCCATGGGATTTGGGAGGACGGATAACAGGCAGAGCCCAGCGCTCTGAAATCTGTGATGCGACCGGCTGGCCTGCATTGTTATCACCCAGGAAGAGCGCCTCTTCAACCCCTGTTCCTAGGAAACCGCAGTGGAGAGCTGCTAAAGGGAGAATTACAAACAATCCTCCTAAACCACCAAGTGTGCCAATCCAGAACAGATACGCTCCGCTGACCGAGAACCGGAGATCTCATTCTGATGACCTGGATAACCTGTCCTCTTCACACAGCAGGGTAAGGACCAATAGCTACTCCAAAAGTAAAAGGCTAGAGGGAAAGCTAACGACTGGGCCTGAAACTCTGATTGTGGGTGACTCTGCTGTAAGAGATGTAAAAGGTATGTGTAATAAGAACAACACCAAAGTACTCTGTTTTCCCAAGGATGTGGTCTCTGACTTGGCTGAGAAGATCCTGCATATTGGGGCTGAACATCCAACTGTGAAGAATGTGGTACTACACATTGGAACAAATTATGTTGTGAAACAAGAGTCAGAAGTGCTGAAAGAAGACTTTAAATGTTTGTTGGAAACTGTCAGCTCTCTAAATGCGGAGGTGTTCATCAGTGGCCCTCTACCGCCAGTCAGAAGAGGAGTGGAGAGATTCAGCAGATTGTTTGCACTGAACACCTGGCTTTCCAATGCCCCCCCCCCCCCCCGACAACGCCTTTGAGGATAGTCCGTTCACCTTTTCACCCTCGCCCACCCTCCTGGAGATCGTTGAACACATGAAGGCGATACAGAGGGTTGACACCGATTCCTTCCTGGAGTTCAATAACCAAACTAAGGCGATACGCAGGGCTGGCAGCATATCCTTTACCCCCACTCCTCAACGACGTCACCGCGGAGACGCGCACCATCTCCCCCGTCTTCATCACCGAGCCTACGTCAACCAGGTGGTTGACGGGGGAGATGGTGCGGGGATAGAAGACATGCTGCCAGGGGGGGGAGGTCCCCCCCTGGCAGCATGTCTTCTATCCCCGCACCATCTCCCCCGTCTCCATCACCGTGCCTACGTCAACCACCTCCCCTCCCTTCAAGAAAGCATCTGCAGTCTCCGAAGCCTGATAAGGATGTGTGTGTACAAAATGCAACAAACTCTTACTGATATGTGCTGGGTCCAGGCTCAAGGGCGTATGGCACTCTCAACTCTTTCCAGGACATGCTGGGGCCCTGCCTGCCTATAGCTTTGCCGATATCTGTGTTGATAGGTAATAGATTAAGAGTGTTGAATCATCTTAGATACAGGAAGGGCTCAAACGTTTGTGTGAGTTTATCTAATTTAGCAGTGATTCCATGTCAGCCACAGCTTGTTACAAAAAACATGACTGATAGTGTGTTTAACAAACTTAAACTAGCTTTATTAAATGTCAGGTCTTTGGCAGGAAAAACATTTTTAATCAATGATTTTATCACTGAGCACAATCTCGATTTTATGTTTTTAACAGAAACTTTGATTGAACAAAATAACAGTGCAGCTGTTCTTATCGAATCAACCCCTCCCAACTTTAGTTTTATGAGTCAGGAAAGAATGCATAAGAAAGGGGGTGGAGTTGCTATTCTGTTCAATGATTCTCTTCAATGCAGGAAGACATCTTATGGGAACTTTGCTTCTTTTGAATATGTGGCCCTTCAGCTGAAATCAATCAATCAATCAATGTTTATTTATATAGCCCAATATCACTGTGAAGTCCACTGAGACAAATGTTACATTTGTCTCAGTGGACTTCACAGTTTGTACAAAATATCAGTATGACAATACGACACCCTCTGTCCTTAGACCCTCACATCGTACAAGGAAAAACTTCTGAAGAAAACCCACAGTTTAAAGGGAAAAATGGGTGAAACCTCAGGGAGAGCAACAGAGGAGGGATCCCTCTCCCAGGACGGACAGACGTGCAATAGATGCCGTGTGTAAATTGAAAAGATAATACATTTGCAACATAGGTAGTCCAAATGTTTGGAAATGCATGTGTGTATAATAGGAAGATGAATCCACGAGGATATCCATCCAGGACCTATTCAAACCTTTATTTAAACAGATAGGTCCCTTGAGATCATGGATCTCTTTTACAAGGGAGACCTGCATCAATTTAAATGATCCTATGATCCAGGACCACAGCCACGACTCAAGATCCAGGGCTCGCGATGCAGGACACAGGACCATCAGGATCATCCATAACTCCGGATCCCAGCGTATATAGACACCAAAAAGAAAGAAATTTGGGGAAGCTGGGTTAATCGGAACATGGGAGTACACAGGTATAGACAGAGAGAAGGAAGAAGTAAGATGTCCCCCGACAAACTAAGCCTATATCAGCAAAACTAGGGGCTGAATCTAATCAGCCCTTACTATAAGCTTTATCAAAAAGGAAGGTCTTAAGCGCACTCTTAAAAACGGATAGGGTGTCTGCCGCCCGAACACAAACTGGAAGCTGATTCCACAAATGTGGAGCTTGATAAGAAAAGGCTCTGGCTCCCATTGTACTTTTAGAGACTCTAGGAACAATCAACAACCCTGCATTCTTGGAACGCAATGCCCTAGTAGGACAGTAGGGTATAATGAGTTCTTTAAGGTAAGATGGCGCCTGCCCATTAAGGGCTTTGTAGGCAAGAAGAAGAATTTTAAATTCTATCCTGTGTTCTATAGGGAGCCAGTGTAAGGCAGCCAGAACAGGAGTAATGTGGTCCCTTTTCCTAACTCTGGTTAGTACACGAGCTGCAGCATTTTGAATCAGCTGAAGCGACTTGACTGACTTCTTGGTACACCCTGATAATAGAGAGTTACAATAATCCAGCCTTGAAGTAACAAATGCATGGACTAGTTTCTCTGCATCGTTTTGAGGCAAGATATGCCTGATTTTTGCAATGTTACGTAGATGGAAGTAGGCGGTCCTTGAAATTGATTTTATGTGGCCGTTAAAGGATAAATCCTGATCAAATATAAAACCAAGATTCCTTACAGTCTCACTGGAGGCCAAATTAATGCCATCCATAGTTAGTATATCTTTAGATAATTTGTTTCGTAGATTCTTCGGGCCAATACAATAACTTCAGTTTTGGTCGTGTTTAACGTCAAAAGTTTAAGGTCATCCACGTTTTTAAGTCCTTGAGGCAGTCTTGAATTTTATTTAGATGATTAATTTCATCAGGCTTGATTGATAAATATAGTTGAGTATCATCCGTATAACAATGAAAATTTACAGAATGATTCCTTATAATATTGCCTAACGGAAGCATATATAATGTGAACAAAATAGGTCCGAGCACTGAGCCTGTGGCACTCCATGGCTAACTTTGGTTTGCGTGGAAGATTCATCATTGACACGTACAAACTGAGAGCGTTCAGATAGATAGGACCTAAACAAGCCTAAAGCAGTTCCCTGTGTGCCAACTAAGTGCTCTAGTCTTTGCAATAAGATATCATGATCGATAGTATCAAATGCAGCACTGAGATCGAGCAAAACAAGAATAGAGACAAGTCCCTTGTCAGAGGCTATTAGAATGTCATTTGTGACTTTAACCAGAGCTGTCTCTGTGCTATGATGTGTTCTAAAGCCAGACTGAAAATCTTAAAATAAATCATTGTTTTTTAAGTAATCACACAACTGTTTTGCGACTGCTTTCTCAAGAATTTTTGAGAGGAACGGAAGATTAGAAATAGGTCTATAATTGGCTAAAACCTCTGGATCGAGGTTGTGCTTTTTAAGAAGCGGTTTTATCACTGCTACTTTGAATGATTGTGGAACATAGCATGATAATAAAGACATATTCATAATATTTAATAAAGAAGTGCTAATTAATGGAAAAACTTCCTTCAACAGCTTAGTTGGAATTGGGTCTAACATACACGTTGAAGGTTTAGAAGAGATAATCATTGAATTTAATTGTTCAAGGCTTATGGCTGAAAAGCATTCTAGTTTACTATCTAGTGTAATATTAGAACTTACGTTTCCGGGAGTTGATAACACTATACTGGTCAAAGGCAAGAGGTCATTAATTTTGTTTCTAAGACTAACAATTGTATCGTTAAAAAAGCACATAAAATCATTACTACTGAGTGCTATGGGAATAGAAGGCTCAATTGAGCTATGGCTCTCTGTCAGCCTGACTACAGTGCTGAAAAGAAATCTTGCATTATTCTTATTCACATCTATTAATGAAGAGTAGTAGGCTGCTCTGGCTTTACGCAGTGCTTTCTTATATTCATTGAGAGTAACATGCCAAATTAAACGAGATTCTTCAAGTTTAGTGGAACGCCATCAAGTTGTCTCGACTTTTTCTTTATTTTGCGGGTTTCGGCATTATGCCATGGAGCTAATCTATGTTGTTTTATTTTCTTCTTCTTCAAAGGAGCAACAGAGTCTAATTTTATTCGCAGCGCATCTGTAGCACTATCAACAACATGATCAATTTGGGGTGGTGGACATTTTGTATAAGTTTCCTCCCCTACATGCAGATATGCTATCGAGTTAAGTATTGGTGGAATCTCTTCCTTACATTTGGCTATAGAACTAACAGAGGTTTCTGCTGCAGGAGCTTTTGACTAATGCTTTGTAGTCTAGTAACAGTACTTCAAAAGTTACTAAAAAATGGTCGGATAAAGCAGGATTATGCGGTTCGACTAATAGTTGCTCAATTTCAATACCATAAGTCAGAACAAGGTCGAGAGTGTGATTATAGCAGTGGGTTGGTTTATTTACACTCTGACAAAAACCAACATAATCTAATATAGATTCTATATTCTAATATAGAATCTTACTGTTGCATTGAAAAAATGCAACAGTAAGGCTAATTTTATCATCGTCAACATGAATATTAAAGTCACCTACGATAATTACTTTATCTGTTTTTAGAACCAAAGTTGATAAAAACTCAGAGAATTCTGATAAGAATTCTGAATAAGGACCTGGTGCACGGTACACTGTAACAAATAAGATTGGCTGCAAAGTTTTCCAGGTCGGATGCGTAAGACTAAAAACGAGACTTTCAAAAGAGGTATAATTTAATTTTGGTTTAGTATTGATAAGTAAACTTGAGTCAAAGATTGCTGCAATATGAGTATTGATATGGCTGGGTGGAGTGGCCTCATTTATGCTGACATATTCTTCATGTCTCAACCAAGTTTCAGTGAGACAGCATATATCAATATTATAACCTGATATTAAATCATTTACCAATATTGCTTTAGATGCTAGAGATCTTATGTTTAAGAGACCACATTTAATATTCCTGTTTTGTTGCACTGTAGTAGTTGTTACATTTACTTTTATTAGGTTATTATGTATGACACTTCTATTAGGTTTTACCTTAAATTGTCCTTGGGCAGACACACACACCGCTAATATTGGGTATTTTATTGGGTTCGGGATTCCGATGGAATTGTGTCATGGTGTTTGAATTGATGTTAAGTGGACACAGAGACAACACATTTGCTGTTCCTGATGCAGAGGCACTGACTGCTTGTCTGATTTTCTGAATTTTGTCAGTGAAAAAGGAGGCAAAATCATTGCACGACCCTGGTAGTGACCCGGAAATGAATTTCAGCGCGCCATTTTGAAGGACATCTCATTTCTCTAAATGCACACCGAGGACCGACCATCGAGCGTCGAGGAGGCTCTCTGGAGGAGCTATAACCGAGGATACACTGATGGTTCCTCCACGGCTCCTCCGCGGATGCATTTCTGGGAACGGTGGAGGCGTATACCTTACTAGTGACGCCAGGAGCAGCACTAGTAACGCCAAAGTCCCAATGTGTAAGCTTTTTGATGAACTAGTGGCCTATGGCAAGCCATTTGAGTATTTATTCAATCATATATATCAGACGGCAGCGGCCTACACTAGTTGACTCTTTGATTTCACTTGTTAGATATATGGTCAAACTAGATAGGCACTCTGCTTTACTAGTTAAATAAAACATTTCACTAGTCGCTCTTTTTCAGCAACTAGTGGCACTTTTGTCCGACTATGGCAAGCCATTTAAGTATTTATTCAATTTCCTTGATATCAGACGGCAGCGGCCTACACTTGTTGGCAAGGCAAGGCAAGGCAAGGCAAGGCAAGGCAAGTTAAGTTTATTTATATAGCACTTTTCAACACAAGGCAATTCAAAGTGCTTTACAAAAAATGAAAGACATTAAGAAAATGGCATTTAAAATCAGTCATTAAAAAGAAAAGCTAATAAAATAAACATTAAAAGAAGAAATACATGGATAAACATTAAAAGAAAAAATACATGGATAAAAGTTACAGTGCAGTCTAAGATATGAATAGTTCAATTAAAAGCAGATACAAAAAGAAAAGTCTTCAGCCTGGATTTAAAAGTAGTCAGAGTTGCAGCGGACCTGCAGGTTTCTGGGAGTTTGTTCCAGATATTTGGAGCATAATAACTGAATGCTGCTTTACCATGTTTAGTTCTGACTCTGGGGACAGAAAGCTGACCAGTCCCTGAAGACCTGAGCGATCTGGATGGTTCATAATTTAGCAGGAGATCAGAAATGTATTTTGGGCCTAAACCATTCAAAGCTTTATAAACCAGCAGCAGTATTTTGAAATCTATTCCTTGACACACAGGAAGCCAGTGTAAAGACTTCAGAACAGGAGTGATGTGATCCACTTTCTTAGTGTTAGTGAGGACTCGAGCAGCGGCGTTCTGAATCAGCTGCAGCTTCCTAATAGATTTTTTAGTGAGACCTGTGAAGACACCATTGCAGTAGTCGAGTCTACTGAAGATAAAAGCATGGACAAGTTTTTCCAAATCCTGCTGTGACATTAGTCTTTTAATCCTAGATATGTTCTTTAGGTGATAGTAGGCTGATTTAGTAACTGTTTTAATGTGACTGTTGAAACTCAGGTCAGAGTCCATGACTACACCTAGATTTCTGGCTTTATCTGTTGTTTTGAACATTGCAGACTGAAGCTCAGCGCTAACTTTTATACGTTCTGCCTTGGCTCCAAAAACCATTACCTCAGTTTTATCTTTGTTTAATTGGAGAAAGTTCTGACACATCCAGTCATTGATTTGTTCAATGCACTTACTCAGTGTTTGAATTGGAGCATAGTCTCCTGGTGAAACTGTTACGTATATTTGTGTGTCATCTGCATAGCTATGGTAACTTATTTTGTTGTTTTTCATTATCTGAGCCAGTGATAGCATGTAGATGTTAAAGAGAAGAGGTCCCAAGATGGAGCCTTGAGGAACCCCACATGTCATATTTGTCAACTCAGATGTGTATTTACCTATAGAAACAAAGTTGTTTCTGTCCTTTAAGTAGGATTCAAACCAATTTAGGACTGTTTCCGAAAGTCCCACCCAGTTTTCCAGTCGGTCTAGTAATATGCTGTGGTCAACAGTGTCAAACGCAGCACTGAGATCTAATAATACTAACACTGAAGTTCTGCCACTGTCTGTGTTTAAGTGGATGTCAAAAGAAGCACAACTAGTTAACTAGTGGCATACATTTGTCTGCACTAGTTAACTAGTCGCACCCAGAATAACTCACTAGTTAACTAGTAAAGGCAAAAAGTTCACTAGTTAACTAGTTGACACCTCTTTTGACCTTACTAGTTAACTAGTGGGGCTCAAAATGTCTACACATTAAATAGTGAACCCTTTGCCCTTTACTAGTTAACTAGTGAGATGCGTTTAAATTCTACTAGTGAACTAGTGAGGCTTAGAATGTTCACTAGTAGTACTAGTGGATCCCAAATGTGCACTAGTCGCACTAGTTGCACAGAATGCTAATGAGGAGGAGGGGAAAGAACGCATCGAGGTCTCCTATTGGCCCTAAGGATAGAGCGCCACCCAGCCCAAATAGTTTATTTAAGAGCTTAAATACACTGTTTTAAAATATGACCATATTTACAAAAATATAAAACAAAAGTATTTTTGTTATTATGATCATATGACTGTATATCAAATTAGGTAAGAACATTGAAGACTTTCTTAAAATTAGAAAGTTGCCTTAGGACTGCAGACAGGAATATAGATCCTCTTTAAAACATTTTTATTAAGCTGCAATTTGAAAGGTGCTTGGATTAGAATAGCATTGTGATAACAGAGACATTATTGATGGACAGAAAGAGGAAGAAACCCTCTTCAGATCACAGCTTTGAGAGATCGTTGTGACTTCCGTAAATATTAGTCTTGGCAAATATGGAGAGGTTGTTTATCTTGATACGGATCTATCGTTACCCTGATTTTAAGATCTGTCCAGTGTTTCAGCTTTATTCATTTCATGAGTACCGCTGATAAAATGTCCCACAATCACTTCCTCTACTTTTGTGTCTCGAGTGCCGGTGTTCTTACACACAAGCGTGCGCACATTCTGACTGACTTCCCACGGACAATATGTTAACAGTAGGCACTAAATACCCGACTGATGCACCTCACGTATTCGAGACGTTGATAAAAAACATTACAGGAGAACGCCCCCTAAGTCTCTCCCTCACAGAACTGAACTAACCAATCAGAATCTGGGTCCCGCCTGCTTTATTTGCATATATAGGCTCACTAGTGAACGTGTATGGCCTTCACGTTCACTAGTGAGCCATATGAACTGCAACTAGTTAACTAGTGGATGCATATCGGTCTCCTATTGGCTCTTAAGATAGACCTCGCCCATCAATCTTCACAGAAGTTCAAACACAAACATGGAATCCCAGAAATATGTGTAATATGTGATTTTCACAGAGCATGCGCCCCTTAAGCCCCGCCCCCGAGCTCCCACTCTCGGCTCAGTGAAATGGAGACAGTTAAAATAGTTATAATAATAATAATATAGTTTAAATCTCCTAACAATGTTGTCCATTTTAGACAGAGGCTTATTATATTTACAGTCCTTAGTAACATCCATTTTCTGGGCTCAATATGTGTCTTGGCCGTTTTAGTTGTTATCGCTAAATTCACCTTGTTTCTCTTTGATTATAATATTATCACCGCTTTTGTTTTGAAATCACTTCCGTGAGATTCGCCCCGCCCCTCGCTCCAATGACCATTAGACCATTTAGTAAGGCAAAAAGCAAAAAGGCCTCTCAAACGCTCTTCCGTTTACGTGTTTAATAAAGAAAAAACAATTGGACGGTAAATACACGGATTATCATGGCTCAAGATCCTGTTCTTGTTTAAGATTATTCATACTAATTTGTGTATTTAACATCCATATCACTATTCAAAACTGAAACAACTAAAACATTTTTTTTAAAGCATTGCAGGCCTAAAGCTCCACGTCAGTGACCTATATTTTAATTTCTTCCATCAAACTTTAAAAATGACAAACAGCATGTTTTTAAAGATTTAATCTTTTAAGAAACAAAATATCAACTTTGAACAGAAGAGTTTAAACACACGTTTCTAATGCAAATAAACTTGAACTTATATACGTCTATATGCAAGTATTGCTAATGCAATTGTTTTTTAAGTTTTTGTACATAGTCTCAAATGTTTAAATTGTTTATGGAGGCATTACAATTTAAGACTGATAAATTAAGACTGAAACTACTGTTTTTTTGCATTAAGTCATACTGTGATGTTTGCTGAAATTGATTGCATACAGCCCTACCTAGAAAAAAAATCCACCAGCTGCCACTGCTTATAAGGCTCTTCACTCAGTTTGGACACTGACCAATCAAAATCTGGGTCCCGCCTGCTTCATTTGCATATGGCTGACTAATTAACGTGTTGGCCATATGAACGGCAACTAGTTAACTAGTGGATGCATATTGCAGCATACACGTTAACTAGTGAAGGCAAAATGTTCACTAGTTAACTAGTTGAAGCCTGTTTTGGTCTTCTAAGCTGACTAGTGAGGCTCAAAATGTGCACTAGTTAACTAGTGAGGTCCAAATTCTCCACTAGATACACTAGTACAATTGTTTTGACCTTACTAGTTAACTAGTTACACACAATTTAGCTCACTAGTTAACTAGTGAAGCCTTAGAGGAGTCACTAGTAAACTAGTGACACAGATGTTTTTCTTACTAGTTAACTAGTGGAGGGCAAATGTTAGACTTTGTCCTTACATGTTACAAATTTTTCTTACATGTAAGGCCTTTCCTTCAACTAGTTTGGCTTTTTTCGCACTAGTGAGCAACTGCATGCAACAAGTGAAATCAAAGAGCCAACTAGTGTAGGCCGCTGCCGTCTGATATCAAGGAAATTGAATAAATACTCAAATGGCTTGCCATAAGCCAATGACAGCTCTGCATGCATCCTCTGGATATTATTTTAGAAACTGCTTTCATCGTGTCGCGATGTTTACAGTGAGAACAGCTGTGAGGTCCGTGCAGAAAGCAGAGCAGTGTACAATATATATCACTCAGTATAACAGGCCTACATTACTCTCTTTATTTGCTGTAGTTTAGTAGATATCTACAAACAAAGAGTCGATATTTTTCTAAGACCATTTAGTGCTTCACATAATAAAATACACAACGGCTGTAGCCTGATTATGCTTTAGGAGCTGTAAGTGTGTGTGGTAGGCAGTGTGTATGTGTGTGTGTGGTACAGTATGTAGGTGTGTGTTGTACAGTGCGTAGATGCGGCGGACAGAGGGTCTCAGTTGGTTTGGTGTCCTCTGCTTACTTTTAATACTTGTAAATACAACTTTTTGCCCGTAATTTCAATTCCCCATTTCAGCGACCAGAGAGAGGGGGGGATATATCCAGTCTCTGATTGTGTTACGTTATTATGAGAGTGTTCTCATACTTTAAATTGTATATATTTATATAAATATATTTGTGTGTGTATGTCCGCATCTGTAGCCTGTTATTGTCTCATTATACCGCACTCTCAATTAATTCAAAGTAAATATGTGGGGGATCAATGTTCAGCTGATGTAACAGAGATTATAAAATACAGCGCTATGACAAAACACTCGACAGCTGATGCAGCTGTTGCCACGTAATAATGAACGGACGTCACTGTTGCGCTCTCTGATCATTCCTGTGTTTTCTTTGAGAGCTCTATTTCTGTTCACACATTTTTTCAAAAAGAGGTAACCACAAAGCGATATTTAACTGAAAATACTAGGGAAATGTTTACTCAGAATTTTTCTTCCACACTTGCCCCTGCTAACATCTCAGTAAATGAGCTAGTAGATCATTTTAATTCAAACATTTAAAATATTATAGATGCCATTGCTCCAACTAAGGTAAAGGAAGTGTCTGGCAAGAAAATATCTCCATGGAGAAAGGCCATGACCGTGAAAACAGAAAAAAGAGAGTGTCGAAAAGCTGAACGTAGGTGGCGAAAAACAAATCTCCAGGTTCACTTTGAAATTTATAAAGAGAGACTTGGCCTTTATAATTTGGAATTGAAAAACACACGACAATCGTTCTTCTCTGACATCATTACCAAAAACAAAAACAACGCACGTGCCTTGTTTGCTACCGTCGACAGACTAACTAACCCCCCAGTGTCAGTAGCCTCTGAATTTCTATCCACCAGGGCGTGCAATGATTTTGCCTCCTTTTTCACTGACACAATTCAGAAAATCAGACAAGCAGTCAGTGCCTCTGCATCAGGAACAGCAAATGTGTTGTCTCTGTGTCCACCTAATATCAATTCAAACACCATGACACAATTACATCAGATTAATGATAAAAACCTAGAGGATATTATACAACTTCTGAAATCCTCCTCCTGCTGCCTTGATAATATTCCAACGGGATTTTTCAAAGATGTTTTTGTTGCATGGCCTCAGATCTACTTCATATAGTAAACAAATCTCTTCACTCAGGTATTTTTCCACAGGCCCTGAAAACTGCAGTCATTAAACCGCTCTTAAAAAAGAATAATCTTGATGCTTCAGTAATGAACAATTATAGGCCCATATCAAACCTCCCATTTCTAGGTAAAATCATTGAAAAAGTTGTTTTTCAACAGTTGAGTAATTTTTTGCATTTAAATAACTGTTTCGATGTGTTCCAGTCAGGCTTTCGTCCAAACCACAGCACTGAGACTGCTCTTGTAAAGGTCTTCAATGACATCCACTTAAACACAGACAGTGGCAGAACTTCAGTGTTAGTATTATTAGATCTCAGTGCTGCGTTTGACAGTGTTGACCACAGCATATTACTAGACCGACTGGAAAACTGGGTGGGACTTTCGGAAACAGTCCTAAATTGGTTTGAATCCTACTTAAAGGACAGAAACAACTTTGTTTCTATAGGTAAATACACATCTGAGTTGACAAATATGACATGTGGGGTTCCTCAAGGCTCCATCTTGGGGCCTCTTCTCTTTAACATCTACATGCTACCACTGGCTCAGATAATGAAAAACAACAAAATAAGTTACCATAGCGATGCAGATGACACACACATTTACGTAACAGTTTCACCAGGAGACTATGCTCCAATTCAAACACTGAGTAATTGCATTGAACAAATCAATGACTGGATGTGTCAGAACTTTCTCCAATTAAACAAAGATAAAACTGAGGTAATGGTTTTTGGAGCCAAGGCAGAACATATAAAAGTTAGCGCTGAGCTTCAGTCTGCAATGTTCAAAACAACAGATAAAGCCAGAAATCTAGGTGTAGTCATGGACTCTGACCCGAGTTTCAACAGTCACATTAAAACAGTTACTAAATCAGCCTACTATCACCTAAAGAACATATCTAGGATTAAAAGACTAATGTCGCAGCAGGATTTGGAAAAACTTGTCCATGCTTTTATCTTCAGTAGACTCGACTACTGCAATGGTGTCTTCACAGGTCTCACTAAAAAATCTATTAGGAAGCTGCAGCTGATTCAGAACGCTGCTGCTCGAGTCCTCACTAACACTAAGAAAGTGGATCACATCACTCCTGTTCTGAAGTCTTTACACTGGCTTCCTGTGTGTCAAAGAATAGATTTCAAAATACTGCTGCTGGTTTATAAAGCTTTGAATGGTTTAGGCCCAAAATACATTTCTGATCTACTGCTAAATTATGAACCATCCAGATCTCTCAGGTCTTCAGGGACTGGTCAGCTTTCTGTCCCCAGAGTCAGAACTAAACATGGTAAAGCAGCGTTCAGTTATTATGCTCCAAATATCTGGAACAAACTCCCAGAAACCTGCAGGTCCGCTGCAACTCTGACTACTTTTAAATCCAGGCTGAAGACTTTTCTTTTTGTCGCTGCTTTTAATTGAACTATTCATATCTTAGACTGCACTGTAACTTTTATCCATGTATTTCTTCTTTTAATGTTGATTTTATTAGCTTTTCTTTTTAATGACTGATTTTAAATGCCATTTTCTTAATGTCTTTCATTTTTTGTAAAGCACTTTGAATTGCCTTGTGTTGAAAAGTGCTATATAAATAAACTTGCCTTGCCTTGCCTTGCCTTAATATGACCGCTCAGAGGAGAGGAGTTCTCATTTCTTTAAACGGGCCCTTCTCACTTCTCTTATTTTTCATTTCCTCGGTCTCACCGGAAGTTGAGACCGATGGCCTTATTTTTGCCGGAGGATCGAGGAGCGATAATGGAGGAGCGATAACCGAGGAACCATCAGACCATCCTCCGATGAAATCCTCAGACACTCGCCCAGCCCCTTACTGTGTATCTCACTGATTGGTCGATGCAGCGCATGCACTGATCTGATGCTTCTTGACATGAGAGCAGAGTGAAGAAAATACATGAAACTCATGGGAGTCACTCCTCAGTTTATACCGTGTTTTGTTTCAATTCATGTATCATTTAGTTACAAATATGTGATGTATCTGAACAACAAAGTGGTCTAAAATCATTTTATTCATTTGTTGGAAACATTTTCATGATCGCTTTTTTCGTTTTACATTTTCATTTATTGTCATTTCCATTCAGTCAGTCATTAAGTGCTATTCAAATGTTACATTACATTACATTACATTGCATTTAGCAGACGCTTTTGTCCAAAGCGACTTACAATAAGTACATACGACCAGGAAGACACAAATGTTAATGTGCTACATATCCACACAAACAAACAAAGTGTGCAATCCAATGAATGTTAATCTAACTGGGTTTTGATAGATAACATATCTCTTTTTCTTCTCTAAATTATTTGTATTTCTATTGTGTACTCTAATCAATATTAATCCAACAATTGTTCGTTTATACATTTTAAGAATGGCGTTTATCTTTTTTGAGAATGAGTTCTTATTTTATTGTATTTATTTGGGTCTGCAACAGATGATACAAATGTTTGTGTCAGTAAACGTGTACTAACAGAGGCGGGGGTGTTTGTGAAAATAAAGGGGACAGAGCTGGTCAGACGATCAGCTGTGCAGCATCATCACAAACGGACATCGCTTCACGTGACGCTCCGGAGGAAAGGACGTCCCATTGCTCTTAAAACTCATTTCCCTGCTTCTCGTGGTTTCCTTGCGTCTTTCCATGCTTCCCTGGTGGGAGGGACTAGTCACAGGGAAACGACGCAAGTGAGGGAAGCAAGGATTTAATTTAACCGAAGTGAGAAGGACCCAATGTCTGCTGCTTCCCCTCTGTCACTACCCGATCTGCAGCTCTGCCCGATCTGCAGTGCGCATGTGCGAGATGGTCCGATATTGGACAACTCCGGACGGGACCCAAGTAGGACAACATTGACACAGTGGCTTTTGGCAAAGCTCAAAAAGAAAACTCGAGAGGGATGAGTTATTGTTATTACAACGTGACTTCACTATTATTTAACAACTCTTTTTATTGTGTTCTTTTATTTGGGGTTAAGTACATTGTCAGAATAAGTGAGAAATGAATTTAACTTCTGTTAGACAGCTATATGCCATACATTTTTGCACACATTCACAGTAAATATGTATTCAGTATGATAGCTGTCTAACAGAAGTTAAATCCATTTCTCATTTATTCTGACAATGTACTTAACCCCAAATAAAAGAACTCAATAGAAAGAGTTGTTAAATAATAGTGAAGTCACGTTGTAATAACAATAACTCATCTCACTCTCGTTTTCCTTTTGACTTTGCCAAAAGCCACTGTGTCAATGTTGTCCTACTTGAGTTGCTGTCCAATTATGGCAGAAGCAAAAAAGCCTAAAATATATAATTTTCACTCCGAGTGGGAGGATGATTATTTTTGTATCTATTCCAATTCAAAGTCCATCTGTCTCATCTGCAATGCGAGCGTGGCTTTATCGAAGATGGGTAATTTAGGAGCGGCATTTCAAAGCAGTGCACAAACGCTACGAGACGGAATTCCCTCCTAATGGGCTAGTTGCACAAGATGGCGTCTATCAACTTCCGGTGGCTGTGTGTGCGGTTGTAAACTTCCGGTCTACAGTAGAGCGGTAGAGGGAAGAGCGATAGATAGCGAGAGAGATAGCGTATAGATATTATATAGGCACTATTTTACACTCGATGTCTCCAAGACCTACCGAAGGTTAACATCAGTGATGTACATCGGCTGGTACAAGCGGCAGCCTCAGCCCCGAGGAGCAAAAGAGAAAAGGGGTTCAAGATGTAGCTACATATCCAGCTACGTCGACAATTATGAAGGTAAGTGACAAACAAAGCTGTAGTTACAGGCTAACTTTGACAAATTGACAGTCTTGATACAGTGTAAAGCATTTTAATGATGTACCATTACGTTTTTTTGGATAACATGAATGATATCCAATTCCCCACAGTTTCAAACAAAGATCTACCTTCAGGGAGAGTGATCATCGGGGCTAGCTGTTACAGGTCCATGAGAAAGCATGACAAGCCTCACGATCTCAGAGTAGGGAGGAAAATAAAAAGTGTTAATCGGTTCAAAGCCTCAATCAGGTTCATGTTCTGGGGTTTTGATGTGGCAAGAGTAGGTAACCTGTGATTTAGGATTAAAAAAAGCCCAGCTAGCTGACGTGTTGCAACAGATTACATAGTGACAATACATTTGCTCACATCATCTGGTAGCTAGCTATGTGTGTGTAGCATGAAGGGGCTACAGATTTATTTTCGTTTTGTAACCCTCTCGTGTAAAATGATAAATACATTAGCTAAACCTAAACTTAGCTTTCATCAAAGATTCTTAATGAGAGGTTGAAAACCGTCTTTGCTTTCATGGAAACCCCAGAAACTGGTTGTGACGGCTGCTGCTCTTTACTGAATGGTTAGTATAGTCCATGTAGGGTCCATTTGTATGGGCCAGTGTTAGGTAAGTGCTGGTTTTGTACCCTACATCTATGTTAAGCTGTTCAACGTTCTACTAACACTATTTTATGTAGTTATAATATAAGATAATACATTGAGAAAGCTGAGACAGGCTATACAAGCGTATCTGTTTGAATGTCCTTAAATTACAGTATTCCAAACAGCAGAACTTCTGTGTATGTGATGTGACTGACAACCTGACATGGTTTAGCCTTTTCCCACACCTACTACTACTGATCAGCCTGCTCTCAGCTTTCTCATTTGTCTGTGTTGTATTGAAGCAGTATCCTAAATGTAAAATGACTGACATTTTGTTTTAAGAACTGCTCACCTGTGGAGATTGCAGTGGCAAAGTGTTCCTGTGTAGCTGGAACAGCACTCTGCAACCACAATGTTGCACTGCTGTTCCAGACCGCACACTACTCCACACTCCACCTGGCTGCTGTCCCCCCTGTCCCCCCTGTCCCCCCTGTCCTCAGCTGCACTGAAACAGAGCAGCGATGGCACAAGCCAAGAACCATGGTAAGTACAGTATGTGTTCAACCCCAATCCACGGTTTAATGAGTATTTCCTTTGTGCCAAGAGCTGATTTAGTATGTTGCATCAACGACCTTTTCAATTAATTTGACAATTCTTTTGTGTAATTAATAGGGTGTGAAACCAGGCAGAGTGAGTGACATGGTGTTCATTTCCACTAAGCCAAAGCAGTTTACAGTTGCTGACGGTGTAAGGTAATATCTATTGTCCTAAGTAATTGTATGTAGCCTGCTACAACTTTGTGATTGTTTTCTGAGTGTAAAATTGTTCTTAAAGTCCTAATTATCATATAAACATGTCCAAAGGAGTACACGTTACAAGGCCGTGCGGGGGGAGCTGCCAGACCCAGATGTCCTCAAAGTCAGCGAGGCATACAAGGACTTCTCAGCAGACATCGCACCACGAAAAAAAAACTAATGGCTCACTACTCAACTCAACGACTAACACTCTTTCAGAGGATATGTTGGAAATGCACACATTATATATCTTTTTTGTATCTACTTTCTGGATATTGTCTGTTCATCTGTTATATAAACTAGCATTACTTAAATATGCAGAGACTAATTGAAATGTTTAAATATGTATTTTCCCCCCAATATAACATCAATCTATGTTTTGTAAAAGTTTATTAAATTAATCTGTAAAATGTTATCATATTGTGGATTTATTAAATGATGTATTTTCCTTTGTTATTTATGTGTGCGTTTGTTTTGAGGATATAATTCATTAGTACCTAAACATATGGTATAACTGCTTTTTGTAATGAAATACACGATTGGTTTGGGAGCAAGACATCTTTTAATCGTTGTTGCCCAGGCTTGCCGAAATGAATGGAAACTTATCTCCCGATTATAACATTGTGTAACTTGCTGTTGTTAAATACCGTCAAACTATGTGCAATATATACTTTATATACATATGCCATCTTTAATAACTGTAATATATACCGGGCTGCTAAATCCTAAGAACTGCTTGATTTGATTAGTAGATTCTTTGTTTTTTATCTGTATTTTTGAAAATTATGTAACTTTTTATCTTTTGTTTAGCATATTGTTTATTATATTATAACTTAGTACTTTTTTAGCATATTGTTTATTATATTATAACTTAGTACTTTTTAACGCATATAAGATATTCAACACTAAGCTGTCTGTGGCTCTTTCCTGCTGTAACGCTGCACATTTCCCCTCTGTGGGACTAAAGGTATTCTGATTCTGATAACGGGACGAATTTGTCCAAAGGGGCACACAGCAATGTAGTGCCGACTTTCTTACCCGCTGGAAGGCCAATCGCTTTTCTTTACCCTGAAATCCGCTCATTCTTGCTCTAGGTGTGACATAACAAGCTGTCAAAACTCTGTACTCAAACCGGAAGTACTCAGCCGCACACCCAGCCACCGGAAGTTGATAGACGCCATCTTGTGCACAGAGCCTATTCTGCCCTATGCTCCCAAAAGGGGAGGGGCCTGAAAGGTAGTAGTAGTAGTAGTAGTAGTAGTAGTAGTAGTAGTAGTAGTAGTAGAACCTTTATTTATCCAGGAAAATCAATTAAGAACAAATTCTTATTTACAATGATGACCTGACAGGAGGCAAAGGCTTCCTGAGGGGATGGGGTTTGGGAGGAAAACAAAATAAAAAGACAGACTACGGGCACTACAGAACCCAGGAGACAACACAAACACATAGAGCAAAGATGACAGGCATAGCAGTTAAACATATAAAACTCTAAAACAATATTGCTGTGATTCAACCAGTCATTAAAATCAGCATCAGGCAAAGCAGCTGCATGTGTGCACCAGGGTGTCAATAATAGTGACATTGAAGGTGCGGCGGGAGACAAAGGTTTTCATTTTCAACGTTTTTTGAATGCCATTCCAGCTATCAGCTGCTGCAAACTGAAAGGCGGAGCGGCCAAAGGATGTATGGGCTTTGGGGATCTTTAACAGGATGCTTGTAGCTGACCGGGTGTTGTGCGTCGGGGGAGGGCGGAGTTGCAGTAATTGTGTGAGGTAGAAGGGGGTGAGGCCTAGGAGTGTTTTGTAAACAAACATCAGCCAGTGGATCTTGCGTCTGGTCTCTAGAGAGGGCCAGTTAGCCAGAGAGTACAGGTCACAGTGGTGTGTCCTGTAGGGGGCATTGGTGGCGAAGCGGATGGCGGAGTGATACAGAACGTCTAAATGATCGAGAGCTCCTTTACACGCCGAGCGGTAGATGGTATCGCCGTAGTCGAACAGAGGAAGGACAGTCATCTGGACCAGAGAGAGTTTAGCAGATGAAGTGAATGAGGAGCGATTCCTATATAGAAAGGACAGCTAAATGCACAGCAGTCCATTTTCACCAGGGCCCTTTCTCATTTCTCTAACTCCCCTACTCGACTCCTATCCTCAATACTTAGTCCCGCCCACAGGAGATGCGAGCGGAGGAGCCGAGGAGAGAGGAGGGGAAGTAGTGATGGCAAAATGAAGCTTTGAATGAAGCGTCGAACCACTTGGACAATTGTGTCGGAAATAGGTTCATTTCTCGAAGCTTCAGTTACAGCGACCTCTCCTGGCGAAGTGCAAGGCTGCAGTGGGTTTAACGTATCTTTGCCTTGAAAAATATTCGATGCACACACACACTTAAGACTGAATATAATGTTCTATTTGCAATTAAAGATTGCTAATTGTGTGTATTGGGTTATTGAGAAGAGACTAGAGAGTGCTAGACATTTTTTTGGGAGGAGAGGGCCTTTTAACAGTTATTAAAGTATTAAAGTTGAAAAGCAATGATTAAAAGTACATCCATTCCGGGCTTTGAACCAGCTGCGCGGAGGACATCGCCGCATTCGGGCCGCCGGCTCTACCCACTGGGCTATCTATTCCTTAAAATATTGAACTGTTTTTATATTACTGATGATTGTCTTTTTGTTCACAATTTCTCCACATTTCAAAGTGTTTCCCGAGCCAGAACGACCTATCTTTCTTCCTGACTTGATACTACAATAATGATAATGATTATTATCATGATACTACAATTCAAATGCAATACCAACAACAACTCAACAGCAACAATGCAAACTACGACAACAACCCACACATTGCGCATTGTTTAGAGCGGTCATAAAGTGTTGAAGCGCTCAAATTCGAAACAGTTTCAACCTGTAACCTGTCAGAATCGAGACGAGGTAGTGCATTGAATCGCGTGAATGGACCGTGAACCAGTCAAGTGATTCATTCGGGAAATGAAGCAGTTGCTGGTTCGGACGTCACATGTCACGTGATTTGAAGCAGTTGCTGCTTCTGACGTCATATGTCACGTGATTTGAAGCAAGTTCTAAGCACTGCTTCTATGAAATAGGAAGTCCAGGGTTGAAGCTCCGTTCGAAGCTTCAGTGTCAAACTGCCATCACTAAGGGGAAGCAGCAGGCGGTTAGAGAAATGAGAACTCCTCTGAGCGGTCATTTTAAAGAGAGGTCCATTAATGATGACAGGAGGCACAGCAGCCCTCTGTCAGGACAGATGTGTTCATGACGACTTATATATTTACTTTGATTCATTCACAATAACAGGCTACAGATGCGGACACACACACACACACATTTATATATTTATATAAATATATACAATTTCAGAATCAAACAGAGCACTCTCATAATAACGTAACACTATCAGAGACTGGATATATCCCCCCCCCCCTCTCTGGTCGCTACAATGAGGGAAATAGTAAGCAGAGGACACCAAACCAACTGAGACCTGTCTGTCCGCTGCATCTACGCACACACTGTACCACACACACGCACCTACAGCTAACAGCCTAACAGCCGTTGTGTATTTTATTATGTGAAGCACTAAATGGTTTTAGAAAAATATGGACTCTTTGTTTGTAGATATCTACTAAACTAACGCAAATAAAGAGAGTAGGCCTGTTATACTGAGTGATATATATTATAGACACTGCTCTGCTTTCTGCACGGACCTCACAGCTGTTCTCTCTGTAAACATCGCGTTGCGATGAAAGCAGTTAATAAAATAATAACCAGGGGATGGATGCAGAGCTGTCATTGGCTGAGATAAATCTGGCCGTGCGTCACTACTCTTTGAAACATCTCTGTTGCCGGAAATGCATCCACGAAGGAGCCGTGGAGGACCGTGGAGGACACATCAGTGTATCCTCGGTTATAGCTCCTCCAGAGAGCCTCCTCGACGCTCGATCCTCGGTCCTCGAAGTGCATTTAGAGAAATGAGATGTCCTTCAACATGGCGTGCTGAAATTCATTTCCGGGTCACTACCGGAAATGAATGAGATGAAATGAGAAAGGGCCCATGCCCAACAACAAGAGCAAGGCTGCTACCAGAGCATCTTATCGTGTCAGTCACGTTCTTGCGAAGCACATGAAGTCTTTCAAAGACGGCGAAGTTGTGAAAGAAGCATTTCTGGAGGCTGCTGATGCGCTTTTGGGGGACAGTAAAAATAACAGTAGCATTTCAACAGGTTTTTGATATAATAAAAACTCAAGTTAGATACCATTATTAATCAGCTGTAAGTTTTTGTTTGTTTGAACTTATTCATTATAATTATTGTACAAAATGGTATAAGAATGCACACATTAAGATCTGTTCTGTTTAAATTGATTATAGTCTATTATCAATTCAGGTTAAGAAACTAGTGCTGCTTGCATCCTATTTTAAAAGGCATTTCTTTTTATACTCTATTAAAATGCAACAAAAAAAGGGTTTTATTCTATTAATTGTGTCTCTTTTATTGCACTTTGGCAGCAGATTCCTGTGTAGCTTCAGATCTGAGTTGTCTTATTAGTAAGCCTAATTTATACTTTTGTAGCAACACTATTTGTATATAATGGCAAAGAAAGGGTTCGGAGTCTTTTCTTTTTCCCTGTGT
Organism: Harpagifer antarcticus; assembly: GCA_902827135.1. NCBI lineage: Eukaryota > Metazoa > Chordata > Actinopteri > Perciformes > Harpagiferidae > Harpagifer > Harpagifer antarcticus. The sequence goes on from CADEHL010001240.1 coordinate 706,212, forward strand.
CATATGTGGCAGCACTGTTCAATGTTTCTTGAAAACATTACCCACTGTAGTATGTGACGTGAGAATAAACTCCAACTCTGTATCAACAACTCTGTTGTGTAACTTCAGTTAAATACTTGTATGTGTGTAGATTAGAAAGAGGTAAGATAAAGGATCTGCAGTATTTTATGAAGTATTAATCGTACAAAGGTCAGTTTTATTCAAGTAGAAGTGTGTATTTACCTGGTAGGCTGTCAGTAATGGCTACGCCTCTCTATTTGGACTGGTAGATCTCGGCAGACTGGCAACTTTAAAAGTAGCTCTCGGTTCAAAAAAGGTTGGGCACCCCTGATCTAGAGCTTTCTCTTTGTCAGTTTCATTGAGAATGAGGCATCGTGGCCAGCAGCTCCCCCTTCAGACCTCTGCAAGCATGACTAATCAATCACCAGCGTAATATCTCCAAAAAAAAAGATTTAACAGGTAGATCATGGATTAACAATTTTTGAAGGAAAGTATGCTTATACTTGTACAACGTTTTAACCCTGTTCACCTCTTTTATAGGAATTAAAATGTTTTAAAACCTTTTAAAGAACATACACATTTTAACCTTTTTTCACAAGACTTTATTTTTATAGTAGCCTACTTATTATTACATTCATAATTATAAATTATTTGTAAATTAATTCCCTTTTGTGACTTTTATGACTGTTTTTATTGCCTCTTGTATCAATGACTAGTTTCTTAACAAAAATAAAACTATCACATAAACACTACTAACCTGTAGAACAGGAGAAATAAATGAAGTAGAGGGAAAGTGGCTGCCTTTCCTCTGGTCAGTCCATGGATGTATAATAAGAAGTCAGTCTCGCCAGAATGCCAAGTCCACAGCAGATACAGAGAGTATAAAAGAGCTTATACAAGACAAAATACATAACAATAAACAGAAAATGTAACCACATATTTCGTGTTCGTCACACGTAGCTAAGGCAAGCTCTTGTTTTAATTTTAAGGAGTTCAAAAACGATGTGTCCACAGGCCAAGCCCTCCAGCTTGCTATACCCATTTAAGCAAATGACTCGCAACTAAGTATGTCCAAGCAATCAAAAATACATATGAGCTGGTCTAGCCAAAAAAACAGAATACTGTAATGTTTCACAGACAGGACTGAAGTTCTTTGGTTTTAATAGCTCCTTTATAACCGGCAGAGAACGCCTAATCAGGTTAAAGGTTACAGGTTATAGGACCAACTTCATTACCATGCTATATTCTCAACACACTAACACTACAACACCAGGGTCAACGTCACACGCTGACCAGCCCTCCCCCCTCTGCTCCCCCAACCACAGGCCTGCAGTGACCAGCATTACTTTGCAGCTCTGTGATTGGCAGAGAGACGGGAGATGCTTGAGTGACCCACACAGCACCCTCTACAGCAGGGATGGGCAACTTGGATGGTGGTGGGGGCCACATAATTGATGTACTGGCCACCAGGGGGCCGCAGATTCACTTGGAACACAGACATTAGTTGTCTATCTTGAACTTGAAAGACACAATAAGGGGAATGTCAACACAGGCACCTGTCAACCCGCACTCTGCTGTTCCTCAGCGCCGCTCCCCCTCCCGCTGAAATTATGAATGAAAAGCGTATCGTAGATAACACGGCAGGGTCTGTGGCAGTTTGTTTTCATCTGATTTCAAATAAACAAAGTCTTGGTTTTTAGAATATTAAACTTGTTTAGCCAAATTCAGATGATAAATACAACCTTTAAGCTTGTAAAGGCATAATTACAAGCGGCAACTTAACGTCACAGCAGGCATAACAACAGCCGGTGTTTCTTGTGAGTGTTTCCCCGGGAAACAAACAAGAATACACACAAACGCGTCACAGATTATTTTGCGGTATTTGGTTGCCGAACGAAATCATGTACGCAGATCGCGACGTAATTAGTGGACGGTATCAGTCCTACAAGTAAAAAATAAAAATGTGTAATTTTTTGTTTTATAAATTACGTTGTTTATAAATTAATCTGAGGGCCGCAAAAAGAGGAGGTGGGGGCCGCCATTGGCCCATCCCTGCTCTACAGGGTCACTACAATACATTCAGCAAGGTATTTTCTTTCATATATTTGTTGATTTATTTTTGTACCAACTCCTTTCCTCGATCTCTTTTTGTGCATTTATTGCATTTTCATTCTAATCCTGCAATCCATGTTTGGAACATGGATGACGTTCTAAATGGTATTTCATCACAACCCTAATTGCATATTCTTCCATACAGCTTCTCTCCACGGCCTCAAAAAAGTGCACCCTCCAGGCTTTGATAAAGACTGCCTCTTACCATTTGATGAAACTCTCTCGCAGCACAAGAAACACACAGGAGAGCTTTGGACTGATCGCAGACACTGATGATTTATTGGGAGTTACGGATGGAGAAATGCCAGAAACATATTCCTTCTATGCTTTCCACATGTGTGGTGAATTTACAATATAACTTTCCTTTAATCCTCAACACAATCTCACCTTCACCAATTGAATCTAGGAAGAACAATGTACTCGTTATTTTTGAAACACTCAATATCCCAAATAATCATTGATCAGACTAACACAACTTTTAGTCGTTTATCTTCCATGCTGAACGTGCATCAGGGTTCATGTTCATTATTGATTGCTGCAAACCAAGGACAAGTTCATAGTTCTTCTCCAAGATGGGTAATCTCAGCCTTGCTCCGACCACTGGGTTCTCAACAAGAACAGACCAACACACTTACACACAAATATACATGTACTGTAGTACTAGAGCGAACAAGGATACATATGTAATACATTGAACTATAGTTCACATGTATGTACCATGTGTTAGCCAACAGGACGTCAGGTGTGAACTGCTTTGACCTAAAGGGCCTTTGAGGAAGATATTGCACCAGTCAGAGGGACAGATTCAAACCCTGGTCCTCCACACTGGGAGGCAAGAGCTGTTTGCCATCAAGGAAACACATCGAACCGGCTGGGAAACATTGGGAACTGTCCATTTATATTTTCAGCAAGTTCGACTAAGACTGAAGTGCTAGTACAAAAACATTTTATGACAACACCTGGTAAAAACAAATAAGACTCAACTTCCATACCATTCCAACTTAAGCAATCAAGAAACAAACTTTGTCTCAAAAAGTTATTATGTGAAAGGCTCCTCCTCAAGTTAAAAGAGACTCTTCTATGAAATCAGTCTACCACGAGAGACACACCAGGTTCAGATGAAAGATCACTTACACATTCAGGGTCCAATGTCTTCAAGGCTACCAAGGCATATGAAAATGAATAGGTACTGAACACATTTAACAAAACCAGCATAGACACATAATAATGTGCTTGTGTTGGCAAAAATGTATCACGTTTAAATGCTGGTATTTTGCTTTTCAAATAAATGTCTGGCTTTGACAATTTCTTACTAACCTGGAACTTTCTTTTAGGGACACATCGATACTTATATGGTATTGGACAGGACAACTGTGAACCAAAATGTGTTGGCAGCTTGTTTCAGTAAAATACATATAGTGCTGCATGCTCTGTGTCAAAATCAAAGCAAAGAAACTCCAATTTGTAATGATTTCAAACATACAAGGATTGTATCAATCTGTAGAGCAGCGGTTCCCAACCTTTTTCAACTCGGGGGCCACTTAAGAATCAAAAAACATGTGCGCGTCCCACATTCAACAATAAACAATACGGAGGCTAAATAAAGTTGATTGGTCAATTCAGAACATTGGACACGTTGTAAATCCAGTAGAACAGACCACTGTCAAGGACTGTAATGACCGTTGCTAAGGAGGATTAAGAAAGAGAAAGGATAAGAAGTTCAAATTAAATCTTAATAATGAAAATGTTTCCACACAAATCATAATGTTTTGCAAATGATTTGGCGGCAAATATTGAATTTACATTTACACCCTTTAATATTTTATTTGGGCTTTTAGATGAAGACTGCACACAGTTAATAAATACAACTATTCTCCTGGCTTAAATACATATGTTTAAGAGTCAATCAAGGAGTTATCTTAATTGAAGGTGTTTGAAGAGTAGATCAAATATACAATTTCTTTTGGAAAAAATGATTGCCAAAAAAATTCAAAGGGTGGCTCAACACGCCATGACATGGGAAATAGTTAGCTCTAACGAAGAGTGGAATTAAAGGAACAATATGCTTGCCATGTTGCATTTCTGGTGGTATTCGGTTGTCAACCTATTTTTGTTTGTGAAATGTTGAAGTGATCCTACTGACTATTTTTATTTCTTCTGTTTTTGTCTGAGATGAGAATGTCATCTCCTATATGTTATTGTTATGTCCATGTGTGTGTCTTTAGCCTGTACAAAAAAACAATTATTTGGCGGCCCACTTGCAATGCCTTCACGGACCACTAGGGGCCCACAGGATGGGAACCGCTGCTGTATAGGATTAAATATTACACCATTTATATTGGATGAAGTTGAGTAGTTGTCTAAATCCTAATCAATAAAAGTCATGTACATCAAATACTTATTTAGTTCCTCTGATATAACACAGTCCTTTAGTGATGTAAATCTAATGACCTCTGCAATTGAAACCGAAACCCTCTTTAATCACACATGCAGAGCACACAGTGTTCTCTGCATTTAACGCATGCTAGTAATAGGAGCAGTGGGCAGCTATTGTACAGCGCCTGGGGTGCAATGGGGGGGGGCTGTCTGATGTCTTGCTCAAGGGCACCACGGCAGGGCCCAGGAGGTGAACTGGGACCTCTCCAAGTCCACACTCCATATTTAGGTCTGTTCGGGGACTTGAACCGGCGACCCTACAGCTCACAGTCTAAGCCCCTACTGACTGAGCCACTACCGGACACTACACTACATCGGTTAGCTGACCTTTCTGAGCTTCTTTGGTCCAACACTTTTGGTTTACAATGAAAATCTTCAATTTAATTGAGGTAACCATGCTGGAAATGTGATTTTCAACCACATGTATCAAAAACACATTTGATTCGGCATAGAATTTGTACTTAGCTCGAGTTTAAAGCAAAAGTTTTGTTGTATTTCAGTTTCAACCTGCAACAGGTTGAAACAACACAGCCATACAGTGGGAAGTTTTCAAAATGTGAAAGTATGGTATTGGTTGACAAAAACAGAGCCAGGCAAAGCCTATTAGATGCAGCTCTATCTGTACATGGGGACTCGTTAAAGTGTTTTTGAAAATATCACACAAACTTACAATTGCGAGGTTCATTAAAGTGTATTTTCAAATGAAAAAATCAAATAAATCAAGTCATATTTGCTGCCAGAGGCTTCCAGCACAAAGCGAATGCATAGAAGATGTGTGTGTATATATACACTGAACAAAAATATAAACGCAACATTTTTGTTTTTGCTCCCATTTTTCATGAGATGAACTCAAAGATCTAAAACATTTTCTATAAACACAAAATAACCATTTCTCTCAAATATTGTTCAAACATCTGAAAAAGTCTGTGATAGTGAGTACTTCTCCTTTGCCGAGATAATCCATCTCACCTCACAGGTGTGGCATATCAAGATGCTGATTAGACAGCATGATTATTGCACAGGTGTGCCTTAGGCTGGCCACAATAAAAGGCCACTCTGAAACGTGCATTTTTGCTTTATTGGGGGGGGTCTGGGGGGGTCCGAAAACCAGGCAGTATCTGGTGTGAGGGGTAGGGTTAGGGTAATGTTGTGAATCGAGTGGCCTGTGTTCGTCGGCCATTACATACGCCTGCCCATACCATAACCCCACCACCACCATGGACCACTCGAAAAGTGTTGCGTTAATATTTTTGTTCAGTGTATATATACACACAAGGTAAATAGTTAAGAATAGTTTATAGTTTAGATTAATTGTTATTATTCAAGTTCCATGAGTAATTAAAGTTTGAAATAATAAACACATAAATACATTATGTAATGTCAGATGTATTATAGTAATATAGCAATACTCTTAAACAACAAGTATTGCAATAAATGCAACAAAAAGGTGGCCAATACATTTGGCTTCTGCAACTGGCCTGGGAGTTCACAGATACTGTGACCCCCACCCCTCACAGCGGAGACGCTTGTTGAAACCAGTTTTGTTCATCGTTAATCATTTGCTTACATGTTCTAAAGGAAACAAATGCACATGCTTAACTTCTCTTAGTTCAATAATGTGCTGAAATGCCACCAATTACTTTTGCAGCCGAAACCCACCGCAACATCAAAAAGTAGTGCATTCAAACAAAGCATTAGTCACCCAGTTATGCAACAGTAACAAATACAGATATCCTTCACCTTAAATGTAACAATTCAAAATACATTTGTGTAAGTGCATGCTCTCTTTGTTACATCTTAACAGGACGTTTTCAACAACTCCTTTTCATTTATTTAATTCTCATTCAAGTTAACTGTCTTAACTTTTATAAAAGCAGATCAAGACGCCATTTAACCCCCAAACATCAGTCCCCAAAGTCAAATCCTTCACTTTGAACGAGAAAGCGGTAAATGCATCTTATAAAGTTGCATACAAAAAATATATTTGAGGCAATGAACTCTGCCATCTTTAGGTTCCAGGCATCACTTCATATTAAAACTGTAAAGCCCAAACATAGAAAACAATATTTGAGGCATTTTACTTACTTGAATCTGACAAATCCAGTCCAATAAAACAAAGAGATGTTGCTCGTTTGAAGAATCAGAAGTTTTGTGAGTTAAATGTGTTTATATGTCTTGCCCTCTGGCCATACGGCCAGAGGGCAAGACATATAAACACATTTAATACCCAATAGCATTGTGAGGCTGAACAAAAGGACCTTTTGACTATGTAAATGTAGTCTTTAAAAAACAAAACATTTACTGACTTGTAAATATTTAAATAGCTTAAAGTAATGTTGCAAAATTACAACCGGGGGCCTTACAGGGTTAACACATGCAATTAGAAGAGCTGCACATGCTGAGATAAGATGGCAGGGAGTGTAACGCTTCTGCCTTTGCTAGGTTTTACTAATATGATCATTAACAGTGTTTCAATGAAAGAAAGTAAATCCAGTCAGGCTGGAAGGGTTTGAATGAACGAAGATATACAAATAGGAGTGAAATTACTCTTAGTGATAAGGCCCTCAACCCTCTTTTTGGGAGGAAAACATATTGTATCCAGTCATGACTCAAGGGTGCCAATATGGTAAAACTTCATATAGATCGGCAGATGTGGAGATTATTAGCTTGATTATTATTAGTTGAGAGAATCACAGTTAAAGTTGATAACAACAGCAGATCATGGAGATGGTTCCGTGTGGCAAGTTGAGAACATCTCCACAAATCTGCTCACAGAGACTGGTGGAGGAGGATTTTCCATCTGGTGGTAACAATAATACTGATATAAATAAGAAATAAGGAAGCTGGTATGTTGAAACTCTTTCTATGATTATATTGTACTGGCACTATATTTTGAATTAATTGTAATGCATCTTACCTCTCATGGACAGGTAGTTTAGTAATTACTGTTGAACAACCCCTGTTGCATGTGTTTCAGTGATAAAACATGAGAAAGATGAACGGCTATGGTGTGCAATGGTAACGAGACATCTTTAAAAAAAAAAAAAAGAAGCAGAATAAGGAGTTGGGCAGGTTGATGTGTGTCGAGCTCTGTGTTGTCATGCTATCTTTTTTCCCCCAATTTTACATTGTAAGTTAATGTACATCAACATACAGGACCTGCTACCTTCAGATGCTGCAGGGGCTCATTAACTGAAGCATCTTTTCAGACAGGTAATGTGAGAATCCCTCACGTCTTCATAGATCAGTGCTGACTGCTTTACTGACTGTCCTGCTTGCTGATTCTTGCTGGAAAGTGTACCTTGAAAGTGTTAACATAACCTACAAAACGAGTCACAACTGTACGCGTGCACACACTTACATGTGTCATAGATGTGCTCTGGTACTTGACAATTGACAAGTAGCATTGTAGCCCCCATTGCAGTCAAACCTGCAGGTTGGAGGAAGAGCCGGAATGATTAACATGTTGCTGAGTTTGTCTGATGGACCTGTCCACCAATCAATCATTGTGGATGATGATTTTTTTCAGATGTCATGGGGTCATATGAGGATCTCCACCATGTCGTTGTCCACTTCCTGTTGGATCGGCGGTGCTGTAGGGAGAGCCAGTTGCTGTTGGTGAGACTGAATGGCGAACCGTCTCTCGAGGATGCTGCTGTGAAACACTGGCACATCTGCATAGAACAGTTTAAAACATTTTTAATTAGTTAGCGTTGCTGATGGTCCAGTCTTAGTAAACAAAACAAAACCAAAAAACATCAGGTATGAAGCGCAACAACTAAAATAATAATTTTGTTTACTTTATTGTGATAGAGATTTTAGGTCATATGGTCTAGGCCTTTTTCTGATATGTTTGTCCTGATTTACAACAGCCATCCGGAACTTATGCTGCGTTCACACCGGACGCAATGCGAATATTCGCTTTGCTCTAATCGCTCTTATTGCATCGCTCTAAACGCTCGAGTTTCACCGCGGCTGTCAGCTGTGTTAACTCGCATCATTCAAACAACACGCGCTGGCTTGGGAGCTACAACTACAACAAAATTAACATATTTTACTGTGAATTAATTGTAATACACATTTCAAAATGATGCCGAAGTAACAACATCCTGATACCGGTTAGTAAAAACCATGAATTAATGCTTTGACAAGTCTGCAGACAGACGGCAGGCGAAAAACCTTTTAAAATGCGTGTTTTCTGAATGGAGATCGGATCGATCAGGCGAGGCTAACGTTGGATATGCTCCGTCCACACTCACAACAACGGCCTACAGACATAAATAAACCAGCGATTGTATTTGCCATGACACAGACAGTCTGTGGTTTGTACTTGTTTAACTTTTGTCTAGTTTCTGAACAGATATGAGGAGCTGTGAGCTCTGAGTGCTAACTGCTAACGGCTGATGTTTTGAAGATGACGTTATGGCAGTTTTACGCGCCGTCGCTCCGCCCGCCGAACAGCCGATCGCCCCGCCTACACTGCGTTACTATAGTTACTACCCCAGTACTAAACTGTAATGGAAACGCAGCATAAAGTGAGCCTGGCCTACCAAGGCCTAACCATACCGTACTAAGCCGTGCTAGGTCCTGCAGTGGAAAAGCGCCATAAGTAAACCTAACACCAAAAAAATGGGACAAACACTGACAACAGTATTTTTTAAAGGTTTAAATCGCTGGGCTGTTTGTTTTGTAGAGGAGAGACCCCTGTGGATAACTAGCTCCTGGTACAAACATCCTGAACAGTTTAATGTTATGTTTTTATATGCAACATTTAACTATTAATATGTCTAAAAATGTCTGGCATCAAAAGGTAAATATCTGTTCATATAAATCTTCAGGAACATTTTTAACAGTGTTTTCAAATGTTTTTCAACCATTGGAAAACATCCTCACGTGGATTCCTTTAATCATCAGGTTGTCTGACAAAAGCTTGTATAATTCATCCAGTTTTAAGCCCCATTTTTGTTATACTCTTAATAGATCTTGGTCATTTTTAACTACATTTTAATCAGAGGGAGTTAGCAAGCTGAGCAAATGTTAGCCTACAGTCTATAGACCCTCTGCTCTGTGTCCTAACAGGGAAAGACTGATATTTAACATTGCTTGATTCAGGGGTTCTACAGGGATTACTCATTGGGTCCATTTGTTTTTGAGTGCTTTAGACCTTTGCCTGACTCCTCCAAGTTGTGATCAGAGCCTAAAACATCTCCGAGATTATACTGACATGTCTGACAAACAGTTTGAGCTGACCTGCCAGGCGGTCGGGGATGTAGACTGGGCTTGGGCTGGACAGACGAGCAGGCAGAGTCATGCTCTGCACGGCGGGCGTGCTGGGTTTGCTATTGTCCTGACTTTGTCCTTTGTCTGTCTGTGTGCAGCTGTCCCTGCTGCCTGTCTTCGAATGGCCTGCATTCATTGGGGTGGAAGGAAGCACTGGTGAAGGGGATGAAGAGATTGACTCAGTCCTGATGGACTCTGTCCGAAACTCAGAACCAAGCAAAACCCCTGCAGGAACATCAGCAGAGATCAGTTGTTAAAAGTGACATCCATCAGCTGTTCTCAAAAAAAGGCTCACACATGGTAATGAATATTGGTTATTACCTAGGCTGCCCTTCCAGCTGGTGTCCTTGCGTTCTTCAGTGATCGGCGAGCTACTGAGGCCGAGGCTGTGAGAGAGCAGTCCTGAACCACCAGAGCCAGTGTTCGAAATGGACATCAGGGACTTGGAGGGCCTCATAGCAGATTGCGCATCTGACTTGATTGGCTCCTTCTTGGAGCGCTGGTGAAGCACCTTGATCATAGCATCTTTCTCTATGATCTGGGCATGAAGATTCTTTATCCTGTATTAGGCAGAACAAGAGCATGGACCTGAATGGAGCCATAGTTCCAGGACAACGAAACCTAGAGAGCTATGTGAGCGCAAGTACACCACGAGTTAAATTATTTGGACTAATGACAAAAAGTACACATTGTAACCTTTAAGTTCTGATCTTTGTGTTTATGCTAGCTTTTTACAAACACACCAAAAAGACTAAACATCAAGTCATATAGACTGCATCCAGTGGCAACATTGGCTGGAAAATGAAGCAAACACGGAAGAGCCATCAACTGCATGCCAGCCAAGCTCCTTGAATGGCTGCTTGAGGCTGGCTCCAGAAGGGAGTTAAAAAGGCTCTACTTTATAGAGGAAATGGACATGTTTACAGCCTGGTACAAAAAACAGGTTTGGGCTCATAGATAACTACTCAGTTATGAAAACTGTATGGGGGTGAATTTTTATATAACTGGACCATTTAAATCCATCCCAGGTGTCTCATTTATAAACTTTGCGTAGGATTCACGTGCAAAGATGGCGTACGCAGGAACAAAGGAAGTGCTTAAGCACAAAGATGTTCTGTAATGCGGCGCAGCTTTTGCGGGCTTCACGTAACACTAGGGATGTAACGATATACCGAATATCACGGTATCGCGGTAAATAAACGTCCCAATACCGTCGTGAGACTGACCAAATCTACCGCGATTTTTTTTTAAAATTAATTTTCTTTAAAAAAAAAAAAAAATGTAAATACTTTTTTTTGTTTTAAACCTTTATTTAACCAAGTGGTCCCATTGAGATCATCGATCTCTTTTTCAAGAGAGACCTGTCCAACATGGCAGCAAGTAGGTTACAACATGAACATAAAACAACAGATAACACAAAAGGACATCGTATTTACAGTGCTACATGTACACACCTAGAGACATTGACAAGTACCAACAATATATTTATATCTCGCCCTGTCAATAAGCCTCACCTTCTTGGCAAAAACTTTATTGTTTTTGAAGTGGTGGAGAGACAATGCACAGTTTGACCCACTGCTGTCACCCATGGCCAAAGCATATCTCTCCGTCCCACTGAGGTGGTGTTAGACTTTTTCGCTGTCTGTCATTTTGACAGACAGGATCGTAAAATGTCGGTCATAATCCCTTATTACCCGTCGGGTCTGAACAGAGAGAGAGAGCACGCTCGTGAACTGTCAACGGGGGGGGCGGTGTTATGCCGTGTGTGCATGCACCTCGCGGGAGCGCGCACGGCGTAAAGCAAAACCTCCCAGACATGTATTGATCTGTACGGCAAAGTACGGTTTGGAAACTATATCATTTCCTTTTGGAGGGCATGCATGACACGGCATAACACCAGAGCCTCGCTGCGGGGAAACGTTGGCGCTGTTCCGAGTTTGTTCTAATCTGTCAAAATGACAGACTGTTTTCAGATTTTTCCATCATTGTTAAATAAAATATTTGGTTAACGCGACCACTGCTGTCCCAGCAACACCATTACCAAGCGAGAGTTTTTTCCAGAGCAGGGGATATTGTAAATGCCCAAACATCCCAGCTTAACCTGGAACCTGGAAATGTGGACATTCTCATATTCCTAAAAACCTGTCTGATGATGCCGAGTGAGTGACTAGTGAGTTTGAGTTGAGTTACTTGAAAAACTAAAGTGAAACTTGATTTATTTTATTGCAGGGTCTGATTATTAAATGTCCTTGTTTATTTGTGAGATGCAATGGCACAAAGAAAATGCCTACTTTGTTTGGTAGTACGATAGATACAAAAACACTGGTTTTCTTGTTCCAGTCTGTTACTGTCACTTTGTTTTTGACACTTTAAAATACTGCTATCCTACTAAAATGCTGTACAAATCAGATTTATTATGTAATAAAGAAACATTTTCCGAGTAAAAAAAATTCAATTTTTTTTTTCTCCTTTATTATTCAATATCGCGATAAATACCGTACCGTGGACTTGTTATCGCGATATTATCATACCGTGAGTTGTTGGTATCGTTACATCGTTACAAATCATATTGTTTGGTGGATGCAGTTTGAACCAGAGTAGCAGCATGAAGGTCAGATCGTCACCCAAATAAACAAATAAGTGGTCCGAAAAGTACACATAACCTTCCTCATGCAGTGTGTCAGTCTGTTTATACCTGAGACAGGAGACCCCCCCTTGATGATAAACTGTACGAAATTATCGGGGAATCCCTCCGGAGTGGAGGGGGGGATGTGCGAAACGGCACAAAACATGATAGTATATAAAACCATGCTCGTATCTATACAACCTATAGAAATGCAAAACGGCGTCAGTTTAGATATAATTCTGTCCTTCTGTTTACCGCATAATTTATGAGAATACATTTCATCACATCTAAGAGAACATATTCGAGGGGTGATCAATAACATATCCGTAACATTATTTATTTCTCCATGTTATGTTTTTGTGTGCACTGAAGATTCTCAAACAGGCGGTTGTTTAATTAATTTAAGATTGGCTTGCGTCACGTCACCCACCATCCTTATTTGTATAACCCGGGAGTAAGGTGGATTGTGCACTGCCAAGATGGCCACTGCCTGAGCCACTACGCCTCACAGGGTTCTTGAGTGACCTGGCTGATGTCCTCGAGCAGGGGTGCCCAACCAGTCGATCGCGATCGACCATTCCCAGTCGATCGCGAGATGTGTATAAAAATAGAACAACAATATTCAGTTTTATCGTTAATGTCCTATAACATAATCTTCCTGTGCCAGAATAATGCACTTGAACGCATCAAAGCTTTGTGATTGGCCGGCGTGGCGTGGCTGGTGGGCAGTGGGCACTAGTTCGCTGACGTTGTCCGTGTCATCAGGAGTGACAGTCTGCACACACACAAGACCGCAATTCTGGCAGAAGCAAAAAAGCCCAAAATATATCATTTTTACTCCGAGTGGGAGGATGATTATTTTTGTATCTATTGCAATTCAAAGTCCATCTGTCTCATCTGCAATGCGAGGCTTTATCGAAGAAGGGTAATTTAGGAGCGGCATTTCAAAACAGTGCACAAACGCTACGAGACGGAATTCCCTCCTAATTCTGCCCTACGCTCCCAAAAGGGGAGGGGCCTGAAAGGACAGCTGAATGCACAGCAGTCCATTTTCACCAGGCCCAACAACAAGAGCAAGGCTGCTACCATCGCATCTTATCGTGTCAGTCACGTTCTTGCAAAACACATGAAGTTGTGAAAGAAGCATTCCTGGAGGCTGCCGACGCATTTTTGGGGGACAGTAAAAATAACAGTAGCATTTCAACAGGGTTTTGATATAATAAAAACTCAAGTTACACCGAACAAAAATATAAATGCAACACTTTTGTTTTTGCTCCCATTTTTCATGAGATGAACTCAAAGATCTAAAACATTTTCTAGGAATGTTAAGCCCTCCCACTATTTTCCAAGAGGGCATTGCCAGATTTTCAATTTCAGGTTTTAACCAGGAGATGGCGCTTCATTCACAAATACAGAAAGACAACTTTCAGTACTTTCAGTTGTGTTTTGAAGAGCATTTGAACACATATTTTAGATCAAATAAAGTATATCTAATCTTGTAATTCAATAATATATAGTCTTTATATATTAAATAATCATAATGTAAATGTTTACATAACACTTCTATATTTTTTATGCTCATACTTTTACCTTTACAATCGTTTGCTTTAATATGCAGTATATTTTTGTGTTTGCTTCCTCCTGCTCCCTTTCGGACATATACTGTATGATTTATTATTATTATTAATATGAAGATATTATTAAGATAAGATAAGATGTTACTTTATTGATTGAACATTTTAGTTTCGAATGTGCTGTCCCACGGTAATTCAGAAGGCTCACAGGTCACATTCCGACCATTATTTAAAACAATACTGTAGGTGCTTTCCCACCGTCTACAGTTTGATTTGTATAGAGGGAGCTCTGTGGCTGATTGGCCGGCGATTAGGTGTGACGCATTTATCATAGGTGATCAGAGCTAACTGCCTGCCGACAGATTTCATTTAAAAAACAGGTCTGATTTTAAGCGCTCATAAAGAACGATAAGAATAAGAATAATGCGTATTGAACTGGTTTAATTAATTAGTGAGTTTATTTAGCACTAGAACCGCCAATCGGCTCAATTTGTGTGATGTGTGTGTACAATGTAATTTTTTTCAATAAAATATTAAAGTCTCTTACAGTTACTTTCGTAAACATGAAGTGAATACATTTTGGATTACTTATTGGAATTATTGGTGGAAAGATTTCCTCACAACATTTAATATTCATTACTAAAGGAACAGCCGAATCATCACAGCGCACAAAACCTATTACCGCCGCAGATGGACCAAAAAAGGGAGCGTTTGAAAAAATGTTGCGGGTCCGCTCAGTGAAACAATAACAACGAAACATGGAGGAACAAAAGTCTGCGTTTAAACCTACAGTTAATTTAGCTGCTGGAGAAGAAAAATCAGGGGAGGAGGGGGGGAGAGAGCTGTGGTTGATGGGCCATTAGCTGGCCATTAGTTGTGTAAATACACAGCTGAGAGCTGCCGTTTCATTCAGACTGTTTAAAACACGGTAACAACGGACTATTCTATTCTATTTCTTAGCGGATGCATGTCAATTTAAATCAATACAACTATTTTTTAAATCAATAAAAAAAAATTATAAATCCATTAAAGAATTTTCAATTACTATTGTGAGTCATGTCGTTACTTTGTTGAGAATGTGGCCATGTAATAAGTGGGATAATGTGCAGCGACTTGTTCCTTATGGGGAAAATAACACCCTTCATGCAGCTCAAGATCCCTCCGCTACGCGTCGGGATCATGATCTGCTGACGAGGCTCCATTAAAATATAAATATTTTTTGTGAATTACTGAGTTTAGGCACGTTAATAACGTTTTAATGAAGTTGAATACAGTATATTCATATGTGTCAGTGATTTCATGTCAATTCGGCGAACATAAACATAAATGATCGTGGTGAAGATGATGATTAAATTAGGATTAAAAATCGAGAGCCGGGCTGCATTTCCTCCAGTTCGTTTTTTTCGACAAAACAACATTATTTTGTTAAATAAAAACATGGTGATGTTTTGTAAATGATTATATGTCTCTTATTTAGGACAGAGTATGATATCCGTGACATATGGATCTTAACAAAGTTCCGCTGTACATCCAGCGTACTGTATCTGACTTTATTTCACATGAGCTCCAGTGTGGAACCCCACTGCACCCCCTGGTGGATCAATGATCCATTGCAGCTGGCTTCATTATAATTACATTTATTTATCACGGGGGCCGTCTCAAGTCAAGCTGGAGGTTTTCCCTTGAGCGAGGGCAGATCACGTACCAATCACGGCCCTCGCGTTTCAAACTGTCCGAAATTAGGTGATACATCTGTATACACAAAATAACCATTTCTCTCAAATATTGTTCACAAATCTGAAAAAATCTGTGATAGTGAGCACTTCTCCTTTGCCGAGATAATCCATCCGACCTCACAGGTGTGGCATATCAAGATGCTGATTAGACAGCATGATTATTGCACAGGTGTGCCTTAGGCTGGCCACAATAAAAGGCCACTCTGAAACGTGCAGTTTTGCTTTATTGGGGGGGGTCTGGGGGGGTCCGAAAACCAGTCAGTATCTGGTGTGACCACCATTTGCCTCACGCAGTGCAACACATCTACTTTGCATAGAGTTGATCAGGTTGTTGATTGTGGCCTGTGGAATGTTGGTCCACTCCTCTTCAATGGCTGTGCGAAGTTGCTGGATATTGGCAGGAACTGGAACACGCTGTCGTATACGCCGATCCAGAGCATCCCAAACATGCTCAATGGGTGACATGTCCGGTGAGTATGCTGGCCATGCAAGAACTGGGATGTTTTCAGCCTCCAGGAATTGTGTACAGATCCTTGCAACATGGGGCCGTGCATTATCATGCTGCAACATGAGGTGATGGTCGTGGATGAATGGCACAACAATGGGCCTCAGGATCTCTTCACGGTATCTCTGTGCATGCACAATGCCATCATTAAAATGCACCTGTGTTCGTCGTCCATAACATACGCCTGCCCATACCATAACCCCTCCACCACCATGGGCCACTCGATTCACAACATTGACATCAGACAACCGCTCACCCACACGACGCCACACACGCTGTCTGCCATCTGCCTTGAACAGTGAAAACCGGGATTCATCCATGAAGAGAACACCTCTCCAACGTGCCAGACGCCATCGAATGTGAGAATTTGCCCACTCAAGTCGGTTACGACGATGAACCAGAGTCAGGTCGAGACCCCCGATGAGGACGACGAGCATGCAGATGAGCTTCCCTGAGACGGTTTCTGACAGTTTGTGCAGAAATTCTTTGGTTATGCAAACCGATTGTTGCAGCAGCTGTCCGAGTGGCTGGTCTCAGACGATCTTGGAGGTGAACATGCTGGATGTGGAGGTCCTGGGCTGGTGTGGTTACACGTGGTCTGCGGTTGTGAGGCTGGTTGGATGTACTGCCAAATTCTCTGAAACGCCTTTGGAGACGGCTTATGGTAGAGAAATGAACATTCAATTCACGGGCAACAGCTCTTGTGGACATTCCTGCTGTCAGCATGCCAATTGCACGCTCCCTCAAAACTTGCGACATCTGTGGCATTGTGCTGTGTGATAAAACTGAACATTTTAGAGTGGCCTTTTATTGTGGCCAGCCTAAGGCACACCTGTGCAATAATCATGCTGTCTAATCAGCATCTTGATATGCCACACCCATTGAGATGGGATGGATTATCTCAGCAAAGGAGAAGTGCTCACTATCACAGATTTTTTCAGATTTGTGAACAATATTTGAGAGAAATGGTTATTTTGTGTATATAGAAAAATTTTTCATCTCATGAAAAATGGGAGTAAAAACAAAAGTGTTGCATTTATATTTTTGTTCAGTGTAGATACCGTTATTAATCAGCTGTAAGTTTTATTTCGTTTGAACTTATTCATTATAATTATTGCACAAAATGGTATAAGAATGCAAACATTAAGGTCTGTTCTGTTTAAATTAATT
Organism: Harpagifer antarcticus; assembly: GCA_902827135.1. Classification (NCBI taxonomy): domain Eukaryota; kingdom Metazoa; phylum Chordata; class Actinopteri; order Perciformes; family Harpagiferidae; genus Harpagifer; species Harpagifer antarcticus. The sequence goes on from CADEHL010001240.1 coordinate 723,651, forward strand.
ATAGTCTATTATCAATTCAGGTTAAGAAACTAGTGTTTCTTGCATCCTATTTTAAAGGCATTTCTTTTATACTCTACTAAAATGCAACAAAAAAAGGGTTTGATTCTATTAATTTTGTCTTTGTTATTGCACTTTGGCAGCAGATTCCTGTGTAGCTTCAGATCGGAGTTGTCTTATTAATAAGCCTAATTTATACTTTTGTAGCAACACTATTTTTATATAATGGCAAAGAAAGGGTTCGGAGTCTTTTCTTTTTCTCTGTGTCATATGTGGCAGCACTGTTCAATGTTTCTTGAAAACATTATCCACTGTAGTGACGTGTGAATAAACTCCAACTCTGTATCAACAGCACTGTTGTGTAACTTCAGTTAAATACTTGTATGTGTGTAGATTAGAAAGAGGTAAGATAAAGGATCTGCAGTATTTTATGAAGTATTCATCGTACAAAGGTCAGTTTTATACAAGTAGAAATGTGTATTTACCTGGTAGTAGTCAGTAATAGCTACGCCTCTATTTGGACTGGTAGATCTCGGCAGTCTGGCAACTTTAAAAGTAGCTCTCGGTTCAAAAAAGGTTGGGCATCCCTGTCCTAGAGAATATGTCCATATTCTCATATTTAGCAGGTCTCCCTTGAAAAAGAGATCAATGATCTCAATGGGATACACCTAGATAAATAAAGATTTAAAAAATAAATAAATAAAATAAATAAATTGCGAGCACTATCTGTTCCTAAAGTGGTGACCTGGCTAGTGTTTGCTGAAGGAAAATGCCTTTCCTCTGTTTTCACCACACCTAAAGCGAACAAGTGCAGTAGTGCCGTTACACCTAGGTAGTTGTGGCTGCTTGATAACTCCGCTGCTGTCTTCGCACTGCAGTGCAATTAGTTTTAAAATAACTGTGCCTGAATAACTTGAGGAATTTGGGGTGGAACTTGGTAATGTTTTTCATGTGTTGATGTTCCCAGATTAATGAAGAGCATTAGTGCGTTAATGTTGATAAAAGAGTGTTACTGGGATCATGTTACCTTCTTGAGTTAAGGAGTTTTTACTAGGTGTTTCACTCCATGAATTTATACATACATATCTATCTCTCAGGAAGACTGCATGTATGTGGAGATGCTTTACCTGCTTTCCATATCCAAACAGCGACGATTGGCCATCAGAATCTCTTCTTCTTCCTTCTGGATTCGAGCCTCTACTGATGTGTCATAGCTGCTGCTGGGAGAATGGCCGATCACTGATGCAGCTGTGTCCCTGCCAAACAGGACGGAGCCTCCATTAGATGATTTCAGGCTTCAAAAGTAGCAGCACTTCACACTTTATTGCTGACCTTTTAAGGAGCGTCATGAAGAGCATTCTGTCGTCAAGTTTGCAATCAACACCACTGTCCTCGGCCACATTACAATAATTGACAGGAGGCAAAGACACGCTTTTTATGAACAACCAACTTAAATAATAAGAAAGCTAAATCGAAGAAATCATCCTGACTGTAAACATTACAAACTGACATGGGTTGTGCACAGTCCAAGAAAGGAGGACTATGCACCCTTGATTAAAGCTGACATAAAAAGATAAGGAGCCTGCCAGTCAGTTCAACTTAGTGTCATTTGGCAAGCGATACTGTTTCCGCTGCCATACAGAATAGCTACTTTTCGAAGGTTGTAAGACTCCTCATCCTATCTTGTTGAGCACAAAAGGACTACAACTTGCATTTAGTTTTTCCTCTGCATTAAAAATAAACTAACCTTGGTCATATGAGAGGAAATTTCAACAACTGTCTTGCACATATACCTCTGAGTGGCCACAGAAGCAGCAGCATCAAGGGCAAACTGCCTCATCACGCTCTCCTCTAAGTACTTCTGCTCCCACTTGGTCATGTCGGCCTCCAGAGCCAGGATGCGCTCTTCCTTCTCCCTCAGGTGCTCCATCAGCGCTGTGGCGTTGTACTCTGATGATACTGCTCCACTGCTTTGAGTGGCTCCCTGACGCTTGGAGGGACAAACAGGGGAAGCAGAAATAATGAGGAGACCGAAGAGGCACTTAAAAATATTGATAGCTATGTTATCTTTCAACTGTAGTAATTTGCTGATATGGCCAAACATTATTTTGTATGTGTGTTTTTCACAACACTGATTCATACTACCTGAATGTATTCACATTGTGTCTATAGATTTGAATTGATTGTCTACGGTCATTTGTAAATCCATTAGGGCTGTCCCCAAATAGACAAAACGTTAGTTAGCTTAAACAAAGTATTATTCGACACATTTTTCATTAGTCTATTAGTCAAAGGAAAAAAAAGAAAAGAAGAAAAAAAGCTCCATCCGCGCTGCGTGTGCTCTGCTGGAAGACCCCTCAGACTTCATTCAGAGCTGTGGCTGGTCATTGAGAATCCAAAGTCTGATGCATGTAAAGGACGAGCCCCACAAGGTGACATGCAAACTCCGCAGGAAACAAGTGGCCTCCGTATCCACGCCATCGGAGCGCAGCTTCCCGAATGCGGCATCAATGCAAAACATAGAGCTTAATCGTCCCCAACAACGTGTGTTCCTTTCTCAGACTTGGAGGAAAACAGAGGCAGTGAGTCAGGGAGCCTTACGTTTATATTATTGGTCTTAATATATTTATACAACACAAAAAATAAGGAAATCTGTGTTTGGTAGATTATTTATTTGTTGTAACAATTCTTCTCAGCAATAAATCTTATACGGTTGGAAAGCCTGTTTTCTTACCTTACAAATGGGGCCACATTAGTGAGGAACATGCATTTGCAGCAGAGTATGTGGGTTGTGATAAATCTCCTCTGCCAACCGCTTTGTTTTTGCTGCTGACTCTTGTTTGGTTGAGTTTGGTAAATTGGATGATGTAAGTTGCTATAAACAGGCTTTCCAACGGTATAACATTATTTGCCAAGAAGCATTGTTACAACAAATAAATAATCTACCAAACACATATTTTAGTTTATAATAATGCTGACCTCTGAAAAAGAGACTTAAAAGCTTTAATTCGTCGATCAGTGCGTAATGGCGGAGGTGTTTTTTTTTGCCGATATTTGTCGGTGTTTCCGTTTGCTGTGATGTATTTATTGGTTTGTAATATTCATTAACATTTTAAGTATAAATGCTTTAGTTTTTTCACTTATAATTTGTTAGTTATTGTTGGCATTACAACTTATGTGCACATCCACAAATTGTTTGAGATGTAAGTTATTTTATACTCGAGAGAGAATAAATGAACTAAATGCTCTGTGTGTGCCCTGTTCACACACACATTAAGAATCCTTCCCAGAGCTTCTGTTGTTTACACCGCTGACGGACAGTCCGCTAAAGCCGTGCGTTGCGCTCACATGCAGTTTCCACATGTCAAATGTAATTTATATTTCAAAGGTTCATTATTACAGTTTAACATTACATTTTATATGAAGCATAATGTTCTTTATCAGCCCTTGAAACTCAAACCATTTTGGGAGAAAAAATAAATAAATACAAAAAAATTGATTTATACTTATATACTTTTGGCCCAGACTTAAAATAATGTAATCATTTGTGGTAATTATGCAGGGCCTCTTCTTGCCACCGGCATGGCGATTACCTGCTGCATGCGTAGCGACTCCAGCTCTCGCTCCAGTCTCGTTCGAAGTCGATGCTCGAGTTGTTCTCTTTTCTCACAGGCTGCCTGGAGCTGAGCCAGAGCCTGCTGCATCCTCTCCACCTTCTCAACATAAACCTGCTTCTTCTTTAGCTGTGCATAGACAGAGAGAAAGAGAGGAAAGCCAATATTTACATAATTGTCTTCTGATCTGCTATTTCTCCTTAACAAAGCCCACTCCACATGTTTATAACATTTTGTGTCAAGAAATGAGGACTCCAAGATGAGGTAACCTCAAAAGCTTTCTTAGTGGTAGTGCTTCAGTTGGATTTATTTTTTAATATTTGTATTGAAGATACATCAATGGGAACCACAGTTACAAATGATACAATAGTTAAAAACAGTTGACGGACAGACCGCTTAAGCCGTGCGTTGCGCTCACATGCAGTTTCCACATATCAAATGTAATTTATATTTCAAAGGTTCATTATTACAGTTTAACATTACATTTTATATGAAGCATGACGTTCTTTATCAGCCCTTGAAACTCAAACCATTTTGGGAGAAAATCAGCTTAGTCTTAACTAGTATTCTACATCAATTGAAAAGCCGTACATAATTGATCTTCACTTGAAGGCGTACAATATTTAAAATGCACATTCATAATTCAGTTGGCATTTAATGGTAAAAACAGATTGCTTTTTTATCTTTGATCTGCAAAATTTAATTTTACTTCAGTAAAATAAGAAGCAGACTAGAGCTTATATTTACTCATCACAGATACATTGTACTGTTGTATATGTTGACATTACCCAAAAGGGGGAGACGTCTAAATTGATATGTATAAAGCTTTAGGTTTTATTTGTTGATCTTAGCTATTGAAGTACAGTAAATCAAGTAAAATTTAAACTGATAAATATTCTGCCTTATTTAACTAAATAAAACTGCATTACTTTGTGAAGAAACTGCTTAAGCTCTCGTTTACATTTGGTAGCCACAGCCAGTCAAAAGTTTTGTTAATTTTCTACTTTTTATTAAGGAGTTAACCAAGTCTTAGCAAAAGTTTACTTAGATATAAGAAGTCCTGCCAAAAGACACCTACAGCAGAAGATTTTATTTATGGTTCCGTCCCAACAGTCTCCACCGCCATCAGAAACATAAAGCACTATGAGAAAACTAGAAAACTTAGAGAAATGTTGACTGTGACTGAAACTTGGTTGTGTGTCACAATGCCAACATTACCCCCGCTGAGTAAGTATTAATAGCATTAGTTGTATTGTAAAGGTACAACAAAGAATATGTATATACATACATATTTGCACACATATTTTTATATTTTATATTCTATATACATTGTTTTTATATTCGGGATTGTGGGAAACAGTATTTCGATCTCTGTACACAAAAACTGGAAGATTGACATTAAAGTTAACTTTGTCTTTTGACTTTGAGAATATCCATGAATTTTAGCTGACTATTTTAACTGTTTATCTATTAGATTTTTGGATTCTTGTACCACATTCCTGCATCGTTTCTGAACATCTTTAGATTACCACTGGATTTAAATTAGTTTAAATAAAGTCCATAGTCTCGAGAACCGTTAAAACTTGTAATTTTTGTTATACGTTAAAGCAGGGGAGGTGAACCTTTTTCCTCTCAAGGGCCATTTCAATTTTTTCAACATCCTCCGAGGGCCGTACAAATTATTGACCTCTGCTTAAAAATACTAAAATCATATCCCATTGATTCGGCCTTTCTTTCATGCTGTGCAAAGAAAAAGCAACCTCTCAATCGAGATATCTTACCATGACTCGCGCATGGACACACAAGATGTGTGCAAATGTATTTAGTTTCCTATCCATGTGCACATGATTTAAGTGGGGGGGGACCCAACCTCTTCTAGGGGGGTCTGGGGGCATGCTCCCCCAGGAAGATTTTTTTTTAAATGTTGAAGTTGAAAGCATCAATCTGGTGCACTTTGAGAGCAACATTAGGAGATCTATGGATACATCTCTCAACACCCATATGAAACAGAACTGTAAACAGATTTCTTTTTCTTTATGGATATTTTACAAATCACTTTCAAACTCTATTCTTGTTTATTAATAACAATTAATAAAAGTAAATAATTGTTACTGTCATATAGTATGTTATACCTGTTTGCTTTGTTCTCTCGTTTTTTATAACTATAATGATCATAAAGATGTGCCTTTACCTCACTGGTTGGAGAAAAAGCTTCTTATATTCGTTAGCATAGCCAGCTAACCAGATGCTAATAACAACAAAGTGATTGACTGTATGATCAGTGTTATCCTGCAATAACTAGCTGATAAATTGTAGTAAGGCATAAAGGTATAAAGGTGATAAAGAAGATAAAACATGATGATTAGGGGTGTAACGGTATCCGTATTCGTCCCGAACCGCCACAGTTCGGACTTCACGGTTCGGCACATGCAGTCACACGACGAATACGCCTTTTTTATGAGTGGGGAAAAAGTCTGTCACTCAGGGCAGTATCCATTACACCAGTGGTTCTCAAATGGGGGTACACGGACCTCTAGGGGTAAGTTGGAGTACTGCAGGGGGTACGTGAGATTTATTTTATGTTAAACGTATTTTGTGTAACGAGATGGGCGCAAAGTTTGAGGGGTTACTGCTCCACTCCAACGTGCGCTGGCTTTCCCGTGGGGCGGTGCTGAATCGTGTTTTGCGAAGGGATATCAGTGAATTCCTCTCTTCTGAAATTCATCAACTGGCCGGAAACTTGCATACTGTTTCACTCCCTCAGTACTGGCTGTATTTCAAAAAAGACTATCCCGCACTGGCTGAGAGGGCTTTTAAATCCTTTCTTCCATTTGCCACCACATACCTCAGCAAGTCTGGCTTTTCTACATTGAAGGTATTGAAAACAAAGCCCAGAGGACGTTTGCAAGTGGACAATGACAAACCTAAAACCTAGGATTGAAACTGTGTAGGAGCCACCAAGCCCACCCCTCCCACTAGTGAGGGAACAGGTATATAGAAAGAGACACACATAGTGAAATGACAAGGACTGTTGTTTATATATATATATATATGAATATAAATATGTTTATTGTTATTATTACTGTTGAATATTATATATAATATTAAAAAGGCATAAATAGCTTTCAAAAATGCTAAAAATATATGTTAATTGTTCATATTACTGTTCAAAATTATATAATATTATAAAGACAGAAATCACTTTAAAAATGCTTTAAAAATATGTTTACTGTTGATATTACTGTTTAATATTGTGTTAAGAATGTTTATAACAGAAGACACAATTAATGTAATGAATGACAAACAAAAGATAAATACAAAAAATGTTTAGAAGAATAACTAATTATTAATTATTAATACAAATATATATTAAAATACATGACACTTTTCTCTGTGCGCGGCAAAACAAGCTCGCCAAAATGGCTACACCGGTCTGGCATTATTTTAAGGTGTCCGAAAAAGACAGTAAAATAGCGGAATGAAACGTGTGTGAAGCAGAAATCCTGCAGCTCCGCCCGCCGGACCGGTAAGCGGAGCGAAACACACAAGAGTTAGACCTAACACACTTAGCTATTTTATCTACCTCTGGAAAAAGCTAAACTAGTTATAAATATATTTATTATTCACTGTCGGGTCACTCATTACTGGATCAGTGAGCTGCATGAGATACTGACAGGCTGTCAGGAGAGGGAGAGAGGGGGAGAGAGAGAGGGAGAGAGGGGGAGAGAGGGGGAGAGATAGAGGGAGAGAGGAAAAGAGCGCTTCTGCTCATTTCTCCCGTATTATTCTCCAAAGTGAATGTAAACTTGAATAATGTACATCATTTGAATGTAATAATTAAGTTGATTGTTGTTTGTGGAAGCTCCAGTGAATGAGCCCCATTAACTGAGTTTTAAACATCACTTTAAATGGAAGATTTAAAGTGATGTTTAAATCTTCCATTTAGGCCCCGCCCACTCGATCGGATCGCCGATCAGCCGATACTGATTCCGGCGATCGGCCCTAAAATTGGCGATCGGAGCATCCCTACTCACAACTTAAAATGTCAGCGTTTAGTTTATTTAATAAAAGAGCACATGTTCAATGTGAAAAGTGACAGGAGATATAGATTAGTTGCAATTTGGTGCTATATATATATTTTTTTAAAAACACCTTGCATTTCAGGGGGGGCGCGGGGCTCCGTTGGCGGGGCTCCGTTGGCGGGGCTCCGCGCCCCTCCAAGACAATGGTAGGGGAAAGCTTTCGGTCAATGCTTTGTCTCATGCACAGCAGCCCAGTCAGGAGCAACTCAGGAGATTTCGCTGCTTTTTCGCATCTTTTCAACGTCTACAGTATAAACTCTATGGATAGAGCAAAGTGTATTACCCCTAATAAATTACCGCTAGTATAAACTCTATGGATAGAGTTTATACTAATATTTATTAGGGGTAATGAGGATCATGTCTGCAGGCAGTTGGGAGGTCAGGGGACTGCAAAGGTAGCAACTGGCAGAAGCACTAGGAGAGATCAAGTGTGGCCAGTTATTACATTACATTACATGTCATTTGTTAGACGCTTTTATCCAAAGCGACTTACATACATTCAGTACTGTGGACAATCCCCACAGGAGCAATTTGAGGTGAAGTGTCTGGCCCAGGGACACAACGACATGCTGACTGCAGTGGGACTCGAACTTGCTACCCCCTGATTCGAAGTCCAGCACACTACCCACTGAGCCACAGCCTCCCAGTTAGAAGAGAAGTGAAAGAAAAACAGTAATTTTCTTTTGAAAACACAATTTCAAGAGTGCGTTACCATGTTAACCATAATTTTTTTTCTACTTTTGTTATGAAGTGAAAAAGAAGACATGATAATGCAGACGAAAAAATGAAATGGAGAGACGTGGACTTCTGCACTGACTTTCTCAATACAAATGTTGAAAAACCTAATTTCCCTTATTTGCATTTTCACAAGTAAAATTAAGGTTTCACAAATCTAAAACTGTTATAAAGAATGTTTAGACTCTCTGGGATAGTCTAGTCTAGATTTGATGAGTGTAAGTATAGTGGTTTTAGATCAAGACCTGGTCTAATGTGGTCTAGATGTGAAAAAAACAGCGAAATCTCCCTTTTTTGTATTTTCACAAATAGAATAAAGGTTTCACAAATCTAAAACTGTGCAGCGATTTAAGAGGTACAAAAACGGAGGATTGTTCGCTCAGCGCTGTAAATGAAATGTCCCTTAACTTTCCCCTTTACTGCCGAATCGGAAGGTCTGAATCGGAAGCCAACTTCAGCGTCGTTTTATAAAGTGTGTGGTTGCGTTCTGGTCACTTTGCTCAGCGCTACTACTTGTTAAAACTTGTATTTGCCGTACTAGCCATGAACTGTTATTGCTCAGGTTAATCTCGCCCCCCTCCGACGTGAGCGTGGTTCTTGCCGTCAGCTGAGTGGGGTCAGCTAAGAACCGGTTGTCGGTGAAGGCTTAGAGGCTGCGGCTGAAACAGGAAGAATCAGAGCTAAATCATGCTCTAGCCCGGAACCAGTTAAGCACCAGAAAAGCACAAGAACGGTTCTTGAACCGGAACCGTTTTGGTGGAAAAGTAGCATAGTGTTTATTGGCAGTTGGCAAACCACTTAAGAGTACTGAAGTGTGAAACAAGTCAGTGTTGTGGTGCTGTTGCTTTGGGCTGGATCTGTGAGCTAACCACGCCCGTTCATTTGAATATAAGAAATGGAAATGTAATGTTGCATTATGAAATAAATAAATGTGGCATTATGAAATAACAGTCTAAATAAATAAATGTGGCATTATGAAATAAAAGTACCATGAAATAAATAAATGTGTATTTAAATGTACATTTATATATATTTATCGCCTTATTTATTTCAGAATTTATTTCATAGGCATATTCATTTATATATGTATTTATTTAATTATTTATGTATTTATTTTGGCTTAAACGGCATTCCATAAGCTCTGAGCGTTAGCGATGCTTGCTAATGTAAACAAAGACCATATTACGTCCAAAACACGTCGGGCATTGTTTCTGATAGGGCCATGGGGCAAATCTGTATCAGCTCCGTTGTACGGTTACGGTTGTAAGAGAGAGGGTTTTATTTTCTGAAATGTTGTGAGTTCCCTGACACACCGGGGACACATATTTATGTATAAAAGACATAAGTGCATTTTGCATGATAGGTCCCCTTTAAGTCAGAGAAAACACACAAGCTGAGGTAAAGTTTACTGCTTAAGTTATTGTGTTAAGTGTTAATTTTGTATGGGGACAGAACGGCGATGCACGTTTAATGAGAAAATAAATGGACTCAGTGGACAACTGGAAACATTGTGCCAGGCTTTTATTAACCTGGCAACGTTAACTGCGTCAATTACGATAAGATAGCAGTTCCTCAGTGGCTTTAAGTGTTGGCTTAGCCTCTACACCTCCAATAAAATAAACAAAACTTTTGGTTTCACTACAGAAATCAGAAATGTTTAGTTTTCATTGTTCATCTTTAGATATAATCAATGAGTTATGTCTGGCATGAGATGTCAATGCTACTGTTGATGTTCTATTACCTGTAGTCATGAAAACATCATGATGGGAATTGAAATAGGGATTTTTTTATGAACAGACTCAGTCTAATACATTTAATGAAGGTGGTCCCTGCTTGGTTGTCCCACCACCGTTGGAACTGAGTTTCTATGTCTGAATTAGGATTTCCTGATTCAATTTAAATGGCAACAAGCATTAATCCAACCAACAGGATTATTTCCAATAAGAGTGACATGTTTTGCTCTTACCTCCTCCTCCAGCTTGACCACTTTGGCCTGTGTGTTGTTGAGCGCCTGGTCTCTGATCTCAATGTGTCTCCTGTGGTCCTCCGTGGTGGAGTGCAATGCGTTCAACTCCATCTCCAGCTTCTCCTTCTCACGGAGCGTCTCCTTATCTTGAACACAGGTACAATACAATGTCTTTCCTCATAAAAAAAATAGGTTATTGTTAGGCAACTCAGATGGATGTTAGGGTGTGTGTGTGTGTGTGTGTGTGTGTGTGTGTGTGTGTGTGGTACTCACTCTGTGCAAGCAGTTGGGATATGGTTTTGCGGTTGTCCTCTGAGCCATCGCACTCTTTAGCGGCAAGCTGCTTATTGGCCGTCTCCATGCGTTCTTTAACACAAAACACGCACACACAGGCTCAGAGTTCGGACAACAACTCAAACATTTATATTTTTTTGCACATTTCACCTCTGTATGAGTTCACAGTGACTTCTAAACATTGTAACTGCCCCCGATAGGCCTGTTAATGTGAGTACAAGCGTAATAATACATGCAGCATTTGAACTATGTGTTCGATTTGAGCTGAGGCATTTTTTTTTTTTTGTACACGTTATTTAGCAGACTCTTTATCCAAAGTGACTCACATACACCTCGACATCATAGACATGCCATTTGGAGATTTCTTTGTGAAATACATAAATGTTGGTAAGATTGATTCTAGACAATTCATGGAAGGTGTGATAGCTGTAGTAAAAGTACACATGAACACATGTTTGCTTAATACACCTTCTCAACTCCTGTTGTGAGAACCCTTTCTTTTTATTTTACACTCTCTAAAACAAAAGCTTCAGTGAGTTTATATTAAACTTCAACCCAGTCAGTCGTAAAAGTTGATATCCCACACGGATCTAAGCTAAAGAGCAAGAACAAAGAAGGGAAACAGACCAAATAAATATGTGTGTTTGCTGTGTAGTTTCAGCTACTAAAACACACTGTCAGTCTGTGAATCAGTCAGCCCTACACGTAGCACTACTGTAGGACTCATCTGTCATGACACCGATACAGAAAGGAATGGGATCTTGAGTTTTTCTTAAAAGTAAAAATAGCACCTGCGCGTGTACGTTTGAAATTAAATGAAACGTTTCAGCCAACAAGAACAACAGTATGTTTTCAATAAATATATTTATAACAATGCAGTGCACAATTGACATACTTCATATCTTTCACTACAGCAGACATATATAATGATGTCGTGCTACTTTGAACCTCTCTTCACAATACTTTTTTCAATTCCTGCTAAATAAACATAGCTGAAAATAGTTTGACCATTGTAGTTTTATGTTGAATTTGCAATCAGTTTCAGCAGGACGGTTATTGCATTGTTACCCCCCTCTCTGCTCTCTCACCTCGGAGGTCCCTGTTGAAGTCGTGCAGCCGCCGGACCTCCAGCTCCAGCTTGTTCCTCATGGTTTTTTCCAGGGCCTCCCTCTTTGAGGAAGACTTAGCAAGGTTTTCATATGCCTCTGACACCAACTGGATCTCCGTTTCCAACTGCCCACAGGTACAAGATGAATGATTAGAAAAAGAGCGCAAAGGTGCTGGGTTAAACTTCATCCAAATGTTATATTATATATTTATCTTCTGAATATTTGCAATGTCACTATCTACATATTTGCGGTCTACAGCCTGAGCTTCGTCAAAGGTGAGATCTTCAATATTCATAATTAATATTCAAACATATTTCGACCAATAGTCTCAAAAGAACAATCACAATACAAAAAAAAACTAGTTTAACTCAAAACAAAACGACTTTTTTCACTCCTTTTCTTGCACTCTATTCTAAACAACACAACTCATAACAAGTGTTGTTGTTACCTTGTGCAACTTTGTGACTTTCTCACGGCAGGACTCCATCTCCTGCCTCAGCATTCTGTTGTCCTCCGTAAGCACATCCACCATCTGGTGGGCTCGCACCATCATAGCAAAAGGCTCCCCCTGCAGTTGAGAGTAGGATTGTGGTTGGGGGAAATGTGCGGTCTGGAATGGCAGCTGGAGGTGAGGAGGTGGAGGTCCTTGGAACAGCTGCTGCTGCTGCTGCTGCTGCTGCTGCTGCTGCTGCTGCTGCTGCTGCTGCTGCTGCTGCTGCTGCTGCTGCTGATGATGATGATGATGATGGTACATCCTGGGAGTGGAGCCGTACGGGTCATGAGGGAAACCATGACTTCTTGGTGTTTGATGAATGGAACCCATGGTAAAGGGCTCACCTGCTTGGTGGGAGCTCGGACCCTGTGGACTGCGGGGCCCAGGGCTAGGGAAGGGCTCTCCCTGGCTCTGGGGGTGCTGGTAAGGGAAGGACGGATGGGATGAGTGGGAGGCACTGAGCATGCTGGTAAGGGTGGAGGACTGGGTACGGGACAAGGATCCCACAGAGGTGACAGAGGAGGTGGGACTGTGCTGATGATGGGGCCTCTGGAAATGAACTGAACCCTCCTTACTGGACCTGAGGAGAGATCAGCTTTGTGAATAGATATTTACATGAACAACACAGGACATATGAAACTGCCATTGAAGTCTTAAATTAAAGTTTTATAATGTAGGTCATACTTGGGGTTGGTGGTTGTTACTGGACTTCATTAGAGGTGTGTATACACAGGGGTGCACATAACTGGTACGTAGGTACGCATGGGGGACAACATTCTGAATTGTGTAACGTCACTTGTGTCACTACGCGCCTTTGCGTACCTGATATGTCATCAAAACAAAAACACATATTTCGCCTACACTTGTTTCTTGTCAACACTCAATGGAGTAAACTACTAGACATGTCCAAAAGACATTAAGCAGCTACGTTGGGTTTCGCTACCTGCAAAAAAAAATCTGACTTTCTATGACTGATTGAACTGGGTGCTGGCCGAGCCACGCAGGCCATAACCGACGGATTTGAGAAGCTTTTCCAGGAGGCGGGCTTAGATCACTGGACGACTAAGTTGGTCGCCGTGTGCACAGACGGGGCTGCTGTTAACGTCAGTATGTACAACGGAATTGTACCATAACTACATCAACAGGGAGACTCCTCTGTGCACACTCTGTGCCCCTCGCACACACTGGAGAACAGCGAGAAATCAGCTGATCACAACGTTCATGCTCTGTGGTCAAGCTGCTGCAGTTTTAGTTACAACAAGGTGGAGTAAAACACACAGTTGCAAACTTACTCAGGGTGTTAATGGAAGAGTTTGAAATCAGAGGTGGAAGAAGTACACAGATCTTGTACTTGAGTAAAATGTGAAGTACCAGAGTGTAGGAATAATCTGTTACAAGTAAAAGTAGAAAAGTATTCTCATCAAAATATAGTGAAAGTAGCGACAGTAAAAGTATTCATTGTGCAGATTGGTCCATTTCAGAATAATATATATGATATGTTTTATAATGATTGATGATGAAAGTGTTCTCAAAGCTGGTAAAGGTGCAGCTAGTTTGAATGACTTTGTATACTGCAGGGTAGCTTCTGAATTTACTCCAGGTGGAACTAAAGTCTGAGTTAAGACTTGATTATATTTCACATCATTCAGCCAAATCTGTAAAGTAACTAAAGGTATTAAATAAATGCAGTGGAGTGAAAGTACACCATTTCCCTCTGAATTGTAGTGGAGTAGAAGTACACAGTAGCATAACATAGAAATACTCAAGTAAAGTACAAGTATCTCAAAATGTTACTTACGTACAGTACTTGAATAAGTGTTATTAGTTACTTCCCAGATCTGAAATCAGATATGACTTCAAGTCATGTGATCATTTCTTATTATTTGATCCTTCAACTTGGCCTCAGGAAATGCAAGGACTTCACATGTTTGGCAACAAGTTTTGGAGAAAGCAAATGGGAGGCGTAAACAGGGACAGGGAGGTGCATCTGCAGCCAGGCATGAAAACGGGTCAGGGGTGAAAAAGATGAGAAGGATATTATCCCTCTAGGGGGGTCCGGGGGCATGCTCCCCGGGAAGAAAATGTTGAATATTCCATATTTTAAAGCATCAATCTGATGCATTTTGAGATGCATTTTTTTTGCCAACCTGGGGAGAGCTGGAGAAACTTAACTTCAGCCATGAGTCAAAAATATGATGGCCTCCTTCCTAAGTATTATCAGGGATGCAAACTCATCAGGTATGGAAAAGGTGACAAGGACCTGAGCCCCCGACCCCACGGAATATCGGCTTTAAAATGAGGAATAACAGGATGTTAGCAGTCAAAACAACTAAAGCAGCAGTGTTAATAATAACAGAAACGCTAAAGAGTCACATCTAATAGAAATATATAAAAGCATTTATTTTAATTGTGTAGCAGTCAGTTTATAATTTTGGCAGCACTGTTGAGCATTTTGAAAATCTATTGTCATGACTCTGTGCAAGGCTTAGTCTTTCTATCTTTATGGCATCTGGTGTAAAGTAACTAAATTCAAAAACTCAAGTACAATACTTGGGTACAATTTTGAGATACTTGTACTTTATTTAAGTATTTCAGTGTGTTGCTACTTTGTTCTTCTTCTCCTCTACAGTTCAGAGGTACATGGTGTACTTTTCCTCCACTACGTGTATTTAATACCTTTTGTTACTTTACAGATGTGGATGAATGATGTGAAATATAATCAAGTGTTGAATCAGACTTTAGTTCCACCTGGAGTAAATCCAAAAGCTATCCTGCAGTATACAAAGTCATTCAGACTAGCTGCACCTTTACCAGCTTTGAGAACACTTTCATGATCAATCATTATAAAACATATCATATATATTATTCTGAAATGGACCAATCTGCACAACGACTACTTTTACTGTCGCTACTTTCACTATATTTTGATGAGAATACTTTTCTACTTTTACTTGAGGAACATTTTGAATGCAGTACTTTTACAAACAGAGTATTCCTACACTCTGGTACTTCTACTTTTACTCAAG